>QLTV01001700.1:2231036-2242455 GCA_003457575.1 Thermophis baileyi
TCTTTCTTTCTTTCTTTCTTCCTTCCTTCCTTCCTTCCTTCCTTCCTTCCTTCCTTCCTTCCTTCCTTCCTTTCTTTCTTTCTTTCCTTTCTTTCTCTTTCTCTCTTCTCGGCAGCGGGAGAAGGAAGGGAGTGCTCTGGGACTGGGAGGGCGGGCTGCCTGGCCTGGCCCGGCCTGGCAGTGGTGCGTCCCCTGTCATGTGCCATCCTGGAGCGCCATTGCCGCCACCGCCACCCCTCTCACCTTCCTGGCTTCAGCGCTGGGACCAGCAAAGAAGCGCGATTGAGTGGGGCCGGGGCATTAGTGCGGGAGCGGCAAGGAGTTCAGGGCAAGCGGCGGTTCGTCTTCGTGCGTGGAGGGCAGGCAAGGGGAGGGCAGGGGGTCCCCCACCCCCGGCGCCTCTCCTCCGCGTAAACCGCTGCTGCCGAGCGGTCTCCTTCATGCCGCCCGCTTCGCTCGTGGGGCAGATGGGCTGGAACTTCCACGCTTCTTTGCTGGCATGGTTGAACGGGGCTGGGGCCATTCCCCCCTTCGCCCTGCCTGAACATACAGCCGCTGCGCCTGCCTCTTGCCTGTCGCGGCTCCAATGGCGTTGGCATCAGGAGACACGGACTCATCTGGAGCTGCTCCCCTGCAGCTGAGACCCGAGCTTGTCCCTGCTGCCCCTGGGTATGAGGGAGCGGAGCAGGCAAGAGGCGGGCGCGGCAGCTGTATGTTCACGCAGGGCATGCGCAGTGCCAAAAAATCCCCCTCCCCAAAACCGAAACCAAGACGGCGATGCACGCGCAGTGCCGGAAACTCAGCTTCTGCACATGTGCAGAAGAAAAAACCCCGAAAAAAATAATTCAATTTTTTTTTAAAAAAAGATGGCGGCGCCCACGGACCGGCACCGACCGAACCGGATCCGTGACGTCACTGTGATGTCACCAGCGGGTTGCTACCGGTTCGGGCAATCCGGTCCGAACCGGGAGGAACCCACCTCTGATATACATCCAAACTAGACTGTGTTGTTTCTCCGTATCATATAATATATGTGGGTATATGCATAATGTCTTATTTATTTATTTATTTATTTATTTATTTATTTATTTATTAAGCTGAAGTAGTCATTGACAGGTAGGACATTGTGGCAGATAATTTTATGAGCTAGACTGCTTTGTTTCTCTGTATCATATAAATGCAGGTATGTGGGTATACACATAAAGGTTTTTTTTGGGGTAGTCATGTTTATGTAGTGGATATTGGAGGTGGTGACTCTTTGAGAGCTGTATGTAACGAAATTTCATTTTAACGTATGCCAATTAGTGTACATTCAAAGTGACAGTAAAGTTATTCTAAGTCTGAATCTAAGTTGTGAAATTAGGCATTTCTTCACTGCTGAGTTAAAGATCATTTTCTCACTAGTAACATGCCGTGTCTTCATAACATCATCCAAATATCACTGAAGTGAAGCCTGCACTCATTACTTTTATTCTGGCAGTAATAGTTAGATGACTCTGAGAGAAACTGTAAGTTGCTAGTGTGGAAATACCACATAGTAATACATAGTACTCTCCACCCATCTTCGGGTTGTCAGAAACCATTATTGGTCTAAAGTTTGCTGTCCTCAATGCCAATGTTTATCTTGTCTCTAAAGCCTCTATCTTGGCTTGCCATTAGATGCCAATAGACTAATCTAGGTTCTGCAGACCGTGTTAAACATAACCATTGGTTATATCCTTTGGCTTTCCTGCTTTTCCCTTTTATTAGTGTCATCAGGAAACAATCCACCAATCACATTATTGCTGTGGTTTGCTATATGATTTTGACAGATATTAGACCTGTGGGTTTAGCCGTTTGTCAAAACTTGGACCAACATAGTTAATCTGATAAATGGTTGGCAGATTTTCACCATCTTGTGAATGGGGCACTGGGTTTAGCATGGAGTGGTTGGAGTGGGAGCCTCCCCATGTGGATCTTCACTGGCAACAGAGTTGTCTGTTGGCTTGTTTTGAGATACGAGTTTTAGCACATTAAAATTATTTTCTCTTCAGCTCTCATCTTCATCCTGACAATCATATGCTTGAGGCTGTGGAAAGAAAAAGTAATGGACTTAGAGGAGAGAGCCCTGGACTTAGAGGGTTGGAGATACCAAACTGACCTACAGGCATCTTCTCCTTATCGGTCAATTGACCATGCCACCTAGCAGCAGATGGTCCTCACCTTTAAACTGTTGATT
Source organism: Thermophis baileyi (assembly GCA_003457575.1). NCBI lineage: Eukaryota > Metazoa > Chordata > Lepidosauria > Squamata > Dipsadidae > Thermophis > Thermophis baileyi. The sequence continues at coordinate 2,233,255 of QLTV01001700.1, forward strand.
GTTGCTATCATCCTAAGAATAAACCTACTTTAAAATTGGAATGACTAAAGATGTCTTAAACTTGTCTCACTCATAGGATAAGGACAAAATGAAGGCACATTCCATAGAAACCCAGTGAAATAAAGAGTTCCAGGGCTTGTCAATATTGTGGTTAGATGCAAGTGGGAAAAAGCTCATTAATTATTCTCAACAGATTAGGATTAGCTATTTAAAAAAAAAAATGGGAGGAAAAGTTGTTTAAAATCACTTATTTTATATTGTGAATCATAACTGGGGCAAAGCTTTGCTATTTTTTACATGATTACAAATCATGCAAGGAATATTCAATTTGTTCCCCAATCACTTATCTGGCAAGAAGTACGGTGTGCTTTATTCTGCTTTAGCTAGATCCTACTTTAGGAAAGATTCAGAGAAAGGGGAAAGACTGAGGAATAGCAAAGATGATTAAGTCCTAATAAAAGAGATAGGAACAACTGGGAATGTTTACCTTTGGGAAGGCTGAGTGGCCATATGATAGCACTCTAACACCTGAAGGGATAAATGTCTATGGAGATTCTCAGTCATCCAGGTCATGGTTGTCCCAAAGGTGCTTTTTTCAGAAAGTCCAGATAGGTTCCAGAAAGTCCAGTTGCCTCTTGAAAAAAGCACCTTTGGGACAACCAGAAGGGATAGTATATAGCTGGTTAAGTCCTTTTCTCTTTCATTCCAAAGTGCAGAACGTGGTATAATAGATTTATGGCACAGAAAGATAAATTTCAATAGAATGGCAGGAAAAAAAATCCTAATGGTAAAAGCAGATCAACTATGGCATCAATGTGCAGCATTCGGTATGTGATATCCAAAATTGATCCAGAACATGCAAATATGCAAACATAGCAAGACGTGCTCTAGGGCAGGCGTGTCAAACTGGTGGCCCACGGGCCAGATGCATCACGCGCAGGCCATGCCCACCCCGGCTCCGCAAAGGCAAAAAACATTGCTATATGTCACGATACATCACGTGACGTGATCGAGTCTGACATCCGTGCTCTGGAGCATCTGTTTCCATTAAAATCCAAAACAGTGCACAATCCTAGAGCCAATATCCCAGAAAAATGGTGGATTAGACAGATGGAACAGCAGATTAGTTTCAGTGCCCTATATGGCCCCTTACAACTATAGGATTCTAGGACAACTGTTGAAAATGGCATATATAATAACTTCCCACATCTTTCCTGTTAATAAGAATTGCAGAACTTCCCTTATGATCAATCACAACCCACAGCGTATATGTTCTTAGTTTCTTCCATAGATTTAGAGATCACAGCATAATAAGAAGTGAAAGAGAGAAATCAAACCCAGTAATAAGCTTATGGTGTCTTTTCATCAACTTAAGGTCTAATATCCATCTTAGATGAATGACATACAGTAAATGCCACTGCTTACATGGATATGCGCATGCAGCTCTAGCAAAAGGTTATATTTTTATCTATGTAGTTACAGAAGAGTCCATAGCTGCACACTGTTCTCAAGCTATCTATCAATCAATTCTTCTATTGTTATTTATTTATTTCAGTTTCTATGGCCACCTACACATACATGATTCTAGGCATTTTGCAAGGATTAAAAACAGTACAATTGTCCTTTAGCTAGAGAGATGTAGAAACATAGTTTTGACACAAAAAAGAGCCCAATCCTTTAAAAAAAATAACATACAATATAGTTAAATTCAAATGGATATTCTTCTACATCCTTTCTTTTACTTTGAACTGCAGCCTTCTGCCTATAAGGACACAATACTCCTTTTTATCAGCAATGGGAGGAAAATACATTTTGAACTTTCAAAGCATCAGTTCTCATTGGATCATGAGTTCCTACAAATTTAAGCAGCAGTGGCCTAGGTCATATCCATAGGTTGTCTGTAATTATATCAAATTATACTTACTGTTATTTAAATATTATTCCCTCACCTCTCGGATCATTCTAATTACCACTTTTGTAAGGATGAATATAGTTGAAAATGTGGCTTCTGTTTAAAAATCGAATCCTTTAGACAGCACCAGTTCAGTTTCTATCTGAAATTATCTGCAGAAGTCTCTAAATATAATAGCACTTTTAGGCTCTGATGATGATGATGTACTTTGTTTGATTTTATTCCTCAGACTGGAACAATTCATTTTGAAAACAATTATCCATGCTTTTTCTTGTTTACTGCCATTGATTTTTTTACTGATGCATGTTTTCATTTTCCATATTAAATCTAAGTCAGCAGCACTACAACATCAGCAAGTGGTAGACTGTGCTCATTGATTTTAGTTTTTGATGAATTCTAATTAACCTGATACCACATTGCTTGTGAAAATGATTTCACCTGTGTTTTCAGTTCTCAAAAGAAAATTAGAATGTAAACAATGTGCTATTCAGATATAGTGATGAAAGGGGGTGGGGGAAGCAGGGGTGGGTTCCTCCCGGTTCGGACTGGTTCTCCCGAACCGGTAGCGGCCCGCTGGTGATGTCACAATGATGTCACCGAACCTGATCGGTTGGTGCCGGTCCGTGGGGGCCGCCATCTTTTTTTAAAAATTTTTTATTTTTTATTTTATTTTTTTCATTTTTTCCCCTTCTGAGCATGCACAGAAGCCGACTTCTGGCACTGTGCATGCGGTTGCCATCTTTTTTTTGGCTTTGTTTTTTTTTGTTTTTGATTTTTTCGGAATTTTTGTTACTGCGCATGCGCGCGCATGCGAAGCGAACGCGCGCCCACGAGGCGTGCCCACGAGGCGTGGGAGGGAGCGAACCGGCAGCGAGGTAAGTTGGAACCCACCCCTGGGGGAAAGCATTTCTTCCTTCCCTTGGCTTCTACTGTAAGTCTATGTGAGCTATGGATCTAAGGCAGGGGTATCAAACTTGCGGCCTGCAGGCTGGATGCGTCATACGCTGGCCACCCCCACCTCTGATTTAACGAAGGGGGAAAAGTCATGATATGTCATGTGACGACAACATGATGCCATGAGTTTGACACCCCTGGTCTAAGGACTACTTCAAATATCATAATTACTTCCATAACAGAAACTCCGGGGAAAAAACTTTAAAAAGCATGAATGTGTAAAATGTTTTATATGTCAGAGTCCTTCAACCATTCAGAGAAAAGACCTTGAACAGGATCTAGCAGTTGGTTTACAATTTCTCACGTAGCATGCAAGAATAACATTCTCATATATGCTTTCATGGAAGTCATTGCAAAAACACTTCCAAAAAGATTGCCTCTGAAGGAAATTTAGAAATTGTCCTTTGGCTTTATGAACCAAACATGGAAAATTAAAGCAGTAAGTGATATAAAGTGTCCAATGCTTATCAACAAATTTTTCCAATTGATACACACATTTCTGCAAGACAGATGGCAGCAATTCAATAATATTGATACAAAAAAAGTGCTAGGGTTCCAAATATATTCTCGTGGCCTTGACCAAGGTCACATTGATTATGAGTTCTAGGAAATGCAGTCCCAACATATCTGGAGGGTATTAGCTTGGGAAAGTCTGATAAAGACTGACTTTGTGGAAGACACTTTAAAAATCCACTTCTAATATTAAACTGCCTCCCTGTGAATTATTCAAGCTGAAAGAGCTGTAGTGTTCCATTTTTCACCACTTACCATATTTTTTGGAGTATAAGACGCACCTTTTTACCCCCAAAAAGAGGGTGAAAACTTGGGTGCGTCTTATACACCGAATGTAGCCCCACCCAGCCACCCCCACCCTTTGGCCTCTGCCTCCCAGCAATTTAACTCCTTGCAGCAAACAGAACAGAGCCTGTTAAGCCAAGCAACTGATTATCAGCTTCCCGACCCTCAGCTGATTGAGGCTGCAGGCAGGCCACATGCTAAAACTGAAAGTGAAACTAAAGCTGCAAGGAGGCAAATTGCTGGGAGGTAGAAGCAGAGGCAGAATTTTATTTTCTTGTGCTAATCAGGGTGTGCTGAAACTGAAACTGGCTGTTTGCTGTTTGCTGCAGGGAGGTAAGTCAATAACTATAAACTATAAATGCCTATAGAATATTCAAATTATTAGACTTATTTTTTAAAGACTGCTTTATTATTGTTCTAGACAACTTAACAGAGAATAACTATACTTCCAGAAAGCCACATCAATTTTAACAGCATCTGTACAAGTATAATCTGAAATGTAACAGTGTCCTGTTTTAGTATTAAGATAAAGCAGCTGAGTTAAACCCTGACTTAGTCATGTTTGGAGTAGATCTATTTAAATAATTGGGAGGAGTTAGTGTGACTACATTTAAGAAAACTTTCTGGCATTAATATACTGCCATAATGTACATTTCTCTAATTCTTTGCTATTTCTATGGGTCAGGCACACATGCACAGAAATACACAGCAAACAGTGTACAGTATATCATCTGTACTGTTTGCTGTTTGCTGGGAGGCAAATTGCTGGGAGGCAGAGGCAGATTTTTTTTTCTTGTTTTCCTCCCCAAAAGCTAGGTGCGTCTTATACTTCGGAGCGTCTTATACTCTGAATATATGTATATGGTATATACATTTTTTAAAAAACAAAATATCCTCTGGCTTGAAGAACAGAAATAGGTGTTCAGCTTTGTGCATTTCCTCGTAGGCAGCATTTGCATCAACATGACAGAGAAGAGATACATCAGGTTTATAACCTGCTTTTCAATTAAACAGAGGTTTCATTATGCTGATTTATCAAGAGTTTTGAAGGAAGAAATTAATTACAAGGCTATTGATTGTCATATTCCACAAACACTGCAATGTTGCATTTTGACAATCTTAAACCGTTTTAAGTGGATGAGAGATTAGAAGAGAATGATCATTCTTATCCCTCAAAGGGAGGACAATGTAGAATCAGGCTGTGGGCTGAAGACAACAGGAATTCATTGTACAGAGGCACTGAACGATATTTTGGAATTTTAGGGACTCAACTTTCATCTGCAGAGTTTTTCACTGGGACAAATAGTAGGGACAGCTTTCATTAATCCTGAATGAGGTGCACCTATTACGAAATCTCTTTGTCAACACATTTCCAAAGCTGAAGCATGTCTTTCAAACCGTATACATTTTAGATGCTAACACTGTGTGAATCACAGAAACTGACTGGGAGATTATGAGCCTATTCCTCTCTCTTCCAGCTTAACTTACTTTACAGGATTCCTCTGGGGAAAAGGAGGAGGAAGTACTCAGGGATGGGTTCTGGATCCATTTGCTGCCGGTTCACTCAGGGTCGCGCCGTGTGCACGCGCTTTGTGCGCACGCCCCCCCCGCAGCAATCAAAATAGCTTCTGTGCATGCGCAGAAGCAAAAATTCGCTTCTGCGCGTGCACAGAAGCAAAATCCAAGATGGCGGCGCCCACAGAACACACCGAAAGAACTGGTTCCGTGACATCATCACCAGTTTACTAACAGTTCTAAAGAACCGGTTAGAACCGGTAGGAACCCACCTCTGGAAGTACTGTGTACTACAGTATGTACTTCTTGGCTTGAGCTCGTTGCAAAAAGTAAGATGTAAATCTTGTAAAGAAATAAATCACGTACCTGATTTATCAGTAGGGCTGGAACTTTGGGAGGGTATTTCCTGCTGTTTTAGGCCTGAGGGTGCTTTGGCTTTTTCCTTTGTTTTTAAATTTGTTAAATCTGGTATAGTTTTACATTATAGTTTTGTGTCTTTCTTAATTTAAAATGCCAGACAACTGAAATTTTATGGTGCATTTAGAGAAGATGTCAGGCTTGTAAATTCCCAGTTTAGGAACTGTATGGGCCATGGGGCTGCAATTTACTGACCATTCTTCTGAAGGATTGCCAGATTTTTTGTGTGCTGACATTGTTAGTAAACTTATAAAAACTTCTAGAGGTATGATCAGACCTATAAGGCTGTAATTCTGTAGTTTCCAAAAATATCTATGAATAATCGAAAAGTACTTGCTGTTCAGACTGTAACAGAGGTGGGTTCCTCCCAGTTCGGACCGGTTCACCCGAACCGGTAGTGACCCACTGGTGACATCACAGTGATGTCATGGATCCGGTTTGGTCGGTGCCGGTCCGTGGGTGCTGCCATCTTTTTTTTTTGGAATTGTTTTTGATTGTTTTTGATTTTTTTTTAATTTTTTTTCTTCTGCGCATGCGCAGAAGCCAAGTTTTCAGCACTGTGCATGCATCGCCATCTTGTTTTGGGCTTTATTTGGGATTTTTTTTTTATTTTTCGGCCCATGCGGCGCGGGAAGAAGCGAACCGGCAGCGAGGTAAGTTAGAACCCACCCCTGGACTGTAACAAAGGTCTGCCGATATTCCTGTTTGAATCTTTTGGAGAACAAATGACCTAAGAGAGAGCTGATGAGAAGATTGACTGCTGAAAACTTAAAATATGTTTTCAAGTTCCTTCTGAAGAAGTTAGAGAAAATACACATTATAAGAGACAGTAGAAATAAATTATGGATCCTATCCAATAATTAACTATCTGCTGAGGAAATGAATCAATTTGAATAATTATTTTTTCCTCATGTTGTATTTCCCAAATCTGCTTTAGTGTATTGAGAGAGACTACAATATGAAAGAGATAATCTGGAAAATCCACTGGACCAGCTCAAAAATCATAATACTTTTCAAGTATTTCTAGATGAAGGTTATTACATAAACATTGAAAAAAAGGCCTTGTTACTCTTTGCAGAATGAAGTTGTTCAGCATCAAAAAGCATTGTTAAAAACTAGCAATGAAATGGCATGACCCAGTGAGGAGAGATGGAGAGCACTGGTATGCCTTGAAATCAGGGGTGGGTTCTAACTTACCTCGCTGCTGGTTCGCTTCCTCCTGCGCCACGTGGCCACGCCTCATGACCACGTGCACGCAAAGTGCGCGCACGCATGCGCAGTGCAATTTTTAAAAAAAAGCCAAAAACAAGATGGCAACACATGCGCAGTGCCGGAAACTCGGCTTCTGCGCATGTGCAGGAAAAAAAATTCAAAAAAATTAAAAAAGAGAGATGGCGGCGCCCACAGACCAGCACCGACCGAACCGGATCCATGATGTCATAGTGATGTCACCAGCGGGTCGCTACCAGTTCGGGCAAACCGGTCCGAACCGGGAGGAACCCACCTTTGCTTGAAATGAGAAGATGAAAGGCAACATGACTGCCCTTTTCAAACAGCTCAACTGCAGAGGGGAGAAAAGAGTCCCAAGTGCCAGGGAAGAAAATTCTATTAGCTTGGGGTAAACACCTTTTTTCAAGGGAAGTAAAGTCACACCTCAAGTCCAAGGTGTGTTTATCATTCCAGAGTGCAGGATACCAAATAACAGTCTTATGCTACAAGGTACACAGAGTTCTTTCAGTAGAGCTAAGAGTTAAAGGAAGATGGGTGTAGCCACCAGTAAGAACCTAAGACCTGGAGAAAATTATAAATGCTCAATTATGGAGGGTATGGAAGGTACTTAGGCTTGCATTGTCAGCCATTCAGTTGAGTTCGACCCTCGACCACTTTATGGATCAGCATTCTCCATGTTCCTCTGTCTCACACTGCCTCCTTTACATCCGCCATGGTCATTCTGGTATCATCCTTTATAGGGTCCAGCCAGCGGGTACTACAGTGGCCCCTTCTCCTTTTTCTGCTACTCACTTCCAGCATGGTTGACTTTTCAAGTGAGTCAGCTCTCACGACATGAACCAAAGTGTGACAGCCTCTTTGGCGAACTTGGCTTCAAGTGATATTTTCGGTCTAGGACTTCTTTGTTATTTTGGCAATCCATGGGATACTTAATAGTTGCCTCCAGCACTACAGAACGCAACAAAGAAAAATAATTATGTGGTTATATCAGTAGAAAAAGAAAAAAGGAAGGTGTGGGCCCACTGCTGGAAGAAGGTAAGAAAATAACAGGTGGGAGAACAGAGCTCCTCAACTTCTCCTTTGTTTTATACTTTTCTCTAAAGGGGAGTTGTGTTCAAATATTCAAGAAGAATACCTTATACAGTTGATAACACTTAGTTTCCATGAGCCAGTTCAAGTCTCCAGAAACACATCACTTAAAAGAATTTTTAAGGAGTTTGTGAGAGTCCGTTTCTGTAACCCTTGAGAAATCATGGAAGATTGGAATGTCAGAAAACTGGCAAAGCAGACACTGTTTCAGTTTTGAAACCAGGAGGGGGGAAAAAGGACCCAGGTGTTACAGACTAGCCAGCTTAATGTCAATTTCAGGCAAAATTCTGGAACAGATGATTAAGCAGTCAGTCTATGAGCATTTGGAAAAAGAATGCTTTGTTGGGCAGGAAACAGTATGACATTATGAAGACTAAGTCATGCCAAATCAAACGGATCTCTTTTTGATAGAGTGAATAGTTTAGTTAGCCACAGGAATGTGGCATGGACACTGTATCTTGATTTCAGCAATACATTCAATGTTTCCTATAAGATTCTAGCAAAGAAAATGGCAAGATGTGGGTTAGACTTTGCAAGTATCAAGATGGATGGAGAACCAGTTGGACAATAATACTCATATATCCATGGCTGTGCATTAAGCCAAGAGAAAGTGCTGAGTGCATACTACCAGGCTACAACCTGGTGCTGTTGAACATATTTGTAAACAACTTGGATGAGGAGGTAGAAAATATGATTATCAAATCTGTGGAGAGCACAAAGATAGCTAACACCCTAGTGGAAAATATCAAGAATCACATACGGGAAAGTATCACAATTCTAGAGCAAGTCTGAAGAGCTTGTAGAGGAAAAAGGGCAACATCAAAAAATTAAAAGTAATTGCAAGCCACAAGGGAATGTCGGGTGCACCAATCAGCTAATTGATCGTTAGCAGAATGGTAGTAGAATGGAATTGGCAGAAGCAATTAAGTCTGGAGGTGGTGGCAATGAGGCTTTTGGGGTAGTGTTAAGGAATTGTGCAGAGTAACCTCTGCTTCTGAAGGCTTGCACAGTGAACCGTAATGTTGCAGTAGATATGAGTAATGATTCAGTCAATACACAGATACGTTAAAGTGTATAAAAGTAGTTTACTTAAAGAGATAGCACAGTCCAAATAACAGTCCGAATCATACACGTTCTATCAGTCAGTATTCAGAAGTACAGCAGTCTTCTTACCAGTCTTTCTTTGTCTTTATCATCAAACAAAGATTCTCTCCTATCACAGATAGTTAGCTACACACAGAGCTTAATTGCAGACACGAAGTCACTCAGCAATGAATCAGCAAAAG
>QLTV01001700.1:2245902-2258789 GCA_003457575.1 Thermophis baileyi
GTAGTTTACTGAAAGAGATAGCAGAGTCCAAATAACAGTCCGAATCATACAGGTTCTATCAGTCAGTATTCAGAAGTACAGCAGTCTTTTTAACAGCCTTTCTTTGTCTTAATCAGCAATCAAAGATACTCTACTATCACAGATAGCGAGCTACACACAGAGCTTAATTGCAGACACGAAGTCACTCAGCAATGAATCAGCAAAAGCGAGAGAGAGAGAGAGCACTAACCATGTTCTCTAGCTCCCTCTTATGGCCATTACTGCCAGTCAGAATGCACCAATGCATTTAAAGCCATATTACATATATTACATTAAACAGTGATTTGTGGCTTGTTTATATTAACCAACCCAACCGTTTGGACAGAGTCCTAACAGGTAGTATCAGTGAATTTATTGGATTTTAAAAAATGCTGACAGACTGCAATAGGTGCTTGGTGGTCCTACTATAGAGGATTCTCCCAAGTTGGAAAAATATACATAAATAGCAAAGTGAGTTTCAGCATTCAGCATTTCTCACATTTGGGCAAGAAAAATCTAATGCATGATTATAGTATGCTGGGAGATCATATTCATCAGCAGTACGGTACATGCAAAAAATATTTGAATCACAAACTGAATGTAAACCAAAATTAAGAAAAAGCTACAAAAAAGGTATAGTCTTAGCCTACATCAACAGAAGTACAATGTCAAGATTAACAGCAATGTTCATCCTGCACTGTTCACAGTGCACATACAAATACCCTAATTCCGATTACTGCATTTTAGGTAATGGCGAACTGGAGTATGTCCAGAAGAGATCAACCAATTATAAGAGTTCTGGAAGGAAAAACCTGAGTGTCAGGTGCAAGGAACCAAGAATGACACAAGGATTCATTCAGAGTAATTTCTTCAGTGTTGCTTGCCCATAGACAGGAAACTTGCCAGAATAAAGCACAATCTGCACAACTATTAGATATACTCTGTAAAAGGTTAGGCAAGGTCCACTCTGGGCCTCCAAGGATTCCCGGCCGATTTGCCTCTTAACTCCTTGGGAAAGATCGACTCCCTTCTATGATTCAGCGTTACAGTCCAACACAATGAGGACGAGTTGGAGATGACAAATAAGTTTAGTCTGGAAAAAGAAGACCATGGAGAGACTTGATAGCTATCTCCAGACATCTGAAATGCTATCATGTAGAAGATGAGGCAGAATTGTTCAAAGTTCTACAGGTCAGGACAAGAAATAATGGATTTAAATTACAAGGAAGCAGACATTGGTTGGGCATTAAAAAAAAAAAAGTTTAACACTCAGAAATGAGTTGAGAATATTCATGTCCCTGTGGAGGTGTTGGAATCCAGTTGTCCATATGGTTTCTCCAATGATTAATAGAACTGCAGGTATGAGGTCACTGGTGTTCTCTGAGCTTGGTTGTTTTCTTGCCAATGTTTCATTACCAAACTAGGTAACATCACCAGAGCACTGATGTTACCTAGTTTGGTAATGAAATGTCTCCAAGAAAACAACCAAGCTCAGAGACCACCAAGGACCCCACGTTTCAACCCTGAGCTAAAATATTCACTACCATCACTGCAGGTATACAGTATGTAAATGTTTCATTAGTTGCAAAGACACCAGTAGCAAGCAAACCCATCACAACTTGTAAATTGGGCAACTCAGGAAGGAAAATAGCCCATTTGCAACAGTGATACAGACTACCTTAGGAAATGAAGGATTCTTCTTTGTTGGAAGTGTTTACACAAGGACTGAATAGGTATCTGTTGTTGTTTTAATAGTGTATTTCTGCAGTGGGCAAGGATTAGACTATATGGATCTCCAAGGTGCTTTCCACCCTTTATATAATTTTGAAAGTCAGATTCCTAAGAAAAACTCACAATAATAGGAACAATTAACATCAAAACCAATTACCCAGAGAGATGACGGCTCCTGACGCTGGATATGTTCAAGCAGATGCTAGATTAGTGCTTTGAGTAGAATGTTTGTGCTGAGAATGGGCTTGATGATTTAAATGGTCTTTCCCAAAGCAATGGTTCTGTGGTAGTCTCTCTTATGATGTTTAGCTACTTTAATATTGGCACATAAAAATGTTAAAAGGAAGTTATATTGCCACAGTAACAAGTAGACTTATCCAATATCAAATGAAATTAGAATATTCTACAATGAAAATGTGTAGTTACTGTATACTCAGGAAATTATTTTGTTTTTAAGCAGGAATGAGCATTGGAGCTCTGGACCGGAGGGAAAATTATTTGATGGTGATGTGCCATTGTAGGCAGTGGCCATAATTAAAAGTGAGTGGGGACAATGAACCCCTTTTTCTATGTCATTCTTTTTCCTGTGATGTTCTTCTCTCTATCCTGCATAGCAGGCTTTCACGAAGAGAATACATAGCTTTGGCCAGATGTTTAAACTAAACATCTGGCTAGAGTATCAGGCCATTGCTTGGTTAATACATTCTTAGGGTTTCTGGTTTATTAAAAAAAAATGAGACCTTTGATATCCTTCACTCAAATATAGATCAAGTTTGATATGATAGCTACAAAGCATTGTAGGCACATATAGCAAACTTTTTCCATCCTCCTGATTCCACTGACTATCGCTCAATCATGATTAATCCCATGTTTCTCCCCTTGATATTTTGAACAGAATATCAGAAGGCTTAGCCGGATGTCCTAAACGCCAGACGCACAGGAAAGCACTGAAAAGCAGCTGCTGTTTGGAATGCTTACATTAGAACAGTTTGATCAGGCAGCTAAGCTGAAAGATATAATTACTGGTCTTCAATTTTTCTAGCCGAAGAGACTGAGATACTTGTGCAAAAGCACTGAAATCCATTGTATATTTACAATTTTTCTGAATTATTTACTGCATAGCATCCTCGCTCATAAATATTCTAGGGCAAGAAGAGAATTTTTTTGGGGGGGGGGGGGTTTGTATCAGAGGTGGGTTGCTGCTGGTTCGGACCGGTTCTTTAGAACCGGTAGCGGAAATTTACCGCCGCTCGCCAAACCGGCAGCGATGACCAGCAGTCCACTCCTCCGACCCGGTCCTCTGGTCATTGCGGCTTGGAAAAATACCCTCTGCGCATGCGCAAAGGCTTCTGTGCATGCGCAGAGGGTCATTTCCAGGTGTTTTGCGCGACATGATCAGAACCGGTAGGGAAGGTAAGTAGAACCCACCCCTGGTGTGTGTGCTCTTAATGTAGGTGAAGACATCAAACATGTGGGAAAAGCTTATTTCTTTCAAGTATTTTGGATCTGTTCTTTTTTCCTCTTCTAGGACTTATAGTACAAATTTTGAAGTGCACTATGATAGCAATAGCACTTAGACTTATATACCGCTTCACAGTGCTTTACAGCCCTCGCTGCGGTTTACAGAGTCAGCATATTGCCCCCAACAATCTGGGTCCTCATTTTACCGACCTCGGAAGGACGGAAGGCTGAGTCAACTTTGAGCCGTCAGGGAAACCATTCATTTTCATCTATTAGGGTCAGGGGAGTCTCCAAGAGCCACAAAAAAAGGTACATATGTCTGAATCTGTAGGTTGCTTACAGTAGCAAGATATAGTCAGGGCAGGAAATTAACTTTATTGGAAAGCTAAACCTAATTTTATTGAAGTTAGCTGTAATAACAGACTCTTGCAAGTGTGATTATGGTGTACTCCTTCCACCTTTTTATACTCCAGTGAAGAAGAGAGGCATCTGCTAGAGCTGCTTCCAAATATTATTTCATTCTGGATTTTAAAAATATTTCAGTCTCTTTTGCCTAGGTAGATTCCTGCATATTTCAGTCAAAAATTGTCTTCCCTACTCTCTACAATGTCAATGTCAAATTGACCAGGTAAGCACAGAGTCTAGAGCAGTGGTTCTCAACCTGTGGGTTGCGACCCCTTTGGGGGTCGAACGACCTTTTCACAGGGGTCGCCGCGCATGCTAGCCCACCATCTTGGAAATGCTCCCAGTTCTGCCGTGCCTGCGGGTCGCCAGACAGCCAGTAGCCACAGAAGCGGGAGACTTCACCCATTCGCCCGGACACCGCCATTTGAGTTCTTTTACCCTCTGCGCATGGTAAAAGAACTCAAATGGTGGCGTCCGGGCGGGTGGGTGTAGTCTCCTGCTTCCGTGGCTACCGGCTGTCCGGCGACCCGCAGGCACGGCTGAACTGGGAGCATTTCACCCCTGGTGCCACGCCCCCTTTGTCACCTCATTGCGCGTGGGGCGGGGGTCGCGGCGGTGAGGCGGGAGTCGCGGGGGGTCGCGCCATTAAAAAGGTTGAGAACCACTGGTCTAGAGACTAGATATCATGGGTAAACCTACGGCAAACTGCCGGGCTAACTAGATCCCAGCAGAATCACCAGCCTCCAAAGCTCCTCCACTACCTGTCCTTCAAGTTCCACGAGAGGTTCTGTGTTGGGATATGAAGAAGAACATCGTTTTCATGCCCTCTTAGGCAGCTGTCTAAACAGTGAGCTGATGATGAGAAAGAGGCAATATCATAAGGGTATCATTTGTATAAATGGTTGATGGATGTTTTCATATTACAGCAAACAAGACATGTGGACAGTGGTGGTATTCAGCCGGTTCTATCTGGATCGGGCGAACTGGTAGCGCTGACTGCGGGTGGCCCCGCCCACCCGACGCGACGTAAGCACATCACGTTTTTGAGGCTGTGCGCATGTGCTGAAGGCTTTGTGCGCTCACATTTGCGAACCGGTAGGGAAGGTAAGTGAATACCACCCCTGCATGTGGATGAGCCTAGGTGAACCAGAGTGATTGATTCAGAGTTTTCCATTAACCCCCTCACCCAGTGGAGCAAAACTTGATGAACTGCATATTTTATTATCAATGAGCAAAATTAAACTATTGGAATAGCCATTTAAATCTCAATACCCTTGACAGAAACATGCATAAGATGATAAAGAAATTTGTTTCTCATGATGAGCAAATAGTGAAAACTAAGACATTTACATAAATCAACCACCTGTTTGGCCGCTTATAGCACATCTTCAATTTGTCCTCCAATATTTTATCTGATTATTTAGAGATTCAGAAAAATAATGATGACAAGAAAAAGAGTAAACATATTGAACTGTTTGAGAGGCAGGAAACTAGGGCAAATCACATTGTGACTGGAGGCAGATTATTTTTTAATGTACAGAATTTGTTATGATCCTCAACACATCAATGTTTTTCCAGGGATTATTGTACAGTTTCCCCTCCAAACCCAAATTTTAGCTGGAAGTGGATAAGAAGAGATATATTTAAATTCTTCAGTATAATTAAATATTCATTGAAAGAAGTCATCCCACTTTTCAATATAAAATTCCCAATTTTACTTCCTATAGATAGCCCTCGACATTCAGGTCTGGAAATTTGGTTGCTAAGCAATGCAGTCATTAAGTAAGTCATCACGTTGCTGGGCCTGATTTTACAACCATTTTACTTTGGCCGTTAAGCAAATCACATGGTCATTAAGCAAATCTGGCTTCCCCCATTGATTGATTTTGCTTGTTAGAAGCTGGCTGGGAAGGTCGCGAAACAGGACCATGTGACAGCAAGATGCTGCAACTATCAAAAATGTGAGCTGGCTGCCAAGTGTCCAAATTGTGATCATGTAACCATGAGGGTGGTCTGTCAGTTCTAATTTTAAGGATAGACCAAAATTCACTTTTTTTTTTCAATGTTAAACAAATGGTTGTAAGTCAAAGATTCATGCTCATTATAATGATATTTAGATGCCCGGGAAAGACACTCATGCAGACATATTTTGCGTATTTTCCTGATCCCTCTGCAGTGTAGATTTTAATTTCCAACATCCCAGTTTAAAAGGAAAGATCCTCAAAATGATGAACCAATAATTTGCATCAGAGCCTGAGGATGGGGATTTTTTTTGTAGAACACCATCCTTGCATTAGATAAGATACTTTCATTGTAGACCAGTGGTGAAATCTAAAAATTTTCCCTACCGGTTCTGTGGGCATAGCTTGGTGGGTGTGGCTTGGTGGTCATGTGACCGGGTGGACGTGGCCAACTTGTAAAATGTGGTGAAACTCACTTAACAATGCTCTTGCTTAGCAACCAAAATTTTGGGCTCAATTTTGATCATAAGTTTTTCTTTCTTTCTTTCTTTCTTTCTTTCTTTCTTTCTTTCTTTCTTTCTTTCTTTCTTTCTTTCTTTCTTTCTTTCTTTCTTTCTTTCTTTCTTTTCTTTCTTTCTCTCTCTCTCTCTCTTCTTCCTTCCTTCCTTCCTTCCTTCCTTCCTTCCTTCCTTCCTTCCTTCCTTCCTTCCTTCCTTCCTTCCTTCCTTCCTTCCTTCCTTCCTTCTTTTTTCTTGTCTCTGTCTCTTTCTTTTCTTTCTCTCTCTCTCTCTCTCTCTCTCCCTTTCCTTCCTCTTTCTTTCTTTCTTTCTTTCTTTCTTTCTTTCTTTCTTTCTTTCTCTTTCTTTCTTTCTTTCTTTCTCTCTCTCGGTGGCAGAAGAAGGAAGAAAGTGCTCTGGGAGGGTGGGTGGCCTGGCCCGGCAGCGGCGTGTCCCCTGTCATGGGCTGGATGCAGGGAGCGGGACCCGAGGCGGAGGGGAAGGCAAGCAGGTGGCAGTCGGCCAAAGGCCCCGTGGAAGCCGAGCGCGCCAGGCCCAAAAGGCGAGCGAGCCTCGCCATGTCCCTCCGAAGTGGCTCCTCGGATGAGCACAGTGGGTCTTCCTCCTCCCGCCAGCATCGGCCTTACCTTCTAGATCCTCCGCCTGGCGTATTTGGTAAGACTGCCTCACCTACTCTCTTCCCCGCGGGCCGCAGCCCTGCCATGCTTGGTGGAGCTGCTGCTGCTGCTCTGGGGCTGAGAGCGGCGGCGGTGGCAGCCCGAGACGGCAAGCGGATGTCCCGGGGCTGCTGCACATGCGCACTGCATGTGCAGCCCTGGGACATCCGCTTGCCATCCCGGACCACCGCCGGTGCTCTCAGCCCCAGAGCAGCAGCGGGCGGCCCTTGGTGGAGCTGCTGCTGCTCTGGGGCTGAGAGCAGTGGTGGCGGCAGCACTGGTCCGAGATGGCAAGCGGATGTCCCGGGGCTGCTGCACATGCGCACAGCATGTGCAGCCCCGGGACATCCACTTGCTGTCCCAGACCGCCACCACCGCTGCTGCCTCTCTCAACCCCATAGCAGCAGTGGGTGGCCCTTGGTGGAGCTGCTGCTGCTGCTCTGGGGCTGAGAGTGGCAGTCCGGGACGGCAAGTGGATGTCCCGGGGCTGCTGCACATGCGCACCACATATGCAGCCCCGGGACATCCGCTTGTCATCCTGGACTGCCGCTGCCCCCCCTGTCAGCCCCATAGCAGCAGCAGCTGTGTCTCCACCAAGGGCCACCCGCCCACCCACTGGCCGGGCTGGACGCCGACCTCAGAAGGCAAGCGGGCATGGGGGACCACTGGGAAGGCTGCTAGCTCCCTTTCCCGCTGCTGGCCGGCCCCGACATGCTTGCCTGCCTTCCACATGGCCTTCCACTTGCCTGTCTTCGCAAGCTGGCCACGGGGACACCAGGAAGGCCGCATGGAAGCCAGGCAAGCATGTCGGGGCTGTGGGCCGTGGGGAATGGAGTAGGGAAGGCAGGGACAGCTAGGTAGGCCGCGACTTCGCAGGCTTACCTGGCAGGCAGATCAGGGGCGCAGCGCTTCAGGCAGGCAAGCTGCAGAGCAGAAACTGGGTGGGGCAGGGCGAGTGAGCGGCGACCGGGGGCCCGGTTCGGGGGCGTGGCCAGCCAGCTGTCGCTACCGGTTCAGCGAACCAGGCCACATGTCCTCTAATGGTTCTCCCGAACTGGTCCGAACCGGTAGCATTTCACCCCTGTTGTAGACTATCACCTTCAAAGATGATCATACAGTTCAGACACTGTTTGAAAAAAGAGCTTCATTCTAACTCATTTTTCTCTTGAAATTTCCATGATCTTACAAACATTTCTATACAGTCATAATCTAACTCTTCTGACAACTTTCTATTGGCTTGGATATAGTATTTGGATACAATTATTTTGAAAT
Organism: Thermophis baileyi; assembly: GCA_003457575.1. NCBI lineage: Eukaryota > Metazoa > Chordata > Lepidosauria > Squamata > Dipsadidae > Thermophis > Thermophis baileyi. The sequence continues at coordinate 2,253,925 of QLTV01001700.1, forward strand.
GTGTATGTTGGCAGATCAGGAAAAGAAATATACTTTCATGCCCTAATGCCAAAGACACACAAAAAACAACTGAAGTGACAGATTTGTTCCGTGACAATAACCCAGTAAGAGAGGATGACTTGACTGAAGATTCATCTCTGAAACAAAATGTGGGAAAGGATGTCCAGAAAACATCTGGCCCAGCCCTTCTTATTTGATATGCTTAGTTTCTCTTTGCAAATAGTATTTTCTTTCATGGCAAGAAGATCTTAAGTCCTTCGGTCTAGAGCCTCCTTTATTATTTCCTCACATGCCATCTGAATGAGCTTGCTCTTCTTTGCAAAATCCTGTCCTGAATTCCCCTCTTTTCATCATGATCTTAAAAAAAAACAACAACACCCCCCCCTCAAACCTGCAGAAATGCACATTTCCAAAAAACATCCTGACCTTTAAGAGACTAAAGAGCCAAAATGCACAGGAAATAGTGAACAAGCTCTTTCTGCAATATTTTTAATTCAGATCTTTCCCTTGTAAGCTAGTGAACCAATTCCATTGCCAGTATAAAATGTACGGAGGCTTGCTTTTGTGCAAATATGCTTTTATTTAGTCTCAGATGATGCTTGAATGCCAAACAGCTTGGTCCCCAGATAAGATATGTTATACCACCCCAGAGGATTAGGCTTAGGCAAAATGTCAGCTACTGACAAACACTTTAAGGATAAAATGATATGTCATTATTATTTTTGCCTTCCTGTTAAGAGGCTTTGATTTAAGGCCTTGACATATTGAGATGACAAGCAATGCATTTAGCCTACAGTGTAAGAAGCCTATTAGAAGGAGGCTCTGCCCTGCCCAGTGCTCCAATTTTTCTTTTCAGACTTTTCATCAAGGATAATTAAAGGCAAATGTTATTGAAGTACGAACAGCCCAGACATTCAGTGACCCACCTGGTCAAGCAATGCCTATTTTCCTAATGGCTGCAGGGGGTTTACTGTATTATTGCTCCCAACATAAAGTGATTAAAGGCAAGCAAGATTCTCACAGAGTTTTCTTTAGCAGGATTTATTGAGATGCGTGGATGGAAATACCAGCACCTGAATATCTTCAATTTATAACCAATTTATTCTCTACTAGATTAGACTTTTGAGCTTTTATTCAGGGGTGGGTTCTAACTTACCTCACTGTCAGTTTGCTTCCTCCCGCGCCGTGTGGCCGCGCCTTGTGGGTGCGCGCACGCATGCGCGGTCCCAAAAAAATAAAAAAATTCAAAAACAAAACACCAAAAACAAGATGGCGACGCATGCGCAGTGCCAGAAACTCGGCTTCTGCGCATGCGCAGAAGAAAATAAAAATAAAAAAAATGCAAAAAAAAATCAAATTTTTTTTTAAAAAGAAGATGGCAGCGCCCACGGACCGGCACCGACCAAACCGAATCAGTTACGTCATTGTGACATCACCAGCAGGTCACTACCAGTTCGGGAGAACCGGTCCGAACCGGGAGGAACCCACCTCTGGTTTTATTCCATCAGCTTTGCCGTCACCTGACAGGGAGGAAGCCCTTTTCGCTAATAACTGAGAAACTTGAAATTTCAACAAGTCAGGGAAGCAATTATTACAATTTTTCCCTTTCCCAGTTTTAAAAATCACTTTAATTCAGGTATGCACCAGTAATAACTGATTATGGTATACACAACCCACCAATCAAACATTGTGGCTTAGCAGGAGCTTGTTTACATTTTTGGAGAGCAAAGTTAAGAGTTGGACATACCAGATTTGGGCCTTGATATCTGGATCTTAATATATAAGTAATTCCCTCTCTGTCAGGGAAAACAATATTTTATAATGATTTCCATTTTAAATATACAATATAAACTTCTTGGAGTGCTCGCTCATCAGAATACATTATCTTTATTTAGCACAGCTTTTGCTGCAGATACTGTATGAGTTTTTTACACAGAAATAACATGTAAAGGCAACTAGAGTACCCTGTCTTCTTCCTGTCCTAGACAACAAAGCCAAGATAAAGTCTGTGATGCCCCAATGGGCTACCAGTATCTTGTCCAGAGCAACTCATATCTATCATCTTTCAAAATCACATTACCCTGGAAAGCCATTACGACAAGTCAACTACTCATTCCTGTACAGATGTAGCAGAGAAAACCTGGGACCCCCAGAATGTGGCATTTTTTTTCACAGCCGTCTTTCTACCCTATACGTATAATCGTGCTACTTTTTCCATCTAACTTTTTAACCAATACAATGGTGAAAAGAGCCCATTGAAAATAATTAGAATTTTCTTGAGTCAGCCAAGAGGCAGTTTATTGCCAGCACTAATTATGAAAGTGCTAATGTTAATTAAAATGTATTTTCAAATATGTTTCACAGTTTTGAGCATGGCAGGAAGTGTTAATCATGTGAACTGCCATACTGTATTCAAAGGGAAAAAAAATCAGGCAAGGCTTTTAAAAATCCACTTGAAAAGAAAAAGCAAGAAGTAGGAAAGAATACCCAAGTTGACAATTCAAACATCTCAGATAATTAAAGTGTATGCGCTTGAAGTGCTTATCATAACTTACTGTTCTAAGTTATTTTCTGAGATTTCCTGGTTTCTGGATTTCCAGACCACTCCTGATGATCCTCTCCAGGAGACTATGCACTATATCAGGGGTGTTAAACTTGTGGCCTGCGGGCCGGATGCGTCACACGCTGGCCACGCCCACCCCCATTTTAGCGAAGGGGGAAAAGTCACAATACGTCATGTGACGACAATGTGACGATGTGAGTTTGACACCCCTGAACTATATTATCCATCTGGCCATTGAACAGCCAACATAAATAGCGTAAACAGGGTTAGACTTCCATCTAGTGTTGTGGTCAGGAAAAGATCACAAGATCAAGTTCAACTTATAGAACTTGGCACCAGGGACTGGTTTCGTGGAAGTCAATTTTTTCCGCAGACAGAGGGGAGGATGGTTTCAGTTTTGCTCATTTACCCATAGCTGATCTCCAGCTGTGTGGCCCAGTTCCTGACAGGACACAGACTGTTACCGGTCCATGGCCCCGGGGTTGGGGACCCCTGGTCTATAGTATGAATGAAGAAATGTTAAGAATTTCTTGTTCTCCTTTCTAATAGTAGGTTCAGCAACAGATGACCCAAGCTCCATCTCTCTTCTAACACTCAACAGATATCCCAAGTATATATCTGCAGGAAAATGTGTGACTGATGCATATTAAGAAGCTGAAGCTAACAAAGCTCTTGTCTCATTGGAAACAACCAATGTATATCAGTCAAAGGGGGCTCTGTTGGGATAGCAATTTCATACATAAATTCAGGGCCCAGAGTAGAGATCATCACATATTGTCAGATGCAACTTTTGTTCCATTGGTTACAGCTTCTATCTATAATCAACAAATTATTTAGGATATTATCTGAACTAATGATCTAACATGGAGAACTACAGTTACCGAAGAACAGAAACAAACACATTTAAGAGCCAAAATTCTAGTAATTGTAGAGCAAGGAGGATGGGGGGGGGACAGACAGAGTTCAAATTAGAAGAGGAGAAAACCAAGTGAAATTGTTATTTTTGAAATGGTTTCTTTTACAGAATTGTACAACTCTTAGCTACTAGGGTTATTCAAGCATTCCTATTTTATTTATTCACTTAATTTCTAGGCCATCAATTTCTAGAATGACTCTGAGAGATTTCACCAGATTAAAAACACATTTTTACCATAAAATAACATATAACGTAATGTAGAAGACAAGTGGTATATGAGGAATCATGAAAACATAACTCCATGACACCCGCAACTAGAAGAGGACCCATCCAAGTCCCAAACCACCTAATCCTAGGCCTAGGGAGGGGGGAGGTATTTAATGATTGCTTGTAGGCAGGCAAGATAGCAGTGGTGGGTTTCTACCGGTTTGCACCGGTTCGGGCAAACCGGTAGCGGTAATTTGGCCTGGGTCACCGAACCGGTAGCGACCGCTGGCTGGCCATGGCCCCGAACCGGTCACTCAGTCGGACATTTGTCCTGCCTCTCCTTCACCACATGCATCCACATGAGCGGCTTGCCTGCCTAAGCTGCCTTCCCACGTGATGCCTGCCCTGAGCCCCAACTGAGCTGCCTCCTCCTGCCTACAAGTAAGTTGTGCTAGGCCCCCCCTTCCCGGAGCTTGCTGTGCCCCCCCACCATCCCCACTGAGCTCGCGTGGCTGGCTAAGCTGCCACGGCCCGGCTCCATTCCAGGCTGTGTTGCCTGCAGCCTAGCTTGCCGCGGGCCCCCCACTGTCCCCACTGGGCTCACAACCAATGTTCCCTCTAATTTTTTTTCAGTGTGTGCAGAAAAGTATAGTGTTTGAGCAGCACATTTTCATGCCTGAGCACCTGAATTTTTTTCACAGATGTCACCCAAGACAACAACGAAATCAGTGTTATTTGAAACTCAAAGTTATGTTTATTCAATGTACCCACTTAATTAAAAGTGTTATATATCAGTATCATAATACTGCAAGTCTGTAATATTAAAATACTTGTATAGTGTTTACGATAATGTACAGTTAGTCACTGAAAGTCTGTCTCTTCTTAGTTTCTCATGTCTGAAACCTCGCTCGCACTCGGCGCTTGATGCTTGGAATGTTGTGCAAATATCCAGCAGATATTTGCGTTAGAGTTAGAGTTATAGGTGAAGGTTATTGAGTGTGAGATTTGCTCCTTGTTTACATATAATAGCTTGCCCTGCCAGTGTAGTTTTCTCCTTGGTAGTTAATTTGATTAGGAACTACTTAATATTGTCTTCTGCTTGGTTGTTTGTCTGGTGTTAATCCCTGTTTATCTGGGTGTTGGTTTCTGGAGAGGATGTTCTGGTTTCTTCTTCTTGTT
>QLTV01001700.1:2259715-2289023 GCA_003457575.1 Thermophis baileyi
CTGAGAGACAGAGGCAGGGAAGGGCGCCGGGGGCGGTTCCCCACGTGGCATTGATGCTGGGCCACTGAACCGCCGAGCCGATTGGGGGCTATAAAGTGAACCGGAAGGGCTGAGCTTCACCTAGAGACCGAGCGCTGCCTCCCTGGAGGAGGAGACTTTGCATCCCGTTTCAAATCTCTGCGCGCAGTTGGAAACTGCTGCGCGGAGTTTTTTTTCCACGTGCGCGGCCGCGCAGCCGCGCAGCTTAGAGGGAACATTGCTCACAACCTTACCTTCCTCCCATGGCTGGTGGCAGAGGGGAAGGCGTGCCAGCGCCCACGAGGAACGTTGTTGTTAAGGAGGACCACTCCTTGGCCCCAGGCATGCATTTTCAAGCCCGGGCTATTGCAATAGCTTTTCACTCCAAGCAGCCCGGGCTTGAAAACGCATGGTTGGGCCTGAGGAGTGGTCCTCCTTAACAACCTCCAAAACTGCTCCAAGCCTCGGTTCCTCGTGGGCGCTGAAAGTACCAGCCTTCAACCTGGCTGTTTCTCTGTGCCTGGCTTTCCAGATGGGTCCCCAAAGCGCTGTGCTGCGAAAGACGCTCCCCCAGCAAGAGAGCGGTGGAGAGAAGAAGCAGCTGCTGATCACATGGAGCATTGTTCTCCGGCGACTTGTTTTCTCTCCACCACTCTCTTGCTGGGAGACCGAGAGACTTTTTCGCAGCACAGCCGCACTTTGGGTCCTGTAAATGTAAGTCCCATCCAGAAAGCTAGGCAGAGAGAAACAGGTTGAATCCTGTTTCTCTCTGGCGCAGTGCTTTCCAGACTTACCAGGACCCAAAGCTCAGTGCTGCGAAAGACTCTCTCTCTCTTTCCCAGCAAGAGAGCGGGGGAGAGAAAACAAGTCACCGGAGAACACGTGGAGGGCTCCATCATGTGCTCTCCAGGTCAGCAGCTGCTGCTTCTGTCCCCTGCTGCTCTTGCCTGGGAGAGAGAGTCTTTCGCAGCACAGCTGCGCTTTGGGTCCTGTAAGTGTAAGTCCCATCCGGAAAGCCAAGCAGAGAGAAACAGGTTTGAAAGCGGTTCTCAAAGAGGCGGCGGCTGGCCGCAGGCTGCCGAAAAGTACCAGAGGTCGCAGAAAAAGCTGCTGCCGTGCTGTCGCCATGTTCTTCGTGCATGTGCATCCCATTGGACTTGCAAGGCAATGGGATGCACGTGCGCGAAGAACATGGTGGTGATGAACATGGTGGGCGAGGTGAGCGAGCGGCTACCGGGGGACCAGTTCGGGGGCATGGCCAGCTGGCCATCGCTACCGGTTCGGCGACCTTGGCCAAATTTCCGCCAACGGTTCGTGTGAACTGGTGCGAACCGGCTGAATACCACCTCTGCTTTGAGGCGAGGAGAGGCCAGACACCCTAACCCTAACCCTAACCCTTGTCGTGAGTAATGTCAAGTTGGCCATGCCCACCCAGTCACATGCCCACCAAGCCATGCCCACCAAGCAAGCCACGCCCACAGAACTGGTAGTACAAAAATTTGAAACCCACCACTGCAAGGTAGGGTTGTCATACGGATCTCCAAAGGAATACTCTTCCAAAGGACAGGTGCAGCTGCAAGACCACAGCCCTTAAGAGGTACTCCAAACAAGAAGCTCCATAATACTTCTGATTGTGGTACTAACACTACCTTTAGTGTAAGGTTTCAGTAGTGGAATCTTGTAAGTCTGAATGCACATTTCTCTCCCCTTGCCTTTACAACCCAAGGAACTAGGAAGGGTCCATTCTTGCTTCTGCCTTTTACCTGGCCGTTGCTTAGTCTGCTGCTGTCCTCCTCCTCTGCTCTTAAGGACCAGTGGTGGGTTGCTACTGGTTCATACCGGTTCGGCGAACCGGTAGTGGCGGCGGGAGGCTCTGCCCACCCGCCCGGACATAATCAAAAATGCTCTGCGCATGTGCAGAAGCGTTGCGCACATGCTTCTGTTCCCAAACCAGTAGCAAAGGTAAGTAGAACCCACTACTGTTAAGGACATTCTTGAAAACTTTTACACATTTCTTGTGCAGCTGCATTCTAGACTTATCTCTAGAATGATGCTTAAGGGCAATCTCATGTAGAATGAATTGAAGTAGTCCAGCTGTGATGTAGCCAAGCTCTGAATAACCATGAGGGAGGAGGACTCTTGATTCAGGAATGGGAGCACCTAGCACGGAAGCTGAATCTATGTAAGGCCTTCCTGAACACAGCTGTCACCTGCTTCCTGAACAAGAGTAGAGAGTGCAGGAAGACCCCTCCATCCAGATCAACCACAGGCTCCGAGTGGAGGAATGCAGGTCCATTCTGGACTAGAGATGGAAGATCCCATAAGCACCAAAAGCCATTCAGTCTTGTTTCTCTTTATAAAGAAAAAAAACCCCAAGTAGTTTTATATAGGAAAGCGTTAATGAAAAGGGGATGCAACTTAAATTAGGGGTCTTTTTGTTTAAACAAACAAGCAACTAATTCTATGAGACTTAGAGCAACTTAAGCATATACAGGATTGTCCTGCAAAGCTCCAGTATTCTTACTTATGAATTGCTTTGCAATTCTATAGAACTTACTTTGAATAAGAAGCGTTTAGGCTGCAAAAAAAAAGTATAGTTTTGTACTATAAAGTTTGCAAAGTCATTTTATAAAGAGTCCCTGTCTTTAGTATAAATGATGAATGAAACATATTGTTTCCTTCTCTATAAAATGAATACAACAAACAATAAAAGGGCTTTAAAAGATGGGCTTATGGGATTTTACTGACAATACTGAATTTTAAAAGTGATTTATCATGTGTGGTGCTGCTTAGCCAAAAAGAAACAAAAGCCATTATGATGATTTTCTATTTATTCAAGACAATACTTCAAGTTTGTCTTTGAAATATCAAAGAGATCACAACTAACTATAGAATTACCATCTTGTAGCATTCAGCTTACAATTGCACAGTATTAATTTAGTACAACTTACTGCTATTGGTATTAAAGTTCCTAAATCATACTCACATAGGGTGTTTTTTTCTCCTCAAAAGACAAAAGTAACTACAGTACTTCCTTTTAGGCCAAGATTCAAAATAAATCTAGTAAAGTGAATTGCCAGGAATACAACTGAGCCATAACACAACTTCCACTTACTTCAGCTGGACATAGACAAGAACCTTCTTGCTGAATCCTCATCTTAGGAAATATGCTTATTTCTTTGTATAAGTGGAAGAACGTATACTTATTTGGGGAAGAACTTGTTTCCTGATTCTTCCTGGAGCAAGTTAAGTTTTCCAGAAAGAGAAAGGTGGAGTTTGCAGGATCTGTGACTTCTGAAGATTTCTTTAGGATTGAAATGCTACATTGATCACCATGTGCTTCCTGGTAATCAGTGTAGCTGAAAATACATGGAGGATATGCACAATGTAAAAAGAGATTAATTCTCCCCCACCCCACAAAAGAGGAAGGATAATGTAAAGCCCCTCTACGTGGGGGCAAGACATTAATGTAACAGCTCTAGTCTATCTCTCTTTATAACTCTCCAAATGGTAGACAGCTTCGAGATTGAAAGGGATGCCATCCAATCAGCAAAGACTAGGAAGGTAAAATGAGTTGGAGCAGTGGCTGCACATTATAAGGACTGAAGACAAATCTGTTGCCCATCCTCTCTCCTGGGTAGACATTTGGAAGAACCTAAATAATGGACTTTTATCTGCAAGAGAAGGGCAGCAGATTCAGGGATCCTCCGAAGACAGGATTTTATACAATCGACAACAGATGTTTATCAGTCATTGTTTACATATTTTAGAATTCGGCCCTGAGGTTGAAAATAATCAGCATATAGAAAGTCATTGATTCTAAAAAGGGAGGTTATAGTTCCCCTCGGTCTGGATGCCATGATCATCTCTCCTCAAAATATTGTAAGGATACTCTTGAAAAAAATCTCCAGTCCTGTTTTCATTAATGGACCAATGTCTACATATGGTTGCTGTTAAGTATTCAAAGCAACACACTGACTTCGCGGGGCCAGTAAAAGGCCAAAATTTCCTTGTCGTGGACACCTATTTGAAATGGCTGGAAGTCATCATGATGCCCTCAACCACGTCGGAGGCAGTCACCTGAGTTTTACAGTGCCTATTCGCCACACACGGCCTGCTGGACGTACTGGTCTCCAACAACAGGCCCCAGTTCACCACCACGCAGTTAGAAATATTTCTAGCCGAACAAGGGATAAGGCATGCCCTTGTCACGCCATTCCACCCGGCCAGTAATGGACTGGTCGAAAGAATGGTACAGTCAGCTAAGGAAGCCCTAGCTAGAATGGGCCCTGGGGATTGGCAGGCCAGGATTGACACATTTCTGATGGTCCAACACATCACACCCAGTGCCACCACCAATAGAAGCCCCGCAGAGTTATTAATGGGTCGCCATCTTAGGTCGCAGCTAGACCACCTTCACCCAAACTACATAGCACAAACTCCACCAGACTCAACCAGTAGAACTAGGATTTTTAAAATAGGGGACAAGGTTTACGCCCACAATTACACAGAGGGAACCCTCTGGATACCTGGTAGGGTGGTTGAAGTAACAGGGCCCAAATCTTACAAAATTGAACTAGAAGACAGGAGGTTATGGCGTCGACACATAGACCAACTCCGAGGACGAATTGAAAACTCCAACCAAAGGCCACCAGAGATAGCTTAAACCAACCATCGCCAAAAACCTGAAAACCCAGCCAACAAAATAAAACATTCACTAAAGCTGTCTCCAACCCAATCTTGCCACGGGTGAACCCACCTGAGGAACCGGGAATCCAGCGAAGAACTTCTGAAGCAGAGGGCCCTAACCAGGCAGCCACGCCCCAGGACGACACCCAGAAGATTCCATTGGAAGAACCGGAGACAACAATAATCCAGTCCAACCAGGTGGACGCCAATGAACCAACTGAATTGTGCAGGTCAAGTAGACCTCGCCAACACCCCACCTACTTACGGGACTACATCCAGCAAGCAACACAGATTGGCCAAAGACCAAACCAAATGGGGAGGGGTGTTAAGTATTCAAAGCAACTGAAGCATAGGCTTCACTCAGGTCTGCCATTACGGCAGGAAAGAATAAGACCGGAGTCCAGGAAAGAATAAAAGTAATATATTTGCATAACAAAAATAAGAACACCTAAGTCTGTGTCTACATGGTGAAGAACAAAGAGAACAAAGGAAAGATTAACACATGCGCAGTACAGGTATCACATGAGGACTTCATATCAGTGTACAGTGTCATTTCAAAATAAGAGTCCTGCTGACAAATTAAAATGAACGTAGTGACAAAAGATACGCAAATCTGATTGGCCAAGCAGTCTGACAGCTCCCTATAAAAGGGCGAGCTGTCAGACAGGAGCTTAGCTGGGTTTCTGAACTGTCAAACAATAAAAGGTTACTGTTAATAAGTTCCAGCCATGTCTTGCCTCTTCCATCGCCCGATCTAACAGTTGCTGAACCCACATAAAAAAAAAATCCCACATCTTTATGTGCTATAACATTGAGCTTCCACATGTCCTAGCTCTTTTACAGCTCAGAAAGTGAACAAGGTGGATTTTTGTAACAGCTGGGGGGAGTTAGGAATTTTAAAAGTCTTCATCCAAACTCTTGTTCAAATTCCACCCCTTACTCCTTCTATTTCTTTGCTTTTAGAGATCGCTGAGACTGGCGGTCTCTATATGAAGAATGGAGAAAAGATCAGGGTTAGGTTTTTCTGCTGTTGCTATTTTCTTGATAAAAGCCTCCACCCTCAGCCCACATTTACAGGACAGGACAATCATCTGGCTCATCCTGTATATTATATGAAATATACCCTTTCAATACTAAAATACTCCTTGTAAGGCTCGGTAGGAAGTTAGCACCCACCCTTCTCCTAAAAAAATGAAATATTTTGGGAAATATTAAAAAGGCAGAATATTATATTTCCCTGGATGAGAAATAGAGAAACATGTTTTTAGGCAGGAAACAGACTCACTCTTAATAGCCCCCACCATCCTCAATAGCCCACAGCAGATGTCCGAACTTAAGAGATAAAGAGATAGCTAGGTCTATTCATAGGCAAATGCCCTCACCCAAGATCCAACAAATGTAGGATTAGCCCTCTACCCATCTAGCAACAGAACTCACCACATGGCACCTGGGAAGATTACATCACCCAGCAGGCTCAACCAAGCTTGGGACTTAGGACAGCCTACAGAGTTGCCCCTGCATGGCCCCATGGGAATCTGACAACCAATCAGAATACAAGCTCAAATTCAAAAGCCCAGAGAGGATATAAAACTCAGGCACTCTCAGCATCTCTCCCCTTTTTTTCCTTCACTCAACATCTTTAAGGCATGTGATCCTGTCCACCATTAAAACTATATTTCCAAATAGCCACCATGTTTCCAGTGTCTTTCTCCCCACTTGGAACTGAACCCAGAAGGATATTTCTTCCAACAGCTCCAAGTCTCATCCAGGGAGATGTGAATGCAATCACTATACTGCAGTGTAACATCTCAACCAACTGACTCTGGGCAGCTTACAGTTCTAAAATAATAAAACAGTTAAAACCAATGAAAACAATCCAAAATAAATATATAAGCAGCACAGATAATTGACCAATTAACAATAAAACTAAGAGATGGGCCCATAACATCTTTGGAACTCCAGGTCTGGATACATAGTCAAAAACCTTATCCCTGGTATGTCCAAATACCCACAATCACCCACCAGTGGTGAAATCCAACTTTTTTTACTACCGGTTCTGTGGACGTGGCTTGGTGGGCGTGGTGTGTCTTGGTGGGCGTGGCAGGGGAAGGATACTGCAAAATCCCCATTCCCTCCCCACTCCTGGGGGAAGGATATTGCAAAATCTCCATTCCCACCCCACTCTGGGGCCAGCCAGAGGTGGTATTTGCCGGTTCCCTGAACTACTCAAAATTTCCGCTACCGGTTCTCCGAACTACTCAAAATTTCCGCTACCGGTTCTCCAGAACCTGTCAGAACCTGCTGGATTTCACCCCTGTCACCCACTTTTGCTAAGATTTAATCAGAGCCCATTTCACCCCCTCCAGACCTCAACTGCCTCCAGACATTGGGACTTTGTCTGACAGATGCCAGAAATATTCAGCATAGCAAAGTCATAAACCACTAAAAAGGTGAAATAACAATTGCAGTAGCTCCTTTCTCTATTTAAAAATTAATTTTAGTCACCAGAAGCACAAAAAAGCAGGGGCCTGTTTGACCATGTTTCTAATTCTAGCATAAAAGAGCTTGGGTGAGCTTTGATTTTCTTTTAAAGTCAAGGTCGTCTTCTGTAGACAGACTTGTCACTTGATTCACTTTTCTGCCAGTTATGCAATAGTACAACTTGCATCTTTCTTTATCATGAATGGGAGCTACACAATTCAGTGGGATCTTTTTTTCCTTTTTATTTTTAAAATCTTACTTCCTGTGAAATGGGAGCATTGACTTGTCTTTGAAGGCCTATTCAAACTTTCTTCAATAGTTCTGTACATTGTTCTATGGTTTTATGTTTTCATTAATTAGGTCATTGTAGCAAAGCCTTTCTTTCTATACTAAGAAAGTGTAAATTTTTATGAGTCGAGAGAATATTAATAATAAAAAAACCCTCTCTAACAATTGGTGAAGTCACTATTAATAGTCATACATTATAGGATAGTTTCTTAGTATCACACTTCTATTTCACTTTTCAAATTTGACACTTACGAATATCATGTTAATCTTAAATGTTAATCTTAGAGCCCTATCAATGTGTTCTGATTCTTTACATAATCCTGATCTTTCTCTGATGTAAGTTGGCTTTCAATATTGTAATCACTCTGATACTGAAGATATGTAAGAACATAAGAGGTGTCAATGATCAAAATTTGAGAAGTGCGGGGTGGTTTTTATGCCAAGCAGGTGATGCATACAACATATTTTTGCTTTTCAGCAGATCATAGAGAAATACAGGAGTGGGAGAAAAAAGTTTGTGCTATACTGATTGATTTAGAGAAAGCACTAAAGTGAATAGGCTTAGATTATGGAATGTTTTACATAATTATAAAGTTGATAGTTGGTGACTGAACACTGGTATTTGATGTAAATAAAGTACCGTATTTTTTGACTATAAGACGCACTGGTGTATAAGACGCACCAAGAATTCGAAGAGGTAAGTAAGAAAAAAAAAGTTTTTGCCTTCCCCCAGCCCCCAGGAGCACTCTGCAGACCTCCCAAACCCTCTGCATACCCCGTTTTTGTGAAAAACAGGCAGTTTTTTGCCTGTGTTTTGCAAAAACGGGGGCGTTTTTGCCCTCCCCCAGCCCCCAGGAGCACTCTGCAGACCCCCCAAAACATCTGCGCACCTGTTTTTGCATGGGGCGGGGCTTCAGGAAGCCAAAAATGGCTGCATTAAGTGTATAAGATGCACCAACATTTCCACCCTCTTTTGGGGGGGGGGAAGTGCGTCTTATACTCTGAAAAATATGGTAATCACAAGAATAAATTGAATGTAAGTTCAGTACTAAGCAGTGAATAAGGCAAGGTGTGCAATATCTTTTTAGATGTTTAATATGGATAATTAAAATGTAATTATGGACAAATGTACAAGAATGTTTGTGAGATGTCAAATGTATATTGATTGGAATGTGAATGTACTTTTGTATGCAGATAATGTTACATTGTTGGCCAAGAACCCAAATAAACTACAACAAATATTAGGTAGATTGTACAATAAAATGAGATTATGGATCTGACAATGAATATATTAGATTGCCAGAAAAAAAAATAGGCTTCTGGATGAGGAACTATAGCAAACTAGATGTCCCTGAAGTTGTGGGAATGGATTGTGGAGCAGATCAGTAGCCAGACACCAAATTTTGCTTGGCATAATCTTTCTGAACAGAGATAGTGAGATCACCTATTTACACTCGCGACAATTGCTACTCCTGAGGAGACCGCAGGAACTGAGATTTTTGCAATTGACCTGTGAGTTGAGTGGCTAGGCTAGGGATTTCAACCAAGCTCACAGCCATAATGTACAGGTAATCCTTGAGTTACAACAGTTTATTTAGTGATCGTTCAAAGTTAAAAGGGCACTGAAAAAGTGACTTATGACTGTATTTCAGTTACAACCATGGCAGCATCCTTGTGGTCAGGTGATAAAAATCCAGATGCTTGGCAATTGACTCATATTTATGAGGGTTGCAGCGCTCTGGCGTCATGTGGTCACCTTTTGTGACCTTCTGACAAGCAAGGTCGATGGGGAAGCCAGATATATGGAAGTGAAAGTTGAATGTATTCAGGAGAAACAAAAGAAAATGCAGTAGAATATCTTAGCAGCGTTTATATGTATACAAAGCTGGAAAACCAGGACAAAAGAAATAAGTATTTTGAGGGAGGTTGGTCATATAGAGAAAGTGAATGTGATTCAAATTGGAAAACAAAAATATAAATGAAGAATGAATGCAAGGCAAAATCCAAGAAAGTCATGATTGGATGAAATTCAAAAATGTATTTTCAAAAAGGAAAAAGTGCAAAAGAAATAAAAAAGGCAAATTATGAAACAGTATCTGGATGTAGTGGTTGATTTCCAAGAATAGAAAGGTAGGTAGAGGCTTAGTTAATTGTCTTGGCATAACCTAAATTTAACTATACTTCCTTTCCTTATGTCATTCCTTTAATTTCTTTGATTTACAGTTTCTGACTCCTGTTTATTTACCCTGGAAGGGAAAATCATATAATTGTGAATATCTAGGTATGTACTGTATATACAGTATGTCCTACTGCTTAAACGAGAAATTGAAAAGATCCATTGCTTCCACACTCTGGCTGTTTCCTTCCTGGAATCTGCCATGAATTCCTCAGCCAAACTCAAATTAGCTAAGATTTTCCCTTTGGAATAACTGACAGGGAGTTACAAACCTTTGGAAATGAACTATGACAAGAAATGAATTTCTGGCAACAGAAACCAAAGTAACCCTGATAGCTGTGGAGTCATTCTGAATTCCAGGAATATCTTGACATTTCTTTCTCATTTTTAGAGGTCAGTGCCCTGGATTGAAGAATGGCAACTTGGAGCTTCTAGTAGCCCAGGTTCTACTTAAGATATGATGGACTACAATTTGGATCATCCCCACCAATATGTCTATTGACTTATGGCTTGGGAGTTATGGTAGGATAGCAACTTAGGGAGAAGGTTAAGCAAGCAAGAGTCAAACCTACAATACCAGTTTGGGACTGGGGGAGATTTCTTACTAGGAATTTTGCCTTGTTACTCCCCCCTTTCCATAAAGAGTTTTGTATCAAAAGAAAAGCTAATTTTGTTGTTTATATACGGTACTTCAACTACCAGAGCAGAACATGCGTTTGTAAAATGAAGTATTAGTTTCTTCTAACATTTGAGAAGTTGAGAAAAATGAACTGAATTTGATTTACCATTATTAGGTTTCTTTAAGTGACTTACCTTTCTATTCATGAAAATAAAGATAACTGGGTTGTAGGCAGTGTTTGATTTGGCAAAGAAAGACGGGATAATAGCCACTGTTGGAGTTATAAGGTGACCATAACCATAGGCTGTTAAAAGTGAAACCACAGCATATGGCATCCAGCAAATAACAAATGTGACTATCATTAAAAAACACATTTTAGCCACTTTCTTCTCATATCTTAAGATTTTGATCACATGGACAGTTTGCAAGTCTTCCACACAATGAAACTGGAAATGAAAAGAAAAAGATTAAAATGTATCATTTAGAATTCTAATCATATTTCTCTCTCTTGAAAGAATTGAGATCTTGTCTTTCTGCCACAATGTATAATGGAGCTTTTCTTGGGACAGGCTACCACAGTGTGATAACCATCACTTAGAATGGTAGAACAGATCTATGTTGTTTTCCAATCAGCCAATTTCTCTCCAGCCAGGAATTTATTCGAAGAAAACATTGGATTGGATGCTGGAATGGAGGAGGACTGGACAAAAATCACTCTGGGGAAGCCTGAGAAATTTAAGTCCACACACCTTAAAGTTTCTGAGGCTCCGTAGGCTAGCCAAATATCCATATGGCCATTCAGGATACTTAACAGTTATTTTTAATCACTTGTTCGAGACCAAATGGATTAAAAAGCAATCAGTTTTTTGAGAGATCCAAGAATCATCTTCTTCCTAGCATTATTCCCACACTATGGCAGGGTTCACTTGTCAGCAAAGCTGTCTCCATTTGAGTTGAGCCAGGGCATCTTCAGGGGCGATGCCCATGTATTTCATGTCCTTGATCCAATCCATCCACCTTTTCTTGGATCTGCCACCGGGTCAATGGCCATCAGGGTCCAGACCAGTCGTGGGATTCAATTTTTTTTACTACCGGTTCTGTGGGCGTGGCTTGGTGGGCATGGCAGGGGAAGGATACTGCAAAATCTCCATTCCCTCCCCACTCCAGGGGACGGTTACTGCAAAATCCCCATTTCCTCCCGATCAGCTAGGACTGGGGAGACAGAGAATAGATGGGGGCGGGGCCAGTCAGAGGTGGTATTTACTGGTTGTCCGAACTATTCAAAATTTCTGCTACCGGTTCTCCGAACTACTCCAAATTTCCGCTACCGGTTCTCCAGAACCTGTCAGAACCTGCTGGATTTCACCCCTGAGGTAGTCCTCAACCTACGACCAATTTTGAGCCCAAAATTTCCACTGCTAAGCAAGACAGTTGTTAAATGAGTTTTACCCCATTTTATGACCTTTCTTGCCACAGTTGTTAAGTGAATCACTGCATCTGTGAAGTTAACAATATGATTGTTAAATGAATCTGGCTTCCCCATTGACAGGTCGCAAAAGGTGATCACATGACCTGGGACACTGCAACTGTCATAAATACATACCAGTTGCCAAGCATCCAAATTCTGATCACCTGACCATAGGGATGCTGCAATGGTTGTAAGTGTGAACAATTGTTATAAGTCAGTTTTTTCAGTGCCGTTGTAACTTTGAACAATTATTTAATGGTTATAAATTGAAAACTACCTATATCCATATCTTTACACATTTTATTTATATCACATGTTACTGTGTTATATCTTCAAAATACATACAGTATACCTATAAATACTGTATGTAGTAATTATTATTATTTACTCTATTTTTCCTATTGTATTTTGTTAAATATTTTAAAGCAGCAGTGCAAGTAATAACATATCCCTGCTCACATTGCCTGGATCTAAATCAAGGCATCAACTAATAGCAATAATGATAATTTTGCTATTGCTGCTCATTCAGTCAGAGAGATGGAGATCTTAAGCATTTAATCAGGGTTTCTGGGAATATATTAAAGAGCTTTATTTTGTCTTTCTTTTGCTGCATTGGAGAAAATCAGTTTCAGAAACATTTAAAATAATAATGATAACTGGTCTTTGAAAACAAAATCTCCTATTGCGGAAGAATATGTGTATTTTAAACATTTAATAAGGCACCTCTACCTTTGGATATCAATACTGTAAGCATACGGAAGCTGTGTTTACTAGATACTGAAATGGAAGATCTGAAATTGTTCTAAGCAATGTCTACCTCTTGAAAATTATTATATAAAAAAGAGACATACGAGACATCACTTTGAGATGTTGCTTAACATCTTAAATTTAATAAATAAATAAACATCTTGAACTGCCCTTTTTGTTGCAGCTCTACCAGTTTCCTAATGAAATTCTTAGCTTGAAAGCAAATATCTTTGTGTCCAGTAAACTTACTCTCGGGAAGTTATATAAAACATCCCACTGTAACATTATCATCCTACAGAGTGGATAAGTTAATGGGATAAGTTAAATCTCATTGAATTCAATTGACCTTATTTGTAAGTAATCAGACTGAAGTTTAAACTGGAAAATGCCAATCTTAGCTACTTGCTGACTCCGTGCCAAGGATCTTTAAAAAATGAGGTCAAATCTTTTTGAAATTGGTAGAATGTCATCACAAAGTCCAGGTCTTGTTCAAGAATAGGTGGGTCCACATTCCATACTTTGGAAGGGGGGGGGGGAGAGAATCAGTGGTGTACAGAATTATGGACTATTGGAAGTCCATAATATTACTTTGCTTTTCCTTGAGGGAATGGAACAAAAATAATTCAACATGGGGGAAAAACAGCTCTAGATGCATCTCAGCTGGTATAGAATGTCTTATTGAAGAAGGCTATGAAGTGTATCTGGCCTCAGGAATTAAGGCAGTGTGACATATCACCCTTTTGAGATCTTTTAGACTAAAGGAGAGTGAAAAGTGAATCAGAGGTCAGCTTGTCTAGCTATTATTCCACAACTGACTTTCTGCATATTGGGTGGCAAGGACATGAAATGGAAATGAATCCTGTAAGATACCGTACTTTTATCTCATACTCATAAATGTATGCCATAAATTATAATCCCTTTGTTTTATTCTGCTTTGTTTTTAACAATACAGCATCCAATTGTCCCAATCTTGTTATAGCATCACATACTGTATCTTTTTCCATAACCAACCATGGTTCTTTGTCATTAACTAACTTTCTTGAAAGAAACTATGGCTTAAAACAGTAAGTGAGCCTGATTTAAATAAAAGGCTCTCAAATTGGTCTCCCACCCAGGGAACATTTGCAAAAGTCTCATGGTCTTACTCCTTTGATGTTTATAAAGGAGAAACATATCATTCATATAACATAATTACCCAAATTGTTGTGTTGGGGATAGGGCTTTTTAATCATCTTAATAAATAAAATAAAAATGAATAACAAGAGAGGGAAACAAAAAGATACATCATGACAAACAAAAACCCATCAACAACTTCTAGCTAGCTAGCTATCAAATATTTTCATCAGATGTCTAACCAGTTTCTAATTATACATTTTGTTTAAAAAGATGGTATGCTAATGTTCAAAAAGTCATAAAAACTATGCCAAAGAACATCATACTGAGTCATATTTTAACATTGCCTTTTCAAGATAAATTACACACAAACTGAATCCAATCCTTAATATCAAGAATATCACTACTATTCTAATTTCTCAATATAATTGTCTTAATGACATCCTCAGCCTGAAATAACCGTAACTCCTAAAAAAAAAAAATCAGATTCCAATGTTTGTGAATATAATTCAGCAATCACCCAAAATGTAAAAAAAAAAAATGTGCAACTTAATCTAGGCTACCGGGAAGGGCCTCAGTAAATAATGTATCATCTCCATGTTTTATTATTAAAGTCATGAATTATGGGCCAGAACCTCATTGCCGTATTTGAAAATCAGGCAGGGGTCAAAATTGCCTCATCCCTGGGGAGAGGGGAGGTGATCAGGTTCACTAAGCATACAACATTCGAACCCCACTTAGTTGATTTGTAAGCCACATTTTGAAAGCTTTTAGTATTCATTCCTCAACATAACATTGCTTGCATTTAATATAATGGACACTGATCCATTATGGAAGCTTATGGGATAAAGATGCACATTAATCTCTAGAATGTCAGAATTCTTAATTTTAGAGGAAAGTTGTGATATTATCATAATGCCCTTTGACCAGAGGATTTGAAATGGGGAAGGGTAGACCACCCAGACCCTCATCATAGCAAGGAATTCTACAAGAGTTTTATTACACGAAAACTCCCCTTCTCTGCCACACGTTTATTTTGCAACGAAATGTTTTGCTTTTATTCTCGATTCTAATCCGGCTCAGACACTTTCCCAAGTTTTCTCGGAATCCTAGATTTTATTCGCTTGTGCCCATAGCTCTTTCCAGCCTATCTCCACGTTTCGCTCTTTGCAGCTCTCCACCCCTCACCCCTCCTGCCAAAGTGAACTTCGCAATCACTGTCAGCCGCAGTTAGAGAAAATCGATGCCTGTGGAGGGCTTTCTGAACGAGCTTTCTAATCGGGTTCAAGCGGCCGTTTGGTCTCCTTTCAAAGGCGGTTTGATGCAGATTGACTTAATTTCCCGTTGCATTTCCGCGCCAGATTAGGCTTCTTTTCAAAGGACGGCGGGTGACAACAGAGGCTTCTTTCGGTTTCTTCCCCCGAAGCCTTCCTTTTGCCGAAATCACCGTCCCGCTTACTGCCCAACCCGCAGTCAACGTCAGTCATTTCTTGCCGTCCGCCCTCTCCGTCCAATCCCACCACCCCCGCGGGAAAGTCGAGCGCAGAGGGAGCTTTTTTCGCAGTTGCCATGTGGCGGCGGCGGCGGCACCTTTGACGTTCCACTTTCCCACGTGACAGACAGGCTCGCTCCATTCCAGGGAGGGAGGGAGAGAGGGAGGGAAGCGCTCTTGCCGCTGCCGCTGGCTCCGCTTCAGCAAAGCTTTGAGGGAGTTGCAAACGCCGGAGGAGCGGCGGCGGCGGCGGCGGCGGCGGCGGGAGAAAGCAGTGCAGCGTGTGTGCGCGCGCTGCTTGTGTGATGAACGAGCCTCGCTTCCTGCCGTCTTCTGCCGGCTGAGACCTATTGCACAGGGCTTTGGGTGGGTGGTCCGAGCAGCCGAGGAGAAGAGAGCTGCCGCTGCTGTGCGCCGGGTGACCTTGGCCCAGGAGGTAAATAACGCCAGGCGGCGGGAAGTGGGGGAATTTTGCCTGGCTGGCTCGGCGCGGGGCTTGCGTTCGGGTGAAACCAGCCGCGGGCGGGAGGAGGAGGAGGAGGAGGTAGTGGTGGTGGTGGTGGTGGTGCCCGAGGCGCTGTCCTCGGTGCTGAAATCTCAGGCAGCTTCTCCGCTTTCACTGCAGGGCAAAACAATCTCGCGCGCCTGCCATTTGCTGCCGAAAGGCACAAGGCAGACGCCCGCCTAAGAAGGCTGCTCCCAGGAGGAGGAGGAGGAGGCGGGAGGAAGGGAAGGGAAGGGAAAGGGGAGGGAAAGGGAAGGAAGGGAAGAGCTGTTGAGGACCACTGTAGAACCGAGCCGGCGAGCCAAGGACTGCCAAGCAACCTTTGTGTTGTGACTGTTCGGGCTTAGAGGGGCCAGGGGCCGCTCTCAGAGTCGAATCGGTTCCAACTCACATGAGAAGAGCGAGGGGCAGAGTGCTGCTTCCCCTTGGTGAGGCGGCTGGGTCATGGAAGAGTGTGGTGGAAGAGGAAGAGGAAGAGGAAGAGGAGAGGTCTTTAGATTGGTCCTGGGAGGGAAGGACGTGGATTTGAAAGCAGGCACGTGGCTGACTGTCGCAGAGTCAAAGGCGTTGGATCGTTTCTTTTTCTTTTTTTTAAACGTGGCACAGAAGTAGGTCCACCTTGAACAAAGCTGCGGGGAAGTGGTTGAAACTTAGGGCGAATTTTGCAGTCCAGTGGCCAGTTTTGTTTTGCCGAGGGTTGGGGGGGGGGGAAAGGAGCAACCGTTGCTAGAAAAGATGCTTACATCACTGTGATGCTGGTTCTAGGATGTTGATGCTAAAGCCTTCTGAATGGCCATTCAAGCAAACTCTGCTGGGTTAGCCAAGAATGGGGTGGCAAGATGAAACTTCCAGTGGCCGCTGGATGGTGCTGGAAGGAAAATTATTGCGTTGGTTTAAGGCAGGAGTTGGGGCAGGGCCACAGGGCTAAGTGAAAAGGACACTTCCTGTTAAGGAACTGGGAAAAAGTTAGAGCTGTCTACTGCAGACATGAGGAGCTGCTTACCAAAGAATATCTGACTGAGATAACTTTCATTCTTCACAGAGGCTAATTGCTCTTCAAAAAAGGTACCAGGAGCCCTAGCCTTAAGACATGGCACAAGGAAATAACTATGGACAGAGCAGCAATGGGGTCGCTGATGAATCCCCAAATACGTTGGTGTACAGAAAGGTAGGCAACTGGATATGGTATAACAATGATTAATTTGCCTATTACATTGATCAGCTGCCTTTGTTTTGAGAACTCAGCACAAGTACATAGAGGTTTCCCCCCACCCCCAACGCCACAGCAACAATGCTGTGAGTAGGTAGGTTTGAGAGAGAGTGACTGGCATATAGTAAGTATGAAAGATACAATGTTTCAATCAGTCACACCACACTTCAATCAATAAAGCTAAAATCCTAATCTTACATCTATGTTGCTTAGCTTATCTGAGTGGTCCATATAGTGGAAAGGGAGAAAACAGCAATGTTGAAATTCTTTATTTCATTCACTCTTTATCTATAAACTATGTGGAAATGCAAAAGCACTTTTTTGCACACAAGATTTAATTTGATAGAAGAGGTGGAACATCTTAACAGTTTCAGCTTCAGTAAACCCTTGTATTCTTCAACAGAACTTTTAAAATCATCACTCAAATATAACTCCTTTTGTTGGGAAATGATGTAAGATATTAAATAGAGGAAGATATATGGCATTAAAATGTCTCTATGGCTGATGATTGTGAAATATTTTGTGCATGTTCAAAATTCTTGTGCCAATGCCACTCATTTTTACTGAGCCCTATACCCTTAAAACTGTCCTTAAAAAAACCCAATAACTACATTAGTACAACATTTTTATTAGGTTGTGTTACATTTCATTTTGTGGGGAGGAGGTAAATATGTAAATTTAGCTTGTTTGCTTATCTTATGTACAAAAAAAAAAATCTCTCACCAGCAACAATGGGTTAGAAAAAAAAAATAAGTCTATTTTGTTAATGCAGAGAAAATATCTGAAATAGCTTGTGTCCTGTTTTTATAGATAGGATTTTTATAGTATCATTGCAATGAGAATTATATTTAATAAACAAACTTTTAAGCACTAATTATATATAACTAGAGCTTTCTTAATGAAAAGCCTTTTACTAATGCCAGGGCACCTGATTTCCAACAGCTTTTCAACATATTGCAGTTGTAGGCATCCCAAATACTGTTGATCCTCCTTCACCAGTATTTTGTTCTGATAAACTTTCATGGGATGCTTGTGTTAGTTGTTGCTGTGTTCCAACAACTGTACCTGAGAGAATTGTCTTTTGGAGCCAGAAACTATATTATTAGGACCAATTCATCTGCTTGACCAGACTGTATGTGATGAAGTGTCATACACTCCACAATAGCTTGTTTAACTTACTCAGTTGATAATGTTTTGTCTATAATGTTTGCACAGGATTTTACTGAAATATGATACTACAAAAACATTCCCAACACAAATTAAAACATCAGTGATCATACTGTTATGTAATTGTTATAGAAAAGCTAACAGAGTTGTGCTTACATTAAGCAAAACAAAACAAAAAGGTAGCTAAAATTAACAGGGAATTGCTATTGGTGTGTATGTTATGTATGTAACTGTAATTTTCATTCATGAACACAGTAATCACAAACCTGCTAAGAAATACACAGGGAATCCACATGGACTTACCTCTAAGCAAATATACCTAGATTTGCACATCTTTATATGCTCAGTCAAAAAAAGTTGTATGAAATACACAAATATACATTTAGATAGATAACATTGCCTCTGATGATGGTACTCTATTGTGAATTTGGTGCCTGCATATTGACTGTTTTGCAAATATGTATAGCATTTTGATATGTCTTGGCTCCTTCACGACCTGAGAGAGATATGTATTTGAGTTTGGTGGACATTATTTTGTTAACTGTACTTTTGTTTCTGCCAAGTATAAATTATTATTGCTAATGGTGTGAATGGGTAGATTTAAAAAAAAAACCCAGTCCAAAGTGGTCTCCTTTCAATTCTAACTTCACTCTTTCCAGAGGTTAGTGGACAACTGGAAGGCAGATATGAAAATGTTGTTCTGGAAAGAGAAAGGAATTCCAACAAGGAATCAAATCACCTTAGAGGATCTCCGGATAGAAAGACTGTCATGCCTGTGTTTTGCTTTTGTAGAAAGCGCCAGAAATAGGAGCCAAAACAGCATTCCAGTAGTGCGCTGGGTTGGTTGCTGGAGCCAAAGTTATTACAAAATATTTTCTTCTGACTGAAATGTTGATGGCTGCACAGGAGAATTCTCTCGGAAATCTTCACCAACTGTGTTTCAGGAAAATAATTTATGCTTTGTAATATTTTGCCATTTTATCAGCCTGTGATGTGAGGAGTTGCTTCTTCAGGTAAATGGTCTCAATTGATATATAGCATTGTGGAGCATTATAGGTGCTACAAGGCAACCTTGGAGTCAGGTATACTGTACTTCATAACTGACCTCAGTTAACATTCTGATACATCATTCTGAACCAACTAAAGGTTATGAACATTCTTCAGAGGCAGCACATGTTGGAGAAGTAAATATGTGGCAGTGTAACCGCAGTCATATCTGATAGGTCCAAGTAATTATTATCAATCTCCTTAAGTTTGAAGAACTTAAAGAATTCCTGCAACTGGAGTTTTACCTGCTGGATAACTAATGGTTGTGAAGCAGGAAGAGAAAATTTGGAATAAATAAAAACAGTGGCAGAAAGTGAATGTGCAGAAAAATGAATATGTCTCTCCCCACAATGCTCATCTCCCACCCAAGATCTCTTGTGCTGCCATTGTTTACTTGGGAGAAGCCCCACGGGGAGAGGACGATTCCGCATCAGTAGCTCACATTCATCATTTACTCTGAAAATATGAATGCAGTTTTCCTATTTTGCATGGAAACGCAACTGGCAATGCCTCTGAAGGCAATATTGGACTTGAGAACTGAATTACCACCAGGCACTTAAAATGTTAGCAAACTATGCAGCAGTTTTGCAGAAATTTTAACATATATTATATCTATCTAATTGGCAAAAGCCCCTGCTTGTTCTTTCTCTTCTGTTCTTTATTGAACATGGAGAATCACATTGCCACTTGTAATGGGGCCTTGCCAGAATTAGCCCTGATTTGCAATCCATTGCTTGTGCTATTTTCTCAGAGGCTTTCAACTGGGTTTGTGGCACTGCAGCAGCTGGAATTCTTTCCAAAGGGCTTTCTTACTTGCATTAACCAATCCTGAATCCCTGTTGAGGCACACAAAAGCCTCGTTTTGGTATATGTCACATTAGATAAACTTTTATTTCAAAGCTGAAGATGTTTGGATGCAAGGAGGATTGTGCCTGGAGGATAAGTTTTTCTTTTAAAGAGAAGAACAACAGTTGCGTTACTCTGATAAAATGTTGCCAAGCTGATAAAACAATGCTGTTCTGTCTTTCAAGAAACATCTTTATTTCTTTGCTTATAATTTGGAAGGACATAAACATCCTAAGACTATTTCTTTCATTTTATATTACCGTAAATTCTTTCGAGTATTTAAAAATGGACTGAGTTTTAGGAATCATGACATGGCTGAATGCTAGGATAATTTGCATGGAAATCTCATTTATAGATTTCCATACCTTATATAGTATTTGCAGATATTGCAAAACTGAATATAGGCAGGTGAACTATAATACCTACATGTTAGGAGTTTTGGACTGGTATTTTTTGGATAACAAGAAAAACAGGTGTTTTTTTTTCTTTCTGTTTTTTGTGGTTCAGTGTAGATGATCTATAGTGACCTTTTACTCCACTGAAAATTATGAGATCTGATTTATGATTTTGTTTGCTATTCCATCAGTTGTTCAGACTTTCAACTAAGCTCTAGATATTTAATGGCAAGGCCACACTTATTTGTTTCACCAATAGCTTCATTGTCAATTTTGTCTTTGGTTCACACAGAATTTGCTGCCACTGAATATATAGGCAACAACATTACAGAAAACATAAACCTATAGAAATCAGTCAGCTTAAACATATTTTAATTACCAGTCCTTTAATGGTTTCTTAAATCCATGCCAAGAGTAGGAAGTACAATACCTAAACATTTTAATATGTGCTATCTGCCAGTACAGCTAAAGCTGTGGAGTCCTGGGTGCTGTCTGATCTTGGTGTTTGCATGGAGACATTTCGTTACCCAGCTAGGTAACATCATCAGTGTACTCTCTGATGATAACTCACACTGATTATGTTGACCAGCTTGCATAAGGAAACATCTGAAAGCTCAGAAAGCACCAAGGATTTCACAGTTCAACCCTCAGCTGCTGATATTCTCTTCTGTTGAGAGATAAATCTACTTGACTAGGAATTCTGAGAACTGTTGTTCCAATTGTTGTAATGTTGCCTGATTTGGAAGATTCTGTTAATGCAGTCTTACAGTGAAGTAGAATTAGCTCAGCTGGTCATGATTCTGGGAAGGCTGACATTAATCTTGCAAGTCTAACTGTACAAATTTCCTGCTATCTTTTTTTACAGCCTTAGAAATTAGAAATATTCCCTTCTGAGTTTTTTTTTTTTTTGTCTGTTATGCAACTGCAGGCTATGCCTTCTCTTATGTGATCATTTCCTAGGCAGCATCTTTTTCTCCTGTCTCCCAAGATTGTTCCCACATACGGGTGTCAAACTCAATCGCGTCACCTGACGTCATGTGATGCATCGTGACTTTTTTGCCTTTGCAGAGCTGGGTGGGCGTGGCCTGCATGTGGGCCACCAGTTGTAACACCCCTGCCACAGTTTTATAATTTTTGTAATTTTTAAAATTGTAATATTATTTTTAATATTGCTTGCCACTCAAGAGTCACTTGTTGAGATGGGTAGTTACTAAATTGTTAAAATAAAATAATGAAAAACACAGCTAAAAGGTGTCACAGCAAGAATATAAAAAGGCTGGGTAAATGAAATATCTTTACCAGTGACGAATGAATTCCCCAAATGGGGTGCCACAACCGAACATATCTTTTCTTTTGTTGTCACATACATGAATTCCAATGTGTTTCCATTGTCCATTACCAGTTTTAATTTAGCAATTCTGTTTCAATCTAGGTTTCAGGGCTGTGTTTTCATCTTCAAAGCAACATCATTGTAATTCAATTTACCATTTTACAGATTTAAACATCTAATTCTATGTATGTGTTATACACAAACATTTGTGTATAACGCATGTATAATATATGAGCCGCGGTGGCGCAGTGGTTAGAGTGCAGTACTGCAGGCTACTTCTGCTGATCACCGGCTGCCAGCAGTTTGGCAGATCGAATCTCACCAGGCTCAAGGTTGACTCAGCCTTCCATCCTTCCGAGGTGGGTAAAATGAGGACCCAGATTGTTGGGGGAAATATGCTGACTCTGTAAACCGCTTAGAGAGGGCTGGAAAGCACTATGAAGCGGTATATAAGTCTAAGTGCTATTGCTATTTATATACACATACAAAGATCCCCAAGACCCACCATATTGAAAGTGTGCGAGACTGGGTTATTTAATTAGGGACTATGATCTATGAATAACAATGGTTTGGGAGAAACTTCCTGGAACATAGGTCAGCTTTTGACCTTGTAATTTTCCTTCAAAACAAAATTAACTCATTGATATATAATTAATGTGATTCTCTCCATTCTTTAATAATTTCTGTTGTGTCACTCTATACTACATATCCAGACCTAAAAGTACCTTTCTATTATCATCAAGCTTGATTATTCTTATAGTTTAACTTAATAATAGATAATTAAGAAATGAATGGGAAACAGAACACCGAGGCATCTGTGGTCATTGACTCCGATATTGATCCTATGAATCCTTAACATCGGCAAAAAAGAGAATACAAGTTATTAGAATTGTTATGGAAGTGTAGTGTCATAATCTGCAATATTAGATGATGCATCTTAAGTTATTGTCTATGGAGATTGTCAGTCATCCAGGTCATGGTAATCTTAAATTATTGTGTAATCTAGTGATGTATGTCAGGGTACCACCATACATACTGTATCTGGACAAATAAATGTAAGTAACTGCTGGCTATAAGATGGTTAACCCAAAGATCACCTCTCCATGTGCCAATAACACAGAATTGGGAATGTGCTGAAAATCAGTGATTGCTGCATTTACAGTCTCCCCAAATGTTACAAAGAAGGTTAAGAGATTCATTTTCCTTTCTATTGTTGGACATCTTTTCTTATTTAAAATAGATTAAACAAATGTAGGTACATTATACAGGCCATACTGAATACACATATTTCTGCCCCACCCATTTTTTTTTAACGTATTCCTGGAAGGGCAGTAAAAACCAAACTGGGCACAGAGAGGGCATGTCTAAAAGAGCCACATTTTGTGGGATCTCTCTAGAGCTTCATTTTGATTATTGATCAGGAGAAATTCATTAACCTTCTAGTCAGCATTTAGGTGGCACAGTTGATGGGGCTAATTAGTTTAATCCCAAACAGACAAATCTGTTTAAGGCTAACTCTAACTCCTTTTAGGTTTAATTCACTTGGTCAACTGATTCTTCACGCCCCATGACCTAGTTAATGTGTTGTGCAAATAAAGATTATTTTGTAATAGAAACAAGATATATTGATAGATGGTTGGGATCTGAATCTCTTATGTGTGCCACCTGGGTGGTTTTTTTGACAACAAAACTATTGATATTGGCACTATATGAAAACCAACAGGTAATATCCATTAGCAAGTAACATTAGAGAATGAATCTCTATATGTTATTTCAGAATAGACCACATGAACAACCACATCCATGCATTTTGAATCTACATACATGTAGATGTGTAATTTGGCACGACAATTCCATTGCAGTAAAAATAAAGAAGACTCAAAATATTGCACCATTACATCTCATAATATAGTAAACGTACTTTGTCTAATATGTTGTCTCTAAAGTAGGTATATATGTGTGTGCTCACCTTCAGAATGCGGATGTGGTTGATGTTATGGAAACAAAAATGATACTAGTAATTCATGTAATTAAGACTTAAATTATAATCATTATTTCCATAGTTCTACAGGGATTTGTGCGGAAATGGTGGGGAAAAAAAGGGTGCTCAATTATTTCAAGTTAGAGATCACTATTTGGTTTGAAAGATTTTGTGTGGGCAAGATAACTAAAATTACCAATGTGCCATGTTAATAAATGTGCTCGTCTCAAAACATGCTTCTGAAGAAAGTTTTTTTTCTTCAATTAAAGTGTTTAACCACTAAAATGGAAAGGCTAACAATCTGGTATTTTAGAAAGATCATTAATCTGTTCCATAAATAGCTCTTAAGCTTAGTTTTCCATATAAAACAGTCTGAGAAATTCATTTCTAGCAGTTAGCCTCTGATGTAGTTATTTTGGAATGCTGCCATGGTTATCTATATTTTAAGACTTATATTAGTATTCAAAATTTATATCTAATTTTCCCCCCAGAGGTTACAACTTCATATCCAACAAAATAATGTTAGAAAATGGAGAAAAGCTAAATGTATATATTATTTGTAATTCTAAATGTACTTTCCTCTTAAAAGAAAAAAAACATACCTGATTTTCTACTTTTTCTTGTAATTGTTGCCTAAACATGGAAGAATTCTAAAATCCCATTTGCATCCAATTGTCAATAGTTTCCCCCCCCACCGCTCATGATTATTTCTTTCAGTTCACATTATTTCAGATGTTGTCTTATTTATTAATGCACAATCTTACGTGGTTTATAAATTTATACAGAACAACCCATGATACTTCACCACAAAGGAGATAGAGCTAAGCATAAGCAAGAAAAGAATAGGACTTTTGGAGCAGTGATGTTCTTTCTGTAAAAGGTATCTGTCCCCAGATAGTTAGTTAAAATAGTTCCTTGACCGTAAGTGATTGATTTTTCTAAGCACCAAAAACATTTTTTTTTTGCACTTGTAGAACTTTGTGCTATTTGTTTGGCTGCTGTTTTATCTGTAGGTTTTTAATTAAATGAATGCTGTCCCGTTCTGACTTTGGTTGCTGGTGATTTGAAAATGTAATAAATGAATGTATGTGCATACTTTGAAAGTGATTGAGGAGTTGGTATTCAGACCTTGTAAAAGTACTGGACAACTCAGCTGTTCATTAAAATGCCCCTTGTTTTTCCATATGAACCTCAAACAAGGTGGCTGCTTTAAAGAGTCAATTTATTACACTTAATACAACATTGAATTAATACCAAGTCTGAAAGATTTCTTTCAGATAATTTTTGAAATGTGTATTAAGCCCTAAAATCCAGCTGTTTTGGCTCCTCTTGCTTAGGTTTGGAGATTTAGTTACAGTGGAGTACGGGGATTTATGTGGTTGATCTAAAGGTGGATTGATGAGAAGTTGAGGTGGTATCATAGAAGTACTGTATGCAAACAGTCCCCAACCTACAAGGTAGAGTGGAAAAGAGCAATGTTTTTCTGAGAGTACAGGAGACATTTACATAGACAATATGATACAAAGGCATATTTTGGGATATAAGAGCAGAAGAATAAGAGGCAAAGTCATCCAGGGCTTTGAAAGTACAAGTAAGGGACCTCTACTGGCTCTGAAATAGTAGGACAGGGGTTCATGTGGGGTTTAACTGATCAGATTGAAATCGGGTGAATGGGTTCTGCAGTTGAATACTAAATAATTACAACCAGAGTGATGTTTAACTGTCTTCCCTAGTTGGTGCTCTTCAAACGTGTTCGACTATAATTCTTATCATCCTAAAGATGATAAAAAGATGAAGATAAGAATGAAGGTATTTAACAGCTTTGTACTTATATGTACAACGTGCACACGTTTCCACAAACAGTTAAGAAATCAGATATGAATGATTCCTGACTTCTCTTGATTGTACGAATGGGTTCAATATTTAGTGAACAATCAGTATGTCATTCCATCGAGAGATAGCAGAACACATGTTTTTCTTTGAGTTTTGCCCGTATAATGTACTCAGCCATTTTTGCATAGTTTAGATCATTACTCCTCCACCTTGATGACTATAAGATGGGTGGATTTCCACTCCCAGAATTTCCCAGCCAGCATGGGGAACTGAAAACCATCCATCTTAAAGTCACCAAAGTTGAGATACACTGGTTATATAATCCAGCAGATTCCAGCTCACAGCTTTTGCTAGGGAGATGAAAACAGGGGTGGCTTAGACACCTAGCAACTCTGTTTTATTCTACTGTATATACTTGCTTCTATCTGTTACAAATAGGGCATTGGATTGAGATGTCAAAAACCATAATATGATGGAAGACTGGTTGCCTCAAATTAGTAACTTCAGCTCGTGGGGAAGCCAGTACTATTGGCAGTCTTAGAATGAACTAAATGAAACAAATGAATCAGATGTTTATTTCCTGACTGTATTGAACATTCCTCTGCCAAAAAAACAAAAACAAAAAACAAACAAACCACCCCATAAAAAAAACAAGTGATAGTAGGGAGAGAAATCATAGGCCTGATGTCCATATACAAATGTGTCATTGATTTTCTGTGCTATAATTACTGTGATGGAATCAGGATTACTTCATCTGAAAAGCATTATTTAGATTTGTTAATTGCACCGGGTCAAAAATTGGTTTCTTTGCTCTCACCTTAGCATAATATGTGAACTCAACCATGGAGTGGTGGTCTGTGCAAGTTGAATCCAGGCAATTATTTTTTCATTCAACAAATCCTGGTTTAAAACTTCTGGCTTAGTGTTTTATCTATGTTCACTGCTGTGCTTGTGATTACAATAAATGTTTCATTAGAAATCTTGTATATGTACTGCCCTATTCACTTGTTTAAGTTATTCATGTTTAGCCATCAGGCAACAGAAGCATAAATGAGAACTGGCCCATAGCCAATATTCAGCCTATTGTATAACAAATGATATTTCTCTTCTATGGCTTTAGTTCATTGTCAGGTTCCATGCATTTATATTTACCCAGTGTATACTTGCTTTTTTAAATCAGAAATTTAAATGACCCATACATGCAAAATTAATTACAATTCAAAATGTATTCTTGCGTAAGTCTGGCAAACCTAGTTTCCTTGTATGCTGATTGTGAATGAGTCATAATTAGCCATAATTTAATCATCTTGAAAAGAAATGCTTGCATTAGGGTGCATTTGCATTCATAATAAAATCTTTTTCTCAGCCAATTATCTGAGAAATTTGTAAGGACATTTGTCATTGTGAAGTATGCCATTCACAAGTTAAACTCTCCTGATTGTATTCTTTATATATATATATATATATATTCTTTATATATATAGGCAAGATAAAAATAACCTGATGTTCCTGGAACCCCTGAGATTTCATTTTTAGCATAAAACATGAGCAAACTTACTTGCAGAATTTAACTAGATGTTAACCTAGTTAACCGGCATACATATATCTACATACTGTACACAGGTATATATCTCATTGTATGGACTTTGTATGGACAAGTACACAGGTATATATCTCATTGTATGGACTTTTTTTCCCCTAATCACAATGCGTATTGTATAAGCAGAATGAATATACAATATTATTTTTTTAAAGCAGGGAACAAAAATAACTAATATCTTTTGCTTTTTCAATAGACTTTCTCCATTTACTGTAGATTCTTAGAAATCACTCAGATTACACGTGACAGTTTTTATTTAGAAAAATAATGTTCTACTTTTGGATATTACTTCCCTTGAATTTTAGTTCTATTTCCGAGTGAAATAATACTAGTCACCAATATGATAGAATTGTTTCCCCAGTATTTAGTATGTAGATAAAGCCAATTTCAAAGAACATGAGAAAACAGATTTGAGAATATCAGACCATTTTGTTTGATATACCAATTTCAAAAAGTATAGTATTTTGAATGGTTATTATTAATAGACATGTTTACCATTTAATTTTTAACTCTTTAAGGGTAATTTCCTAAGTTATTGTCCACTATTGTTTTTAAATGTCTATGGAGATTCTCAGTCATCAAGGCCATGGTTGTCCCAAACGTGCTTTTTCAAGAGGCAGCTTGTTGGATGAGAAGCGAAACGTCTTCAAAGAAAAACCAGAAAGTCCAGTTGCCTCCTTGAAAAAGCACCTTTGGGACAACCATTATTTCTAGTACATTATCTGATCTAACAGTTTTCTTGTCCCTTTTTTCCAAATTGTAAGTGCCAATAAATGGAATTGAATAAATCTGAATTCTTATATTGCTATTTTCTCTATAATTTCATATATTTTCACACTGTTGTTGGTAGTTTCCTCCATCCCCAATTTACCCAGGTATAAATACTTGTTGTAGAGCAGTGTTTGAATACATGGATTATTTTGACTGTCCTATTCTGTACTTTTCCAGTTGAGTGGTAATTATTCTTAAAAATAGGGTTTCATGCGGAATTCCAAATGGGGTAGCAGCAAAGAATTAAATAAAGGCCATATGAACTCAGGTTCATCCAATTCTTTGACAATTCCTTTGAATTTTTAATAAGATTAATTTATACTTTTAAATTACAATTTAATCCTTAGATATTTGCATAATATTTGCAATGTTACTAGAACCTTGATCATTCAAATAACCTGACTGATGGGGGAACAAAGACGAACGAAACAGTATGCAGTTTATTCTACATACAGTACTACATAATGGTAGTTAGCAATTTAAATCACTTTAAAAGGAACTAAGGGAAACTTACAGATGATAAGGCAATTAAGGACTACCAGTCACGCTTTCTAACCTTTACCTCCAGTATTAAAGGCTATATCTTCTGAAAAACAATTGCTAAGTAACAGAAGTAACTGGTATTCTTTACTTAAGGATGTTGTCCTCAAAGTTGGCCCATGAGCTCCCTGAATGTGTCTAGCTGGCCACTGTGGGAACCAAAAATGCTCATGGTATAATTTAGCAGGTGCTACACTTACCCAAGCTTGCCTGGCTAGGAAGTTATTCAGAGTTGGGCCTGGTTAATACTTGGATGGGGACAGGTGGGGGATACCTTAACCTTAACCTTAACCTTAACCTTAACCTTAACCTTAACCTTAACCTTAACCTTAACCTTAACCTGTAGGATAGACTGAGAAATAAAAGAAAAGGAAAGCATCCTGAGAGATCTGTTGCCAAGGAAGTTATATGAAATCCTTGGAGCTGAGCTCATCTCAAAAGGAGACATCACCTTGGTTTAATAGGTGACAGCACCCTGACTAATCTTGTCTGAGCTCAAATGTTATGTCAGCCTAAACCTGGTTAGTACTTGGCTGAGAGACTACCAAGGAATGCCAGGGCTGTAGACTGGATGAGGAAGTGGAAAAAAAACCCCATCCCCAAAGGTGATTGCAGCAAACCATTCCTACAACCTGGTTCTAAATGTTAATAAAACAAAGGAGATCATTGTAGATTTTAGAAAGAGCCGGCATAGTCATACTCCACTCAGTATCAAGGATGCAGCTGTACAGGTTGTCAACAGTATTAGCAATAGCAATAGCAATAGCAATAGCAATAGCAATAGCAATAGCACTTAGATTTATATACCGCTTCATAGTGCTTTACAGCACTCTCTAAGCCAGCGGTTCTCAACCTGTGGGTCGCGACCCCTTTGGGGGTCGAACGACCATTTCACAGGGGTCGCCGCGCACGTTAGCCCGCCATCTTGGTGCCACTGTCACTTGCAGGCGTGAAATGCTCCCGGTTCGGCCGTGCCTGCGGGTCGCCGGACA
>QLTV01001700.1:2289096-2305667 GCA_003457575.1 Thermophis baileyi
AAAGGGCGGCGTCCGGGTGAAGTCTCCTGCTTCCACGCTATCAGCTTTCCGGCGACTCGCAGGCAAGCCCGAACCCGGATCATTTCGCCCCTGGTGCCACGCCCCCTTTGTCACCTCATCCCACGCGGGGAGGGGGCAGGGGGGGTGTCGCGGTCGCGGGGGGGTCACGCCATTAGAAAGCTTGAGAACCACTGCTCTAAGTGGTTTACAAAGTCAGCATATTGCCCCCAACAATCTGGGTCCTCATTTTACCAACCTCGGAAGGATGGAAGGCTGAGTCAACCTTGAGCCTGGTGAGATTCGATCTGCCAAACTGCTGGCAGCCGGTGATCAGCAGAAGTAGCCTGCAGTACTGCACTCTAACCACTGCGCCACCGCGGCGCAGTATTAAGTATCTGGGGGTTCAAATAACTAACAATCTGAATTGGTCTCTCCACACATCATCTTTAGTGAAGCGTGCAAACCCAACCTGTGTTGGATGAGGAGAGCACATCTTTCTCCTTCTGTCCTGGCCACTTTTTACAGAGGCACAATTGAGAGCGTTTTAACAAACTGCATCACTCTTTGGTTTGGTGGCTGCAGTGCCTCAGATAGAAAGTCCATACAGAGAGTGGTAAGGACAGCTGAGAAGATTATAGGAATTTCTTTTCCTGTTATTCAGGATACTGCTTATAAGCGCTATGTGCTTAGAGCTCAAAGCATTGTTAGAGACCCCACACACCCACTTTACTGTCTATTTCTGTTGCTCCCCCCTGGGAGGAGGTTTCAAAATATTTCTAGCAGGGCTACCAAATTCTGTAACATCTTTGTTCCCTATGCCATTCGTCTGGTAAACTCGCAAGATTCGTTTTTCTTGCCATGTACATGTATATATCCGAACTAGACTGTGTTGTTTCTCTGTGTCATATATGTGGATATATGCATAATTTTGTATTTATGCATATATCCGAGGTGGCGCAGTGGTTAGAGTGCAGTACTGCAGGCTACTTCAGCTGACTGTTCAGCAGTTCAGCGGTTCAAATCTCACCGGCTCAAGGTTGACTCAGCCTTCCATCCTTCCAAGGTGGGTAAAATGAGGACCCAGATTGTTGGGGGCAATATGCTGACTCTGTGAACCGCTTAGAGAGTGCTGTAAAGCACTGTAAAGCGGTATATAAGTCTAAGTGCTATTGCTATTGCTATTTATTTATGTATTTATTTATTTAATTTATTCTGTCATGGTTATGTAGTGCATAATAGAAGTGGTGACCCTTTGAGAGCTATATGCAACGAAATTTCATTTTAATGTATGCCAATTAATGGACATTCAAAGTGACAATAAAGTTATTTTAAGTAAAAAGACTGCTCTTCACATAGGAAAGATATATCAGGCATATAAGCCATGTATACTCTGATATACGAATAGTGGTTTTGTTGGTAAATTTTTGGAGGGGGAGCGCCATTCCAATTCAACTTTCCACTTGTAGTGCAAATTTCCATAGTCCAACAAGAACAGCAGCGTGAGATTATTACTATATCAGTTGGCTATGAGGATCTGCATTATAATACTCGTGGATATTGGTGTGATGAATTGAAGATGCGAAGAAAATATAATTTCTGGCTGCTGCTGTTTAATCACACATTTCTCTCTGTGAAGAATGATGCAAAAAAGCTGAAATACACAAGACTCTTGGGACAACTCATTTGGAAAAGCCAGATGACATTTGTAACAATTTTCCCAATGATTTGGCAATTTTTACCATTTCATCTCCTTAAAAAAAAAATAATCAGTTGAAAACTCATATATTGAAATGAGCAAGTACAATGGAGATACTGACCTTTTACTGATAGAATGAAAGTCAGTATCTTGTTTCTCATAAGGGGGACCTTTTTTCCCCCTCTTAATGCTCATAAATGCTTTTATTAGCAGCTAAAATACTTTCATCAATTCCCCCTTCCTTGCAAATGAAGGATACTTAAAAATAGGGAACATTTAGTCCAAATATGAAACATTGGAAAAGACATTTAGGAAAATGAGATCTATTGTGTACCGCCCAGAGTCACCTTTGGTGAGATGAGTGGCTACATAAATTTGATTAATAAATATATATATTTAAAAATGTTAAAAAAAATCAGCCTGAGAAATGTTGTCCACAAACATTTAACAGATTATTAAACACAGTTACCTTTAATTCTTATGGCTTGGTTTTGCTTGGAATTATTATGTTATTTCAAATGACAATTTTTTTTCAAACAATTTACCTAAGTTTATGGATGCCTCAAAGCAATCAAATCCAGTATTATTTATGGCAAAGTTATTCCAATTATTACTGTAATACTGTAATTTTTTCTTAAATGAGATCTTGTGATATTGTAGATTTGAATGGCACAATCTGATGAGATGTTAACATAGCTTGTGGGTTCATAAAATCTTGGGGATGAGATTTCTGGCAAGGCTTGACAATCTCATAAGTTTGGGGCATTTTTTTTTAAAAAAGTCGCTGCCACATAAGGTGATGAAATGATCTCCTTGTCTGAAAAAGTGGCTAGCCTCTGATGTTTTTAAATTTATGTTGAAATTTGCATGCACCTGAATTCAGGATACTTGACCAATATTGTGGTACCATAGTTTCTCCAAAGAAATCCTAGAACAGTGGTTCTCAACCTTCCTAATGCCGTGACCCCTGCCCCACCCCCCGTCCCGCCACCGTGACCCCTCCCCACACGCGATGAGGTGATAAAGGGGGCGTGGCACCAAGATGGCGGGCTAGCGCACGCTTAGGCGACCCCTGTGAAAGGGTCATTCGACCCCAAAGGGGTCGCGACCCACAGGTTGAGAACCGCTGTCCTAGAAGATATTTTATTATTTTTTTAAAGTTATAATAAGTCCCATCTTAACCATGAAAGCCAGCTGGGTGACTTCGGGTCAGTCACTATTTCTCAGTTGGATATGTTTGTCACCATGAGTTATTTGTAAAAATAATAAAGGAGCAATATAAGTAAATAAATAAACAGATATTTATGGTATAATTCTAACAATGTTTACTTAGTTTAATTCTCACTGAGTTCAGTGGATATTATTCCCTCATAGACTTGTTTAGCCAACAGAAGAGAATATTTATAGTTCAGGGTTCAACTGTGGGGTCCTTGGTGCTCTGTGAGCTCAGTGGTTTTATGCATTAATGATGTTACCTAATTTGGTAATGAAACATCTGCAAGAAAACCACCAAGCACAGAGAGCACCAAGGACCCCACAGGCTTGTTTAGCCTGAACACTTTAGGGTGGGTTCCTCCCGGTTTGGACCGGTTCTCCCGAACTGGTAGTGGCCCGCTGGTGACATCACGATGACATCATCGAACCGGATCGGTCGGTGCCGGTCCGTGGAGGCCGCCATCTTTTATTTTTTTGGAATTTTTTTTGGAATTTTTTTTGAATTTTTTTTTGAATTTTTTTTTAAAAATTTCCTTCTGAGCATGCGCAGAAGCCAACTTCTGGCACTGTGCATGCGGTCGCTATCTTTTTTTGGCTTTGTTTTTTTTATTTTTTTATTTTTTTGTCACTGCGCATGCGCGCACGCCCATGAGGTGCGCCCACGCGGCGCGGGAGGGAGCGAATCGGCAGTGAGGTAAGTTGGAACCCACCCCTGACTTTAGGAATTAAGTCTCATTAGAATCATTGGAACTGAATCCAACAGTTGATGTCTTAATTTTATATTCTAACTGAATTTTCTCAAGACTTTGAAACTGAATGTTCCAAAATTCAGTTGTTCTTTAACATTTAGGTTTTCAATAAAAAGACTACACCATGCAGTCCTGCACAGGACAGTTTCATCTTGTGCAGGTTAATGACCCCATATAAAGCACCTTGTGCTGTTTCCCAATCTGTATTCTGCAATTCTAGATTTATTTCAGGGTTGTCAAACTGGATTTCTTCGAGGGCCGGATCAGCATTGTAGTTCTCTCCGCGGGCCAGCGGGGGGCAGGGGTAGGGGGAGATGGGATGGACGCCTCCTGCAGCACCCTGCTGGCCAAAATGGGGCATGGCCCCCTCTGTCCAGTTTTTGGCCTGAACGGACTCCTGTAGCACTTTACCAGCCAAAACGTGACGTGGGGGGGCTGTGGGTTTTGGCCTCCTGTAGCACTCTCCTAAGGCCCCCGCGTGGCCCGTTTTTGGCAGGAAGAGTGCTGCAGAAGGCCGGGGAGGCCGAAAACAGATCATGGGGTGGCCGCATGTGGCCCGTTTTGGCCAGCAGAGGCACTGCGGGCTGGTCCTTTGATATTTCCAGGCCAGCCCCATGGGCCTTGAGTTTGACACCCCTGATTTATTTTATGCCAGCTTTTAAAAAAAAATCCTTCTGCATAGTGATATGTTGCTAGTGAAATTATTTCAGCTAGGAAGCTGATTGTCAGGGTTCCAAGTAACACCCCCAACGAAAGAAGACTCCAAGGCTAGAAGTTCCTCAAAGTTCCATTTTATTAGAGATGTCATATTGGCACATCTGGGAAAACCCGAATCTGAAGCTTCCAGGTTTTCCCCACCCAAAAGAAAGTCCAAGTCCCTTCCCCTGCACCCACATGTCCATTACATGGTCCAATCAATGCACCGTCCCAACTGGAGATGCCTCCCAGTCACGTCACTCCAGGTGCAGGGCAGAATGTCCTTGACTCTCAGAGAAAAG
The DNA here is from genome assembly GCA_003457575.1 of Thermophis baileyi. Classification (NCBI taxonomy): domain Eukaryota; kingdom Metazoa; phylum Chordata; class Lepidosauria; order Squamata; family Dipsadidae; genus Thermophis; species Thermophis baileyi. The sequence goes on from QLTV01001700.1 coordinate 2,293,755, forward strand.
AATTTTATTATGGCTAGATATCTCCCCCTCCCAGTTTCCCACAGCACTAAATGTGGCAGCCCTGAAGATCCAAAGAAAAAGATGGCTTCCAGGGCTGACACTGATAACATTTCTGTCATGTTATGATTTTTTTTCTAGCTATTTATTTTGATGAAACTAAAACCTGAATTCTATTTATATACTTATTCAGCTATGTTTTTCTAAAGCAGAGAAAATTTCAGGAGGAACACAGTGCAGTGAAGTTCTCTTCGCCCTGAAATGTCTGCACAGGCATTTTGCTATTTTGCCCCTTGCTGACCCAGCTTGTGTCTTTTTCATATAGTGCAAGTTATTCAGCATCAAAGTTTTATGTACAAAATAGATAAAACAATGGCAAAAAACTTCAAGTAAGCATTTTTGAGCAAACAAATCAGAGAAACATGGCAATTCTCTTGCTAAATTTTTCTGCTTCATTAGATGAAAAAGTTTGTTGTCACTCTGTTTTTAAATAATTGTTCAACACCTGGAGAACCTTTTTAATAGTGGTCCTGCAAATATAAATAGTAAACTAAACAGATGGAAATGCCCAAACTATTATACTTTTTGTGTGCTTATCATAATTGTCCTATCTGATATTTCATTAATGTAAAATATAACAGGTAAAATGGCATGTCTCTTCACTTCTTAGACAATAAATAGCTAGAAGTGTACAGTGCAACAATTCAAGGTGGTAAACATACCTAATACTCCGTCCTTCTCTTATTTTCCCCAGAACAACAACCTTTTGAGATGAGTAGGGCTGAGAGATAATGACTAGCCTAAAGTCACCCAGATGACTAAGACAGGACTAGAACCCACAGTATCCTGATTTCTAGTGTTGCCTTAACCACTAGATTCAAACTGGCTTTAGGATGATCCTAGATGTCCCATACAAAACAGCCTTTGCCTGGGACAAATTTCAGACCAAATGCAATACACTGTTCTCAGGTACCAGGCCAGAATGGTTTGTAATTGTGAATGACTTCAGGAAACTAGTGTAGTTCACAGTGGCTGACTTCACAGTGAGTATTGAAGATCAGCTCTGAATAAAGTTCAGCAATCATACAATATTGTACCATTAGGTACAACTGCTTTTTAGAAGTTGGGCTAAACCTTGCAAAGGCACTGATGATGACTTCATGGTTATCTTTCGGTTCTGTTCATACTACATCTGAGTTCAAGAATAAAACACACACACACACACACACACACACACACACACACAATTCTGCAATATATATTGCAAGTTGAAAGACTATGCTGAGGAAATCCTATAGACCAGGGGTGTCAAACTCGATTTCATTGAGGGCCGCATCAGGGTTGTGTTTGACCTTGGGGGGCCGGGGAGGCGTGGCCAGGGTGGGCATGGCCAGCTCGACATCACTCGTGTTGGGGGCGCCTGTGGTGGCCTGATCACTCTGCCAGCGAAAACAGGCTCCCGAGCTCCATTTTTGGCTGTGACGGCCTCCTGCAACACTCTGCCAGCGAAAACAGAGCTTGGAAGGGCCACAGCCGGCCCTCTCAAGCTCCGTTTTCGCTGGCAGAAGCACCACGGGTTGGTCCTTCGCTGTTTCCAGGGTGGCCCCATGGGCCAGATCTTAAGCACCCTGTGGGCCGGATCCGGCCCCCAGGCCTTGAGTTTGACACCCCTGTTATAAACACACAATATTGTATGCTGCTGAGGTTGAATTATTTAAATTGTCCCTATCTCTTAGTTAAGCACCCTATTGCATACAGAAGTCTCAAACCTACTGTGACATGTAAATCCAGACAAAGCAGCCCTTAGTCCATTCAGAAAAAAAGAGGTGTCAGTCTGAAGTAGTTGCACTATAGAACTATTACTGAAGTAGCTTCTCCTCTCTTCTGCACATTTTTGGGGTTAAAGATTCATCTATTGAAGGACAAAGAAGTTGAGGGAAGAATTAGTTTTCAACACCTCTGCTTGTGAAAGCTCTAACTCCATACTTATAAAAAATACTGTAAAGGTTCTTCTCTGGTCATATGTTTAAAATACCACCTTTGAGGGAAGGCAGTTTTCCACACAATTTAGTCCCCTTAGAAATAGTTCAACAAGTTGAAGTAGGTCCTATATAGTTCTTGGGGTGAATTTTATAGCCAGTTTTTTAACATTGACTTTTGTAACATCATGATCCTGATAAATAAGAAAGCATTTACCTGTATTTACTTGCTTGAAAGTTCAGCATCTTTTGCTGGTAGACAACAATTGTGAAGAATGGTGACAAAATGTTGTTCTCACTCATGAAAATAAATTTAGACCAGAATTTTCTGGTATCAGAAAATATTGAAGCAGGGAAGCCTGGTTTTGGTCTCATAACTTTTGTGCTGCTATGAGAACAACTTCAGTGCAAGTGTCATTACTTTTAAAAGATGGATAAAGTGTTATTATGAACCAAAGAAAATTATTTTGTAAAAGCTGCCAAGCTGCCACTGCAAGCAGGAATTAATACTAAAAATATTTTTTTTTTAAAAAATTACAAGATATTGTTTCAGAAACATCATGACAGTAGCACAAATCCATAATTCTCACACTCCATGTGTTGAACACAATTTAGGAGAACTGAGGATTAAGACATATGAACAGGGAAAGGTGGGTCTAGAATATAACTGGAATTTGTTTCTCGCTTTGCCAATGAATATTTGCTATTGCTGTAATGACACATATCCTATCTGTGATTTGATAAATTTAAGGACAACTAAACCTTATTTGAAGGTAATGTTTATTAGTCAACTTTAACATGAAGAGACTGACACAATTCTCCCAAACGAGCCTACTCAGTTCTACTTTAATATTTGAAATGAACACTTTTGATAGTTCTTCGAACTGGGACAGTAGGCACAAAGGACAAATAAGCACAAAGCAACAGAGCTCGTCTTCCACGAAACTTGTTTTATAAATATAGCATTTCATTTCCAGGTCCTTTTTCCTTTTTTATCTTACAAGAGATATCAGCTTTTGTAGTTAAATTACAGTCCAGAATTCCAGGAAAAGAAATAGAATGACTTTTTATCTTATAGCCTTATGAGCTGATTTCCTTTGCTGAGTGCTTTCAGTTCCCAGCATTAGTCAAAGTATAAGAATACACTTTGATGTCTTCTTAATGCCCTGTATCTATTTTTGGCCTCTTTGGAGAAAAAGTAATATACTGAATTACATTATGTAGCTTTTGCTGCCAAAATCTGCCTTTGAAAACTAGCGGTTTCCAGTTACAAGACTGGAGGAAGTTGGATTAATAGATATGGACAACATTTTACATCCTAATTTAGGAATATTTAGAGAACCATGCAAAGTACAGAGAAGAGCAAGGAGAAAGCCAGTTCTCACTGTGGGTAAGCAAGTGATTTTAATATTGGCTTATTAGCCAATGTTTTGGTTTTTTTTTTAAATTCAAAGAGTGCTTTCAGAAATGTTTGCATTATTTTTCCCAAGTATGCTGCAGGAAAGCTTAGGAAAAAAATTAAGTGGCACAATGGGATTACTGTTTTCTATGATATTACAATTGTGTACTTCTTAATTTCTAATTCATTATTTTATTTATTTAATTATTTATACTTTTTCAGGTGCATGAAAGTTATCAAAAGTGAAAAAGCTGCAAGAGAATGTGATAGAGGCCACCCTTTCAGCATATGCCGTTTAAAAAAAAAAGTCAAAATGGTGGCCCAAATAAATGAAAATTTGCAAGAATAAACAGGATGGTGATTGATCTGTGGTAGCATAAACACTCTGGTCATAATACAGCTTCATAAGGTCAGATTGCGAATAGTTGAAAAACGTTCTAAATATTGTGAAACTGAGCATGGATCTGTAATTCTGTATGGCTCTTTTCCATCATCTGGTTATTGTCCAGATTTCTGAAGCCCAGGCATCATAGCTCTCTGAAGGATGGTAGGTCAAGTGGTTTTGAAGTGTACTAAAGGAGAATCTCATTTTGTTATACAATTGTTACCTGTACACAAATACAAATGATAAATCAAATTAGAGCTGGCTTCCTGTAGTAGCCAATGCTGTTAAGAGATGACAGAAGGAGTATGATATAGTGATTCTACTAACCGACTGCTTTATATATCAGAGTTGTCTTGACACAGAACTGAAAATGTTTACTGAGTGACAATTGGAGGAATTAAGGGCACTATGCACAAGCATGTGAATCAATGCTGGCTATGTGAGTTTCCTGAAATACTTTCATCATGGCAGAGTAGGAAGAAGGCAGTAGTAAGATGTGAAGCAGTTCTTTATTTCACATGAAACTGAATATTCATCTATTCTTTCAGATCCCTTGATCTGTAAGAAAAACAACAACCTTGAGTTCCTAATTGGATATGCCACTATATATTTAAGATATCCAGTAATTGATAATCATTCCCTAAAACATGCAGTTTAATGCTGTGTTATGAAATAAGAGCAGGAAATACATTTGTACTCGTTTGCAGTTTTGAGGATCTGCCGTTGTTTTCTCTTACAGCTGCTTTGGAGGGGATAGGTTCTTTTGTGGGGAGAATCCTTCACTAATATTAGCAAATATTTTAGCTTTAGAGGAGGGATTCTTCACAGTAGGAGAGAAAAGGATTACATTATTTTTAATAATGTGGCACAGTGGTTAGAATGCAGTATTGCAGGCTAATTTAGCTCATTGCCAGGAGTTCGATCCTCACTGGCTCAAGGTTGACTCAGTCTTCCATCCTTCCGAGGTTGGTAAAATGAAGACCCAGATTGCTGGGGGGCCGGGGGGGGGAGAAATATGACTCTGTAAACCGCTTAGAGAGGGCTGTAAAGCACTGTGAAGCGGTATATAAGTCTAAGTGCTATTGCTATCACTATTCTTTCCGTATGCCTGCTCTGAGATCAGTTTGTTATCAATACTTCCTTGCAATTTACTTTTGAAAACATCTGCAAGAAGAATTTAACCTCATCTATAGTTTTACCTTTCATCCCTAAGCGCCTCCTTCAACCTATAACATGGAATTGTTTTGAGCAGAAAAGATATGGACCTGGCAGTGAAAGAGCAGAGAGGGCAGAGTAAATAGATAGGGATAGTTTGTCTTGTCATTAATATAGGGCCACCAAAACTGGGTTACAATAATCTGGACACCCACAAGATGGTAGCAAAGAGATTCCAAAACACCATTGCCATCTAGTGGTCATCTATATTTTTGCAGCACACAGTCAAAAAGGTGGATGGAATAGTTCAGATAGTTAGCTAAGTACCACTAATGTAGCATTCAAATCTGGCAACAAAAATCTGGATGATCCCCCCACCCCCAGGAAAGCTCGAGAGCTTTGTTTTTACATAGCTTTAGAGAGAGAGAGAGTACTATTATAACCAGCCTTTTTCTTTAACAATTTTTTTTATGTAATCATCATTCTGAATGATGTTAAAAAGTGGACTTGATTGATTAACAGAAAAGGCCATTTCTTTGGATGATTATAATTCTCTTCTTCTTGGTACCGTCTGCCCGTGTTTCTATTAACATTGCAGTAGAATCTCATCTGGTTAAGCTAGAGGAAGCTCCATAAGGCTCCAGGGAAGCCGAAGGCTTTGGCAATCTTCAGTATGCAGCTGCCACTGTCGATGGAAGCTGGCAGGAGTTTCCTTCTCATGATGCTACACTTTGGGAAAAACACAGGGTCTTTGAATTGCATATCTAAGAATGTGCATCGTATATAAGGTTGAGTAGTGATGGGAACAAGCTTAATTATTATACATCATAGCTATAGGCATGCATGAACACTACCCTCTGAGCTCTGCATGTGTTTATTGTAGGAAGTTGTTGCCATGTGAGTTTCAGTAGCTAGCTTAGAAACACCCCTCCCCACAACAAACCCTTCCCTAAAGGGGCCTGTGTTCAGTTTTGCAGTACATTCAGTGTCAATTTGATGCAATCTCATATAGTTGAGAACTATAGTGAAAGGCAATCCAAATAGATATTGCTACTCACAATGTCCTACTGTATATACCCTGTTTTCCCCAAAATAAGACATCCCCTGATAATAAGCCCAATCAGGCTTTTGAGTGCATGGCAATAAGGCCAAGCGCTTATTTCAGGGTTCAAAAAAATATAAGACAGGGTCTTATTTTCGGGGAAACACGGTAGATTCATTATATGTTAAATGTTTATGTAGAATAGGAAACTAATGAGATAAATATTAGACCACACAGGTGGCTGAGCATAAGAAGTTCAGTTAACATAATAGCAATAGCAATAGCACTTAGACTTATATACCGCTTTACAGTGCTTTACAGCCCTCTCTAAATGGTTTACAGAGTCAGCATATTGCCCCCAACAATTTGGGTCCTCATTTTACCCACCTCGGAAGGATGGAAGGCTGAGTCAACCTTGAGCCTGGTGAGATTTGAACTGCCAAATTGCAGGCAGCCGGCAGTACTGCATTCTAACCACTGCACCACTGTGGCTCATGTTACATTATAAGGAATTACATTTATTTGTATGTCTCAAAGATTTTTTTTTATCATTTTCATCATCCCTTTTCCCATCATCATTCCATATGTTCTGGCTTGGTGTCAGGAGTGAAATGCTCCCGGTTCGCTCGTGCCTGTCGGTCGCCATAGAGCCAGTCGCCAAGGTAGCGCGAGGCTCCACCCACCCGCCCGGACGCCGGCGTTTGGGTTCTTTTACCCTCTGCGCATGCACAGAACGCTTTGCGCATGCGCAGAGGGTAAAAGAACCCAAATGGCGGCATCTGGGCAGGTGGGCGGAGCCTCACACTACCTTGGCGACCGGCTCTACAGCGACTGACAGGCACGAGCGAACTGGGAGCATTTCACCCCTGCTTGGTGTCAATTTTGGAATTTAATATATTTTGAATGAAAAGATTTTTGTTATCCACACTGTATTTTTGCATCTGTGTTCTGAGTTTTGCTTTCTTGGCCTTCTGTACCAACTGCACCAAGGAGCAGTTTTTATTTTTATTTTTAGTTCTGTTATTGTTTGATCTAAAAGTGAAACATAATTGAAAAAAGAGAATGGAATGAAAATAGATTAGGAATAAAATGTTACCTGTATATAACTGACACCATCGTGTTATATATGGGGTAATAGCACAAAATGTTGCTTTACAACTGTTGGTGAGTTTTTGACAGCAGGATTAATTAGATCCCTGCACTTCATTCTTATAGATGAAATTTGAAGTGGTGTGGAATCTCGTTTTCTATATAGCAAATGTGATTTTCTAGAAAATGAGATTTTCAGTGTTGTTTGTTGCTTTTCTTAGCATTTGTCCTGTATGACTGCATAACTCATGCAGAGCATTTGTCTACTTCTTACAATGAAACTATAAATGCATGATGCAATGGGTGTGTGTGTGTCTGTTTGAGCTGGCTTGTCCCAGAGTCTGATGCTGATTAGACATGAGAAGGAGTGACTGACCCAACCTCATGCAGCCAGCTTCTGTGCTTAAAGGAGAACTAGAATCTGGGTTTTCACACCCCATGCTGGCTCTCAAAATGAAATTAAAGTAAAGGTATAATTTGTTGTGAATGACATGCTTAAAAATTTATCCTTTGGCATTTTTTTTTACAAACTTACCAATAATAAAAATTCTACACAGAATATGATAGAATGTCCATTCCAAAATGTTTATTCCTTTGAAGGAAAAGTTGTTTGAAGCAAAACAAAAAACAAAACAAAAAACCCTCCCAACAACCCCTCTAATTGAACCCTCCAGCCACCATTTCCAGATGATCAGATTATTGATGATTCCTGTGGGGCTGAGAGGTTTAAAATCCTTGAAGTTGACAGTTTATTTGATTGCTCCTTGGTTGTTGTTTTTTTTAATGATAATTGCCTAATTCTCAAAAGATCTACTTGGAAGTAATCAAACATAACTATTTAAGTGAAAACACAACTATTGCCTAAGATACGATAAATATCTGTCTAAAGCAGGGGTGTCAAACTCACGTCGTCACAACGTCATCACGTGACGTATCAGGACTTTTTCCCCTTTCGCTAAACCGGGTGTGGGCGTGGCCAGTGCATGACACATCCAGCCCATGGGTTGGGAACTTGACAGCCCTGGTCTAAGGTCACGCTGACGATTACTGCTCACCTGGAATTGTGGCTGCACTCAAATGTTTCCCTTGAAAAGAAATATATAAATATTTGAAGCAATTTTGATTTTCTATTTTCAGTTCCAAGAGCTTTGGTAAAATTAACTTTAATGGTCTTGATTTATTTTCCTCACTTTAATCAGGAAAAGTTGAATTATATGCCAAAATATCCAATGTTGAAACCAGGAGTTTATTGAGGTGGGAAACGTATCCTGAAATATATTTAACAAAGCTCTGCATTTTTCTTGAAGATAAATTGGTTCTACTTTTAAGCTAATACATTAAATGACAGATGCTTACCACTCTAATATTAGATGATGTTGGTGGCAAAGATTATGAACTAATACTTTGGAAAAAAAATCATCAATAAATGCACATTCTAGGATAATGGATTATTTTTATCAAGTGAGCTAATTAAGACAATGGCTATGATCTCTCAAGTAGGTATATTTTATACAATGCTTTGGATTTGATTAAAATCCTTTAGAACACAAAGGGTACTGATAAGAGTCATGGTGGCGCAGTGGTTAGAATACAGTATTGCAGGCTAATTCTGCCGACTGCAAGGAGTTTGATCCTCACTGGCTCAAGGCTGACTTAGTTTTCCATCCTTCCGAGGTCGGTAAAATGAGAACCCAAATTGTTGTGGGCAATATGCTGTAAACCGCTTAGAGAGGACTGTAAAGCACTGTGAAGCGGTATATAAGTCTAAGTGCTATTGCTATTGCTATAGCATTTTCCTGCAACCCTTTAAAACAGCCATGTCTTTACAGAGATCTTGTGACAATTGCAATGGGCAGTTGCCTAATCCTGAGAAAAGATGCAGCTGCTCTAAAGAATTATAGAGAAGTGCTACATACATGCTCACACATACTTTGAGGCATCTTTTTGAAACTGAATCCAAAATGCTGCACAATTCTATTCTGAAGCTTTTCTTGTTTCATCTAAGTACCTCACCCATTATACAGCCATTGACAGTCATCTTGTTTTTTTTTTTTTAAATAACCATTAAAATTGAATAATGTGGATGTGAGATGTTGCATTGGACTGCTTGTAGGGAAGTAAGCTATCCATAGGTAGGCTTAAATGGAAAATAATTCACTTAAGAAAGTTCATAGAAGGAAAACTTTCAGTCTGTGTACCAGTAACTCAGTCATCCAGAGATGCTTGCAGAGCACTCCATATTTGTAACAAACCCATTAAATAACTTGGTATGTATATCCAAAAGTGTAGTTCAATTAGTAATGTGTAATATTAAAAGATGATAATATTGAAAATGATAATAAACATAATTCCTTATAATGTAACATGTTACGTTAATAGATGTTGTTGCAAAAGGAAGCCATAGTGGAAGATTGCCAAAACAAGTTGGAAGAATTTTTTAAAAAAATAACCTTCATAAAGGTACAGAAGTAAGAACAGTTTGAAATACAAAAAAAACCTTTTATAAGAGGATATTTTATGCAATGTAACAGTGAATTTAACAAGAAAAGACAAAAGAGAATACGTGTGATATTGAGATTTTTTAAAAAAGGGAAGAGTTAAAAAGTCCCCAGAAAGGACAACTAAAGGTTCCCCTTGTACATATGTACTAGTTGTTCCCGACTCTAGGGGGCGGTGCTCATCTCCGTTTCAAAGCCGAAGAGCCAGCGCTGTCTGAAGACATCTCCGTGGTCATGTGGCCGGCATGACTAAACGCCAAAGGCGCACGGAACACTGTTACCTTCCCACCAAAGGTGGTCCCTATTTTTCTACTTGCATTTTTACGTGCTTTCGAACTGCTAGGTTGGCAGAAGCTGGGACAAGTAACGGGAGCTCACCCCGTTACGCGGCACTAGGGATTCGAACCGCTGAACTGCCGATCTTTTGATCGACAAGCTCAGCGTCTTAGCCACTGAGCCACCACGTCCCTAGAAAGGACAACTATTACCCACTAAATTAAGTTTCTGCACAGGTAATTATCTATGGTAACAGGGAAGACATGCAAATAAAGATGAATAATGCAAAATAAAGAATATTTGAATTTGCAAATAGAGATATATATGTACATTTCAAAAAGAAAAAAAGAAAGTGATATTAAAGTTCCATAAAGAAAATGCTGTAATAACGCAAATATATGAAAAGTGTTTTATTCTATTCAATATAAAGGTCAAGATATATCTTACAAAAAAGTGGATGAATATTTACATAAATGGAATTTACCAAAAATGGCAAAAGAATCGGAGATATATTTTTAATGGACTTATAACAACAAGGGACATTTGTGATGCCAATAAAAATACTAAAATAGGAAAGCACATGATCGAGATGGTGTGCTGGCCTCTTACTGTAAATGTTTTGAGAATGAACTTTTACAACCGTTATAACAAACAATAAATATTATTTTACCGAATGGGAAGATTCTTGATGGTTGGAAAGAGGCTAATAAAGTATTAATACTTAAGAGGCTAGGACCTGACTTTAACAAGAAATTATCAACCAATATTTCTACTTAATGCAGCAATGAGTATAAATTGTATATCACTATTTGGCTGAAAGGTTGGAAGTAATTTTGCAGGACTTAACTCAAGAAAATCAATGTGGGTTTTAACCTAAAAGTTAACTATGAGATAATATTAGAAATGTGTTGGCTATTCTCGAGTATTTGGAGAAACACAATGAAAAACAAACTGCATTGATCTTAGAGGCAGAGAAGATCTTTGATAATTTGGACTGGATTTTTATATTTGAGTTCTGGAACATATGAACTGTGGAGATAATTTTATTAAGTGTGTAAGATTAATCTATATTTCACAGAAAGTACAAATAATTGTTAATTATTTACTTTGTGAGATTCAAAAAAGAAAAGAAAAAAGAAAAAGAAAAAATCTTTAGTTTCTAATCATATTTCACCAACAGCTTGTAAATTAAGTCCCCCCAAAATGTTCTTAATTTTGTCTTCTAAGTTTCTCAAATTCAGCACATGGTAATATTTTTCTTTGTTTGTGTAATTCTCACTTATTTGAAGAAACTGAAACCAATTACTGGTTACTGAAATATTGAGAAAACTCTCAAAAGTTTTCACCGGTGTTTTAACAAATAATTAGATCTTGCAGCATGTACGAGTTGTCTTTCCACCAGTCAAATTTCTTTGTACATTTTCATGCTAATTCTTTTTCTACATGTTTTTAATATGCTACTTATAATCAGATGACGAGATGGAATCACAAGCTAAAGGGGAAAGGAGAGTGAAGAGGTGTGCCAGTATGGAGTTACTATGGAGGAAGAAACATCATAGACCAGACTAGTGAAGCCTTATCTTCTGATTCCCTAGGGCAGGGGTGTCAAACTCGATTTCATTGAGGGCTGTATCAGGGTTGTGTTTGACCACGGGGGGCTGGGGTGGGCATGGCTAGCTCAACATCACTCATGTCAGGGGCGCCTGTGGTGGCCTGAGCACTCTGCCAGCGAATACGGGCTCCCAAGCTCTGTTTTTGTTAGATAGTGGGTAGAGATGACAGGAGACAGACTTCCAAAGCAGCTCTTTATTTCAGCTCTTGTATCAGCAACCAGCAAAGAGCAGTCTGACAGCTTGCCCTTTTATAGGGAGCTGTCAGACAGACCAGCCAATAGCGTTTGAGCTTTTTCCCGCTCAAACGCTGGACCTGGTTGGAACCATGTAACACAGTTTAAACAGTTAGAACATAACACCCCTCCCCTCCTGGATGGAGCTGTCCAGCATACGTAATCACGCAGGTAGGCGGGGCGTTATGAAGCCCTACTAGACCTGCGCAATTCAGATGGCGGTGAGGCAGCGGACTGTGCGGCCAGG
>QLTV01001700.1:2318402-2334932 GCA_003457575.1 Thermophis baileyi
AATGTCCTGTACCCAAGGACCATCACAAGAAACATCTCATGGAACAGGAAATCCAGCATCTGCTGGATATCCAGGCCATAGAGCGGGTACCCCGGGGCCAGGAGGGAACAGGGTTTTATTCTATCATCTTCCTGGTCCCCAAGAGCTCAGGGGGTTGGAGGGGAATTCTCGACCTGAAAAGGCTCAACCGTCACATCACCTACCGAAAGTTCAAGATGCAGTCCCTCAAAACCGTCCTGGGCTGCATCCGGACAGGAGATTTTTTTACATCCGTGGACCTAAAGGAGGCCTACCTCCCCATCCCCATTTTTCCAGGCCACAGGCGCTACCTACGGTTCCTGTTTGCCGGAGGACATTTCCAATACCGCACCATGCCCTTCGGCCTCTCTTCGGCTCCAAGGGCATTCACAAAGATTCTCGCAGCGCTGGCAGCATCCCTTTCAGCTATGCCCATCAGGTTGCACTGCTATTTGGACGACATCCTGATCCTGTCGTCCTCCCCCCTGCAAGGGACGGTGGACCTGCGAAATGTCATCAACGCGCTGGAATCTCACGCCTTTACCATCAACACGGCAAAGAGTCATCTCACTCCCTCGCCACAGATTCTCCACCTGGGGACAGTGCTAGACTCCAGGGACTGCCGGGTCTACCTATCACGGCCCAGGTTCTGGCACTCGCAGTGGTGCCACTGGCCACGTTGTCGTGCCTGTTAGGGAAGATGCTGTCGTGCATTGCCATTGTGCCCTGGGCGCGCCTTCATGCCAGGCTGTTACAATGGTTCCTCCTTCCCCACCAACGGGCCGGCAGGAGCACCTCCAAGCACCGGGTGAGGATTCCCCCGGAAGTGCGCCGCTCCCTAGCCTGGTGCTTGTCAGCAGCCACCTCGGTGGGCTGCGGATTCAAAGATCCTCCTCTCACTACGATCACCACCGACGCCAGGCTTTTGGCTGGGGAGCCCTCCTCCAAGATCAGGTCGCTCAGGGTCAGTGGTCACGGACGGAATCCCTTCTGCCCATCAACCTATTAGAGTTGCGGGCCATTCGGTTGGCATTAAGACATTTTCAACCACAGATCAGACAGTCACACGTGCTAATCTTGACAGACAATATAACCGCAAAGGCTCATGTGAACCGGGAGGGTGGCACTCACTCTCTCCCCCTCATGGAGGAGTCAGGGCTCCTGGGCAGTTGGGCAGAGACCAATGTCCTATCCCTGAGAGCGGGACATATATCTGGCTCTGCCAACAGGCTTCAACCACAGATCAGACAGTCACACGTGCTAATCTTGACAGACAATATAACTGCGAAGGCCCATGTGAACCGGGAGGGTGGCACTCGCTCTCGCCCCCTCATGGAGGAGGCAGGGCTCCTGGGCAGTTGGGCAGAGACCAATGTCCTATCCCTGAGAGCGGACCATATATCTGGCTCTGCCAACATACAGGCGGACTGGTTGAGCAGGGTGACCCTCGACCAGTCCGAGTGGCGTCTGCACCCGGACTTGTTCCTGGAAGTGTGCGCCAGATTTGGCACTCCGCTTGTGGACCTTTTTGCCCACCAGGCCAACGCTCAGGTCCGCAGGTTCTTTTCCAGGTTCCCAGAACCAGGGGCGGAACGGGTCGATGCCCTCCGCAGCCCCTGGCCACAGGGGCTCCTCTACGCCTTCCCTCCCCTCCCTCTCATCCACAGGGTGATTCGGAAGGTGCTGGAGGAACGGGCGGAAGTCATTGTGATCGCCCCGCATTGGCCTCGACGTCCCTGGTTCACGGACCTGGTGGACCTCTCGACGACGGCACCTTGGAGGATCCCAGAGGATCGGGTCTCGCTCACTCAGGGGGCCATTCTGCACCCAGAACCACAATGGCTGCAGTTGGCCGCCTGGAGGTTGAGCGGGAGATCCTGAGGAGGGACCGTCTGTCATCTGAGGTAATAGATACGATCCAAGCCTCCAGATGGACATCCACCACGCGGATTTATGACTCCACATGGGTGGCCTTCTCCCGCTGGTGTCAAGGAAGGGCCATAGATCCCACTCAAGCTTCATTCCAACCGGTTTTGGAATTCCTGCAGGAGGGGCTTAAAAAGGGGTTGTCCCCCAACACTCTCCATAGGCAGGTTGCGGCCCTGTCTACTGTTTTACCTGGGGAGGGAGGTCTACCTTTCAGTCACCATCCCAGAGTTAAGGGTTTCTTAAGGGGTGCGGCTAACCTCTGTCCTCCTGTCGTGCACCGTTACCCATCGTGGGATCTTCCCTTGGTCCTGCAGGTGCTCACAGCTGACCCCTTCGAGCCCCTCAGGTCTATTAGCCTCCGCCTCCTCACCCTCAAGGTTCTCTTTCTGGTGGCTATAACCTCCGCCAGACATATTTTGGAATTGGCTGCCCTGTCTGTGCGGGAAGACCTTTGCATCTTTCATCAGGATAGGGTCATCCTGTGGTTGGACCCCTCCTTTCTGCCCAAGGTCAACTCCTGGTTCCACCGGGCCCAGGAGGTTATTTTGCCAGACTTCTGTCCCGGGGCTTCACACCCCTGGGAGAGATGTTGGCATACCTTGGACGTTAGGAGGGCCCTCCGCAGGTACATCAAACGCACCAAACCTTTCAAGCGGTCGGAGGCGCTTTTTGTTTCCTTCCTGCTGTCCACCTTGGGGAGGAAGGTGTTGTCCGCTACCATAGGATGCTGGCTAAAGGCTTGCATTACGACCGCTTATAATCTGCGGGCTGTTCCGGTTCCCGGTCATGTTACAGCCCATTCCACTAAGAGCGCTGCCACCTCAGCGGCCTGGTCCACCCAGGCCTCGATCCTGGACATTTGTAGGGCTGCCAAATGGTCTTCTCCTTCGCCCTTCGTTTGCCATTATAAGATTGATCAGTATACTTCCGCTGAAGCATCCTTCGGACGGAGGGTCCTGCAAAGTGTAGTTACCACCCCTGCCACTATGGGCCCTTCAGTTCCCCACCCCCTGGGGACCTAGCTTGGGTATGTCCCACACGTGACTACTCCTACCATGTGGACCAGAAAATGAACGTTGGTTCCTACCTGATACGTTCCTTTTCGGTCCTTGGTAGGAGTAGTCACTCCCGCCCGTTGTACAGGTCTGGGCCCAGTTCCGGGGTGGTGACTTCTCTTTTTCAGGTACTTTCCTTGGTCTTCTTTGTTGCAAAAACTGGACTTCTCAGGCGAGCGAAGGGGAGTGGCCAGCCAAAATTGAAACAATCTCAGTCTCCAGGCAGATGGAAGATTAACCCACACGTGACTACTCACACGTGACTACTCCTACCATGTGGACCGGAAAACTATATGATTTCTATAAAGACAATTTTACAATGCTTTTATGCTACCTTCAGGGATAGTAGTCAGGTTGATAAGCAGTTTCACCAACAGCAATCCCCACCATCATCACTAATAACCACAACCAGCTCCTAAGGAATGTTCTTTTCTGTATCCTACTGAATAGGTTTAAAGTGTTCCTTGCCATTTCCAAAATAAAAATGCAAGGGAATTGTGGACATAGACTAGTTCTTTGCAAGTGAAGTTAAAAGATGGGCTTGGGTTGTTGTTGTTGTTTTTTTTGGCCTCACATTAAATTACTTTTTCCATTTGAAAGAATAGTCTTACCTGGCAGTTTAATAGAATAAAAACCAATAGCCATTCCTTTCTTCCACAGAATTTTTGCATAATCGTGGCTACCATGGCAAAGGAACGGGACCTCATTTTTCTCAATTTCTTGTTTACGATAAATTATTCTGTTGAGCACATAAAGAACCACTCTCTCCCCAATTGTTTTCGCCTACAAAAACACATATGAATTAGAAAATATAGCCAGAAGTCTCATATAGTTAAAATCCACATTTATACTTCCAAAAGAATGAAAGCAGAATGAGGTTTTATTTTTGATTATGGTTTTAGCTATTAGTTAAATTTCTTACATTTCTAAAGCACCGCAAACAGTTTAGGAGAAAGTAGATATACATGTCTATTAACAAAATAAAAATGAGGAATGGATAAAAACCTAGTTAGGGCAATCCTATATTATGAACTTGATTTAAAGTGGCTCAAAAGTGAGGATACAGTGACTAGAAAGAAAACATATAAATCCTAAATGTTGGGATAGGACTGCTAATTCTTCAGAGCTCGGAATTCATTGAAATAAAATAATTCGAGTGAAGTTATCTTGGATTATACAGTAAAACAATAAGAAACCCACAGCTGAACTGCAAACGTGCATTACGACCGCTTATAATCTGCGGGCTGTTCCGGTTCCCGGTCATGTTACAGCCCATTCCACTAAGAGCGCTGCCACCTCAGCGGCCTGGTCCACCCAGGCCTCGATCCTGGACATTTGTAGGGCTGCCAAATGGTCTTCTCCTTCGCCCTTCGTTTGCCATTATAAGATTGATCAGTATACTTCCGCTGAAGCATCCTTCGGACGGAGGGTCCTGCAAAGTGTAGTTACCACCCCTGCCACTATGGGCCCTTCAGTTCCCCACCCCCTGGGGACCTAGCTTGGGTATGTCCCACACGTGACTACTCCTACCATGTGGACCAGAAAATGAACGTTGGTTCCTACCTGATACGTTCCTTTTCGGTCCTTGGTAGGAGTAGTCACTCCCGCCCGTTGTACAGGTCTGGGCCCAGTTCCGGGGTGGTGACTTCTCTTTTTCAGGTACTTTCCTTGGTCTTCTTTGTTGCAAAAACTGGACTTCTCAGGCGAGCGAAGGGGAGTGGCCAGCCAAAATTGAAACAATCTCAGTCTCCAGGCAGATGGAAGATTAACCCACACGTGACTACTCCTACCAAGGACCGAAAAGGAACGTATCAGGTAGGAATCAACGTTCATTCTAACCACTGCACCACCACAGCTCTTATAGCCATGTATCTTGTATTATTCTGAATGTGCATAAAGCAGGCCACATACTGTATATATTTAAAACTGACTCCAACATTGTGTAGTTGAAATGTGATGAAAATAGTACCTGAGAAGGAATAAACAAAACAGTTATGTCTGAATGATAAAAAAGTTTAGTTCCCCAGACACAGGTGGAATGAAGCAGTATATGGTAGATAGCTGCTTCTAGATAGGCGGCTGAGATGGCCAATGGTTAAAGATGCTAAGCTTGTCAGCTGAAAAGCTGACAGTCTGGGTTCAAGACCAGGGGTGAAATCCAGCAGGTTCTGACAGGTTCTGGAGAACCGGTAGCGGACATTTTGAGTAGTTCGGAGAACCGGCAAATACCACCTCTGGCTGGCCCCAGAGTGGGGTGGGAATGGAGATTTTGCAATATCCTTCCCCCAGGAGTGGGGAGGAAATGGGGATTTAGCAGTATCCTTCCCCTGGAGTGTGGTGGGAATGGAGATTTTGCAGTATCCTTCCCCTGCCCCGCCCACCAAGCCCTGCCCACCAAGCTATACCACGCCCACCAAGCCACGCCCACAGAACCGGTAGTAAAAAGAATTGGATTTCACCACTGTTTGAGACCCAAGCGCTACACAATGGGGTGAGCTCCCGTTACTTGCCTCCAGCTCCTGCCCACCTAGCAGTTCGAAAGCATGCAAATGCAGGTAGATAAATAAGTACCACTTTGGTGGGAAGGTAACAGTGTTCTGTGCGCCTCAGTGTATAGTCATGCTGGCCACATGACCATGGGAGTGTCCTCAGACAAAGCTGGCTCCCTCTGCTAAGAAACAGAGATGAGACATGACTGGACAGGGGAAACCTTTACCTTTACTTTAGATACCAAAGAGAAGCACGAAGACTACCTTTAATTAAACTTCAAATACACAATGCTTCCTTTTTTTAGACATTGGAAATAACAGTTGCTTGATTCTGTTGGTGTGTCATAGAGGGGAACAAAGCATAGCATTTTCAATTGTGGGTATGAGTTATATGCAGCAATGCTTCTTTGACTTCTGATGCATGACTCATAAATCTGCTTTCCACTTCGTTTTAAATCTAATGGCTGCCACTTTGTAAGCACTTTTCAGGCCGTATTTATAGTTCTCACTTGCACTATGACATCTTTTCTCATCCTTATATGGGGGGGGGGAGAGGGGGAAAATAAGAGCATAAGTGGAAGAGCAGGTGCCTTGCATGCAAAGCGTTCACATATCCAGGAAGATCTGAAAAGGCCTGAAATGCTGAGGCCAAGCAATACAGAGCAAGATGGTCCATTGAGCAAACTTGTGATCTTCTTGTGTCTCTAAACATTTCCCTTGATTTAAGGTGAACTATCTTTTGCAACAACTGCTTATGTGTCTTCGATAACTATACCAGTTCACTATACCAGATACAAAATCATGATTCAGGACACTGTGAAACTGCAGTCAGCATTTTCCTGCTTGTATTTGCTTTTTGCATTGAAATTTGAGCAATTCCACCCAAGCAATGCCCTGAATACTCATGACATCTGATCAGATGCATTTTATTGCTTAGGAAGTACATTTTTTCTTTCTTTTCTTTTGAGCTGTTTCATTGCTTAGAGATTGCATTGACAACCCTGAAGAAAAGATAAAGGACTTGCTGAATTTTCATTATATTGAGGTGCAATTAAAACTTACAATAACAGTCGAGACCAGGATTTCCATTGCTAAGGGATGTGGTCGTAAAATAAAGGTGTGCAAGAAGCGCCGGGTCAGGAAGGGAATTCAAAAAACCACCATTCAGTACCATTGTAACTTCAAATAGTTGCTGAATGAATGGCTGTAAGTGTATTAGAGATACAATTTGTGACCTTGTCTTATTAAAATAAGTTAAGCTTCTGCCACATATATTGCCCTTTTTGTCATGCATGGACCATCTCTGCAAGTTGAATGGAAATGGGTCTTCATGTAAAAAATATCATGAAATGGTTAACAGGCCTAAAGTTGATTGTAGTTGGTTGTTACTCTATAAAAGCAGATTCTAATTTCCTTAAGTGGTTTTCATAGAAATGTCGTGCATTGATAAGCTTTATAAAATACATTTTATTAAAAAGATTGATGAGATTTCTGGTGGAAGCTCCTAATATTAAGGATGTGAGTTTTTAACCATTGTACCATTAAAGATTATAATAAAAGTTTTCATAGAGGATAGTGATCAGCTGTTGAGTTCTGTATTGATATAGTACATTGTTCTATATTGCCCTATTTAGCTTAATTTAAAAAATTAATTGCAAAAACAATTCTCTATTAAGTTGTCTCATGTACAGTTTGCATATAATTCTTAGCAGGCTGATAGGGTGATAATTCAAGGGAATGCCCTTATTAATTGAAATGGTAAGCATCCCATTGCAACCTTATACGAGTTGTAATTTTAAAAATAATTTGTATAAGATATTCCCAAGTTTTCATTTTCAAAAAAACATTGTACTATACTGCAAAAAGCTCTTATACTTGGCCACAGGTAATATATAAACGCACAAAATATTATAAGTCAAAGAAGAGCAGATATGATGCAGAATAGAATAAATAGGTTATGTTTTTCAATATTTTGAATTCTTGACTGAATGTTATATTGGTAAAAGTTTGAGGTTGATATGGATGTCCTTTGAGAATTACCTTTCAGCTATTGAACTCTCAATTCTTTTTGTGGTTGGTGTTAGCATGAGTCACTGTGATGCAACCTCAAACCTATTGAAGTACTCTTGACAGTTAGCAATAGTGTGATAAGGGGAGTTAGGCTGGCTCTAAAATGTGTACTATAAGCCACAATAACTCAACCTTATTGCTTCCCAATAAAGAGGAGACGGAAGTAAGATGTGTGTTTAAGAAAGAGACAGTGGAAGAATCTTCAGGTTTTGGAGCTAGTCTGAATGAAACATAGGCTATTTCCAGGTGGTCCAATATACATAACTAGTAATTTCTCAGGATTACCAAACCCATTAGTCCATTTTTTCTCTCCATTCTCTTAAATGCGATCAGCAACTCAATTCTCCAAACATTAAACATTCCCTAATGGTGTTCCTCTCTCCAATCCCCTCTCCTTCTTCCTATATATGCTTTGTTAATTCCCCTGAACATCCTAGCTGTTGTTAATCTGTGGGGGGATTTTTTTGTATACTGGTACTCCTATATTTTTGAACATCGGAATCTGGAACTTTGAGATAAAACTTTGCCGTTTTAATTTTGAGAGTCATTCTACGCCTGGCTGCTACCTATCTTTTACCTTTTGTATTCAGACTTCAAAAAAGAAAAAGACCCCCTCTGTATTACAGAAGTAGGTAGTCTAGATGGTCTATCAGCAAAAAGTAAATTCATATTTCCTTTCATTTGAAGAGGCCTCTCTGCCAGCATTGAATACGAGGAGAAGAAATAATGCACAATGCAATTATCACTTACATAATGTCCAAAACATTGCTCTCTTATGGACACTTCTATATTTAATAGTATTTTTTTCCTTTATACATTCATTTGCAGTTCCACATGCAGGATAAAACAGAAAATCAATAATAAAATGCCAAGAAAACACACATCTGTATTTAGCTAAAGAAAGTGGTTTCATTTTAGCCTATACAGAAACTCACAGACTTTTGAGGCTAGCTGGGTTCTAAAAATCTACTTCATTGGAAGCAGTGAACTTAGGGACGTACATTGAAATAATGATGCAAGGCGTCATTTTCTCAGCTGGTATATTTGTAAAAAAATGAAAACATTGCAACATGTCTTATTGCTGTTTTCCTTTCTACGGAAACAGAGTTTGTCCATGTAATAATGGTTTCTATGTGGCTAGCACACATTACCACATTTATGCTGAGGAAAAATTCCTCCAAAAGATCTTTCCTTTGGAAAAGTCTTCTTCTAAAGAGTAATCACTGAGGTTACTTATCTTAAAATAATGAGATCCCTAGATTTTTGTTTCTTTCCATGAGGTCTCAAAACCTTTGAGGTTTTATTGGTTTGGAACTTCCAATGCTTTCCAAATAACTGAAATGGACTATATCAAGTTTGATTATTTGAATTCATCTCTCATATTTCAAAAGTCCTGATAGTTATGAGTTTAAGATAGTTTAAGAGCCGAGGTGGCGCAGTGGTTAGAGTGCAGTACTGCAGGCTACTTCAGCTGACTGCTAGCTGCAGTTCGGCAGTTCAAATCTCACCGGCTCAAGGTTGACTCAGCCTTCCATCCTTCCGAGGTGGGTAAAATGAGGACCCAGATTGTTGGGGGCAATATGCTGACTCTGTGAACCGCTTAAAGAGGGCTGTAAAGCACTGTAAAGCGGTATATAAGTCTAAGTGCTATTGCTATTGCTATTATGGAAATTTCTGCTTAACAATCTTTCTTGTTTCCATTCCACTTCTACCCTTACTTTGCCCTTTCCTTCGAAGGCAGTGGTTTTATAATAATAAAACATTGTCATCTCAAATATAGTTCCATTTTTTTTCCTTTCACGATTTCAACTCAAATTCAGTGTTCAATTTTTTAAAATTATATCCCTGGCTTCATTTAATCTAAAATATCAAAGCAATTTACTAAAACATAATCTACATTTTTCAGTAAGGAAATAAAATTAATGTTAAAATACTACATCAACCATTCATAGGATAGCAGATGATTGCCCAGGCAACTAGGAAAATGTTGAGGTGAAAAGTCTTTAATTGTCAGTGTAAAACACTTAGTAGGGGAACTTTTGAAATCTCAGTGAGATTCTTCCAGATTGTCAGGGCCAGACCTATAAAGGCCCTCCTCACTGGCGTTACTAACAGAACGTTGCTAAGACATTGGATTTATTTATCCTCTTTGATGTATGTTTATCAGAGTAAAGCTAGCCATAGGAGAAAGCAAACTATGGATACAGTGTGCCCAGGTTCGTAAGATGGCAAAACAGCCTGATGAGAACTAAGCATGTCTGGTGACTCTAAAATAGTAATTAACCATTTGGGAACACAGAGTCTTGGGAAGTCATTGACCTCAAGGAAAGCAGGAAACAGGAAACAGGAAACAAAGCCCTTCACATGGCAACCACTTATTGCAAATCCCATTTACCTGCATTGCGAGTTGTATATTTGTTCCCTTATGGAAAAAAAAAAGGCAAATAGATTTAAATAGTGAGAAAGCCAGGGATCTAGAGTTGCTGACTTGAAGTCAGTAGATTCTTCCTTTATTATGGCAGGGATAGGGGTGATATGCATACTGTTTTCAGTTTGTAATCAGCCATGAATCATCATGTACAATGGCTAAAATATCAGAGTAGTGAAAGCAATATGAATAAATCAAAGGTCAGAGCATTTAAATAAAGTTTAATCAAATGAGATAAAGGGTCTTTGATATTGCTCGGAGCTAATCACAGCACATGGTTATTTATTGATGTGAAAATATGACAAGCTATCATAACAAGAAAAGGCATGGCTTTAACAAAATTAAATAGTTCTATCTGTCCTCTTATTATAAATAGCCCCCTCTAGTTAATAGATGCCTGTAATAGTCAGTTGAAATCATTTCCTAAATATTCCTGTTGCTATAGCACCAAGTGCTGATGATGACATTTACATGCAAAGCACTAAGTGAGAAAATTTGCTGGAAAGTCATCGAAAAATGGTCAAGTTTATCAACTTGTTCTCAGCCCACCTACAAAACAGCTCACTATACAAAATTTAAGAACCAAAAGATTCGTTGAAGCTGTACAGCCAGAGGTGCAATAGAGAGAAAGGAGCCACTTTTATGGCAGCCAACCTCAGCATGGTGAACATGCTGTGTGGGACAACAGGTCCCATGATCCTCAGTTCTGTGAATATATTGGCTGGAGAGAATGGGATTACAGTCCAACACATAGGTGGAGGAAGACTCAAATAAAATATATTTTATATTGAAGATTTTATTTCTAAGAACATTTCACATTTCTACCCTTTTTTGTTCATTAGATTTCTTTCAAATAATGAAAGTTCTGGGGGAAATGTCGATTAAATCAGTTATTTTGAAGAAAAGACATGCTATAGCTCAGTGACGGCTAACCTTTTTTTGTTCGGGTGCCAAAAGGGCGCGCGAGCGCGTGATAGCGCATGTGTGCGTGCCCACACCCATAATGCAATGCCCTCCCTCCCGCGCATGCGCGCACAACCCCCTGCGCTGCCCGCCCCCCTGCGCATGCGCACAGGGCTCACTGAAGCCTCCGGAGCCTGTGGATGGCGAAAAACAGATTCCAGCTGATTTTCAGCCTTCCGGAGGGCGAGGGGGAGGTCGTTTTCGCCTTCCCCAGGCTTCAGGAAAGACTCCGGAGCCTGTGGATGGCAAAAAACAGACTCAACAGCCCAACCGGAAGTTCAGAAATGTTCGTTTCTGCACTTCCAGTTGGGCCGTTGGGCCGTTTTTCACCGTCCCCAGGCCTTCAGGAAAGCCTCCTGAAGCCTGGGGAGGGTGAAAAACGGCCCAATGGGAAGTTCATTTCCGAACTTCTGGTTGGGCCGTTGGGTACGTTTTTCGCCATCCACAGGCTCCGGAGGCTTTCCTGAAGCCTGGGGAAGGCGAAAACGACCTCCCCTCCAGAAGGACGTAAATCAGCTGGCCAGCACGCACATGCGCGCTGGAGCTGACATAGGGCAACGCCTCGCGTGCCCTCAGATATGGCTCCGCGTGCCATCTGTGGCACGCGTGCCATAGGTTCGCCATCAGCTATAGCTGATCTGTTATAGTAACTATAACATATCTCAACCTGATGGGCACATAAAACAAGGGTGAAAATGTGCAAAGCTATAGTGAGTGACAATTTTTCTTTTAAGTTTCTCTAGCAATCATGAAACCAAACTTACTTTTTTTACATTCGCATCTTCTCATTTCTACTCCATTTTTCTTTTTTTGTGTCCAATCTGTTTTCCAGTCTGTTGATTCCACCTCCTTTTTATCCAGTTCCACTCAGAGCAGAAAGGATAAAAGAATGTTCATCACTCCTCTCTTCTTCTACAACCCCTTTTGTTGCTTTCCTCCAAAACAAATCAGACTGCAATGAGAATTGACACTGATCAATCTACCTTCTTTCTACCAGCAGATTCATCCACCAGATCAGCCAGATCTGACCTATAGCCAGAAATAACCCATTTGTTTATAGGTACCTTCACACCAAATCATTTGTATTCCCCACAGCAGTTAGGAGCAATCTCCAGCTGTCCTTACAGTGCTGAAAACAGTCAATTAACGCTCACTCTCAGTCGACAAATAGGAGAGTGGGAAAAAAAAAGTTAACCAATCTGCATCCTGACCTTTAAGCTATTGCAGATAATTGTATGGAAAAAAAAATCCCTCCAAGGGATGAGGAATACAAACTAGGTAAATTGTGAATGCCCCCACCCCTTTCATGTTTCTACATCACTATAATGAAGAGTGCAAAATCCTATGCTTGAAGGTCCAGACACGAATGAATTAAATGACATTTATATCTGATCCTGTCAGTCTAGATTAGATTAGATTAGATTAGATTAATAGAGTTGGAAGGGACCTTGTAGGTCATCTAGTCCAACCCCCCGCTCAAGCAGGAGACCCTACACCATTTCAGACAAATGGCAATCCAATCTCCTCTTGAAAGTCTCAAGTGTTGGAGCTCTCACAACCTCCGAAGGCAAGCTGTTCCACTGGTTGATTGCTCTCACTGTCAGAAAGTTTCTCCTTATCTCCAGGTTGAATCTCTCCTTGGTCAGTTTCCATCCATTATTCCTTGTCTGGCCTTCTGGTGCCTTGGAAAACAGCATGACCCCCTCCTCTCTGTGGTAGCCCCTCAAGTATTGGAACACTGCTATCATGTCTCCCCTGGTCCTTCTCTTCGCTAGACTAGCCATGCCCAGTCTAGAGCAAGGGTGGGGAACTATGGCCCCCTTTATGACTTGTGGATTTCAATTTCCAGAATTCCTGAGTCAGCATAGTTGGTTCAGGAATTTTGGGAGTTGAAGTCCACAAGTCATAAAGGGGCCATAGTTCCCCACCTCTGGTCTAGAAAGTAGGCAGACTTCATCCCATGTTGGGGAAGTCCAACTCCTGCAACAAATAAGGAGCAGGACAATTACTGTTGCAGGCAATCTTTGAAACAGGGAATGAGTCAGCTCCACTCTTTTGTCTTTCAACAGCTCTCATTCAGGTAAGAAAAAAAATGCCCCAACTCAAAAATAGTTGATGAATTAGAAGTGTTGGAAGAAATGTCCATCTGGGTTCAGTTCCAAGTGGGGAGAAAGACACTGGAAACATGGAGACTGCTTGGAAAGATGGTTTATTGATGAACAGGATCACATGGCTCCTGGGCAAAAAGGGCCGAGATGCTAGGAGTGCCTGGGTTTTATGCCCTCTGTTGGGTTTTGAATTTGAGCTTGTGTTCTGATTGGTTGTCAGACTCCCATGGGGCCATGTGGGGGCAAATCTGTAGGCTGTCCTGAGTCCCAGGCTTGGTTGAGCCTTGCTGGGTGATGATGTAATGAAAGGGCTTTGGGCAATTTCCACTATGGCTCTGTCTGAAGGAGGTAGATCTTTGTTATGTAGAATAGACTGGCCCGGGCCTTAATGGCCCATTGACAAAGGGGAGGGGGGCTGAGTTTCTGCCTCCCTTTTAGGGGAAATATTCTGCCCTTTTAATATTTAATATTTCCTAAAATATCTCATTTTCCTAGGAGAGGGGTGGGTGCTAACTTCCCACAGAAGAAAATAGCCACCTAGGAAATAGTTGATGTGGATTAAGAGTCTGTTGAGTAATTTTATGGATTGATCAAAGTTTGTATCCTGACTCTTCTCCCCCCCCCACCTGTATTATGTGCTGGGGAATGTGTATTCCTTCCTGGAAGAGTGTCACTGAGTTAAAGCTGCAGGAGCCATGTTATTTCCTTTTCCTTTTCTACCAACTTTCATTTAGTTCCTGGGCCTTAATCTGCATAAGCTTTGTATCTCCTTGTAGAAGCACTTACTTGCATTCTAGCAGGAAAACTCTATGGTGCTAAACTGCAGGCTTCCCCCCACTTTCTTCCTCCGCAGAAGCAATGTGCACAGATGGACTTTCTCTAGAATCAAAGTGAAATGGTGGCAGCATATCAAACAAGCTCTTTCCAAGAATGTGGGAGGAGGATCTAGGTCAGTGTTTCTCCACTTTAGCAACTTTAAGGTGTGTGGACTTCAATTCCCAGAATTCTTCTGCCAGGATGTTGGGATCTAAATACTGATCTTAAGACTGCCTTGCAGAACTAGGGAGTGGAAACCAGTACATTCCTAGGCATACTTGCAAGCAGCATGCCCCATAGCAATTCATTTAATGGTTTCCAGACTCTTCTGAGCTGCTGATGAGAAACTTCCAGACTGTGAACAAGCTAGGCCTACGTGCATTTAAAAATTGTGCTCACCGTAAAGGAGAGATAACAGTATTTTTGCAACCAGGTAGTTTCCTCAACATGTGTTGCTAAAAGGACTGCAGGAGGGGGTGGGGAGGTGTTACTTAGAATGCTTGGAGACACCAGGAAAATGATGCTAAAACTCTGGAGATAAGAGGGATAGAGTAATGGTTGCTAGAAGCCAGGAAGCACAGTGAAACAGCAAAAGAAGATATCACAAACTATGGAGAGATTTTTATATGATTCTAGATACTGCATATTGCAGCTGAATGAGAAATAAATCAGCTTAGATGATGAACAAAAAGAAAAGCATGAGACCATACATATGGACCTACTTCTGGAATGGTGGAGAGCATCCATGGTGCTATGCCTTATGGGAGAAGATTTTGAGTCCCATCCAAAAATGATTCCATTATTCCCCTATTTCAGCATGTCAACCACAGATTCAGAATTGTTTTTGGAAGCTGCTTCAATTTAAAAACGGTTTGCTCGTCAGTCAAAGCTGTAGTTCAAGAAACACAAGCCAAAATGGAGTGATACTCTTTCTATGGGTCATTGAATCCTTTCAATATAGCTAACATCCTTACATTATTAAGAAAAGAGATGATGTGGGGGGTGCATTTATTGTCCACATTTATTGTCAGCACAGTAATTGCAGCCCTTTTTACGTAGCCAAGTAAGCATATTAATGTTTATTCTCATGGTGGCTGTACATACTTTATTCATGAGTGCAATTACTACTACAAGATGGGGTAGTATGACACAGTGACTTATGTACCTATAGAGAAACAGAAGGGTCAGTGCAGGAGATAAAAAAAAACCCTTAAAGTTCTAAATGAGAAACTCTTAGTGGTTATATCATATATGATTTATCTAGGCTCTTATGCCCTTAAGGAGTTCATGATGGTGATGAGCACTGCCACTTGACTTTCTACTAGCAAAGCTTGGAAGGAAGTACCATATATAGAAAACAGCATCTTGGAGGTAGGTGTGGCTCCCTGATTTCTGCAACTACTTAACCCTTTTGTTATTTATTTCATGGATAGATTTATAACACCCATCATTCAGGAGTTTAAGAAGGCGTATCTGGCATTCCCTCTATTTTTTACCATATCAACAACTCTGGCTTAAGAGAAAGTGACTAGCCTAAAGGAATGCAGAGAGCTTCTGTGATTGAGGGTGGATTTGAATCTTGGTTTCCCCAGCATCTTTTGCAAATCATCGATGTGGCCCTCATGAAAACCTTTCCTCATCCCACAGTATATTTCCATGCAAAGGATATGCCAAAGGATATGCCAACAAATTATGCTTGGAACTTCACATTGGAAGCTAGGACTACCTGTGAGTCAAATTTATATTAAATAGGATATGGGGGAATCATATGGAGCATGCATAAGCAGGTAATCTCAGGCTACTGATTAGTCAGCTTGAATTTCCAGTTTCTCTTGTAAAACTCCAATTTTCCATAGGGATGGTTATGATTGTGAGATCTTTTATATTTATGATTTTAATGGCTAATCTATTCATTTAAGCTGTAGATCCCAAAGACTCCCATCATATATTTTTCCAGGTTTATGAAGCTGCTCCATAAAACACTCCCAGTTGTCTCTATATCAGCGGTTCTCAACCTGTGGGTCGCGACCCCTTTGGGGGTCGAACGACCATTTCACAGGGGTCGCTGCGCACGTTAGCCCGCCATCTTGGTGACACCGTCACTTGCAGGGGTGAAATGCTCCCGGTTCGGCTGTGCCTGCGGGTCGCCGGATAGCCGGTAGCGACAGAAGAGGGAGACTTCGCCCACCCGCCTGGACGCCGCCATTTGGGTTCTTTTACCCTCTGCGCATGCGCAGAACGCTTTGAAACGCAGAACGTTTCTACATGAAACCACTGGGTGAGATCATCCGACGGCATGGGGTGAGGTTTCAACAATACGCTGATGACACCCAGCTGTACATTTCCACCCCTCGTCAATTCAGTGAAGCGGTGGACGTAATAGACCGGTGCCTGGACGATGTAAGGGTCTGGATGGGAGTTAACAGACTCAAGCTAAACCCAGATAAGACTGAGTGGATGTGGATATTACCTCCGAAGGACCAGCTTGATCGTCCTTCTGTGGTTCTGGGGGGAGAAAATTTAATCCCCTCAGAACGGGTTCGCAATTTGGGTGTCCGCCTGGACTCGCAGCTGAGATTAGATCAACACCTTACAGCAGTGGCCAGGGGGACCTTTGCACACGTACGTCCTGTGCACCACCTGCGGCCCTATTT
>QLTV01001700.1:2341581-2354143 GCA_003457575.1 Thermophis baileyi
AAGAGAAACAAAAACTTAATATTGCATATTGTGACAGCGGCAAGGATTGTGTACGCGCAATATTGGAAAAATACACAAGCACCTTCGGAGAATACAATAATGGCAAAAATATATGAATGTGCCGAAATGGATAGATTAACCATCGAACTGAAAGGACAAAGCAATTCAGAATATTATGATGTGTGGACAAAGTGGTACGATTGGAAAATCAAAAAAAAAAAGGAGGAAAGTCTGAGAGACAATATGGGACGAGGACGTAGAATATATAAATATGAATAAATAATGTAAATTGTACAAATTGAATAATAATGTATGAAAATGGGTGTAGATCTGTGTGAAAGTATGATGTATAAAATGAAAAATCAATAAAGAAAATTTAAAAAAAAAAAAGCCTTCAGTGTGTAACTGATTAAAGTCTTGTCGCTGGCAGGCAGCAGGGCAATTGTGTGTGGGACAATACTAATTAAGGTTTCACAGCTGAGCTCCAGCTGTGCTTAATATTTATTAGAGAGGCACTATGTCACAAAAGCTAATCAGGAAGGGAAACTGAGTAAATATCAAAAAGTCAGACAATAATAGATTTTAAGGCTATGCCTGCTGGATGGAGGATGTGAGGACAAAAAGGAGGACATGTCCTCCTTATACCAGATGTCTGGTAACCGTGCCCTGGTGAGACACTAGAACCATATTTATCTATAGGAAGGCCTCTGGACCCCACATGGGTGATAGAGAACATCCTGAGGCTAGTTTAATGTTTGTAAAATGGATGTTTGGTAACTGGCTATCCTATGTGGCAGTCATGTTGTGCGTCCAACGACATTTTTGAGAATGCCCACCAAATATTCTCAGAATTACCAATACAATCCTGAAGCTTTAACAGTTGTCTTTGCCTGCAATTTGCTAAGGAGTATAAACACAGACATATCCTTTGTACAAGGCATTTTAAATTCCCTGCTAACTGGAAAATAATTTTTCCCTTAAAATATATGATCTTTTTTCCTGGTGGGTGATGCATTTTTGCTATTTATATGTTGTGCTGTGCAATGCTATGCTATTTTTACCTCCAAGAGCTGAAGAGAGTCTAGCTAATTTTGAAGATATATTACTTGTGTGTGTGTGTGTGTGGGGGTGTTGTTTGGGCATTTTTTTTGGAAGGGGTCCTCTTATGATGGTTTGGAAATTTTTAAGTGGGGGTGGTTGCAGTTTTTAAAGCCCCATGGGGGCATGTCATGCCTATTTTTTTGCTCTTAAAATAAATATGGAGGTGCCAAATGTTGACGGTGCAATCCGAGGATGGTATAATGGCTCCGAAAATAGAAACGGGAATGGTAGGGACCTCATTGCCCAGCTTGCTCATTCCTATGATAAAAGAAAATATCTGATGATCTGAAAGTAAAACACTCACACATACACTCAGAGCTGATCTACGGATTATTTATGAGGAAATCTCAGAAAATATAAACAGTCTGAGATTAAGAATTTGGACTAGTACTATACCATACATATCTTAACTATGATATAGGCCAGTAAATCTCACTGAAAATTGTGTCACAATCTGTGCAATGTATTTAGTATGTAAATTAACTATTAAACAATCTATTTGTTGGAATAGCCAATTTCCAGGCATGCAAAGTAAGTCTAAATGAATATGTAATTCAAAGAATCAGTTCAAAGATGATCCCTTTGAATTGACACAGTACTTTCAATTGTACAGGAGAGCGCCAAATGGATTAGAAAGTTGAGATCTGGTAGCTTTTTTTCATTTGTACAGATTCATTTTTCCCATAATTATTTGGAAATCTGAATTAGATCATTAATCAAATCAGTTTGAAATTTTTCCATCGAATCAATTTAACTTTTCAAAATTAGTAGGAATTCACACTGATTCTAGACTGATTTGCTCACCCAGAAAAAAAAAAGGTCATTTCCTCTTCTTGCATGGGGTGGTTAACATAAAAAGCTTCTGTGACAGAAGAATCAATGAATAATTTATAGGAACAGCACAAATACATTCAGATATATGACCGTTGTGCTGTTTGTACCAGATGAACAATTCTGATTAATTCAGTCCAGTATGTAACACTGGCGCTTTTTCAATGGGAACCACATTATCATAAGATAGATTTATGGTGTATCCTGTTTCTGCTTCTCTCTCTTCTCTTCCTACTCCACTGGGTTTGTGGAACAGCAGGAAGAATTTCAGTCAGGCAGCTACAGGAACTGTTGGTGCTGGGCAGCCAATGAAGCCTACCTTTTGCTCTTCTAAACAGCAGCATTGCAAGTGGATCAGTAAACATGAATAGATTGCTGCTTCAACACATTATTGTTGTCATTGTTTTATCATCATGGCATTCTTTACACTGTTTTTTTTATGTGAATTGCAAGAATTATTGCTCTTCAGCCTCTCTTGATGCAAAAAGCAAAATTGGTTAATTAAAAAAAAAGTGCTTTGCTGGCTTCTCTGAAAAGCTGCAGACATTACTGTCATTGATGGCTTGGCTGAACCAGCTTTCTCGTTAGTCCTGAGTTTCTGTTCTTATTGACATGAATGTGGTTGCTATATAAACTAAGGCTTTAAACAAAATTAATGCGAACTTTTCAACTAATTTGGTTTCTTCCTGGTATGATAGTTATCCTGGCAGGGAATTCAAGGAATTGCAAACCCAATATCTCATGAGGATGTGTTAGAGATATTGATTTGAACAAATGCAGTTTTAGATGTCCAACCTTTATAATGTGTAGGTCAGAGTATGAGCAAATAGAATGATTTAAGCAGATTCCATTCTAAGAGACCTGCCACAAACTCTGGTTTATTGCTCCAAGCATAAATTAATAATAGTAACAGTTATAATTATTTCTCCAGGGAGTAAAGAACAAAGCATTTCCTCCCATTTTAACATCTAAATGCTATAAGGCAGGGCTGTCAAACTCACGGCCCGCGGGCCAGATGCGTCATGCGCTGGCCACGCCCACGCCCGGTTTAGCGAAGGGGGCAAAAGTTGCAATATGTCACGTGACGACGCTGTGACGATGCAAGTTTGACACCCCTGCTGTAAGGTAAAACGGGCCATGTAATAGAACAAGGTTTAAACTTCATGGTCATCATGGCATAAACCATGATTGGTTGTGTTTGCACATCATGTTAAATCGTAATCCATGGTTTACACAAGTACTGCAACTGGATTTGCTCAACAGTCTATGTTGCAAATAAGTATGTTTGGTTCAGTGTGAATGATGATTCTAGATAATTGTTTTGTTCTCCTGTCATGCCAAGCCATAATATAATTAATTGGTTTTGGCCTACCCTGTGGTTGATCCAGCCAACCATGGCTTAGTCAAATTGTGGTTAAACAAATTATGGCATATCACAGAGTGTAAAGCTGAATTTTTTGTTGCCCAAACGCATTATTCACATACTTCCACAAGGCCTGTGATTCCATATAAGGATTCCTATAACAAATAATATGTAAGAGGTAGCTAATAAACCATTAGGTTAACTTAATTAGTGCCACCCAAGAAATCATAAGCACGATTGCATTGTCATGAAGCTTCACATCTGAGATTTGCTGCTGAATATACAGCAAACCAAACTTTGTCATCTAAATGCTGCAGAACAAGAGC
The DNA here is from genome assembly GCA_003457575.1 of Thermophis baileyi. Taxonomy (NCBI): domain Eukaryota; kingdom Metazoa; phylum Chordata; class Lepidosauria; order Squamata; family Dipsadidae; genus Thermophis; species Thermophis baileyi. The sequence goes on from QLTV01001700.1 coordinate 2,345,203, forward strand.
TGACTTCCAACTCCAAACTTCCAACTCAGCTGCCTCTCCTAAACATAGTCGCTCTTGGAGCACTTCTGACAAATGGGCCCCAAAAGATTTGTGATGCATAAGATGCAGCCAGCTATGAACAGACAGACAGTCAAGCATTTTATTAATCTCAGTGGCTCTAGAATGCCTCACTGATCATTTTTAATGAGTTACATAAATGGTATTTTGTGATGGTCTACCTGTGCAGTCCGCTTAGGTTAATGATTTTTTTTTTTGCAACTTCCATTAGACTCGGATGATCTGCATAGCTGTTCAATCCCACGAAAACATTTTAGTGAAATGGCTTTCTAAATAGCAAAGTTTTAGCATCTTTTGTTTTTTATGGGGTTTTTGAATGACGATACCAGCATGACTTTCAAAATTAAGAAATGATATTTCATACATGGAGACATACAAACCTATTTTAGAGGCTCATTTAATTTCCCCATTGTTGATTTAGCACATTTTGCTTCTTTCTTGCACATTTATAAGTAATTGTAAACTCCCAACTGGTATCATTATGACAATTTGCATGCACTAAATTATAATTTCTTACCTTAAATAAAAAAACACCGGAAGCAAATATCACATGCTTGCTTGAATAATTTGGATATTTAATTTAAGCATCCTTTTTCTATAATCTATTCAGGATTTCTTTCTTGTTGTTTCCTTTGTTAAATTATATTTTATGTTCAAAAACAACAACAACAACAACAACCAGGAGATAAAAAAGAATTTACCCAAAAGAAGATACTTTTCTTGAATTCTGATCAAAACTAATCTTCGCATAAGTATTCATGTATCATACAATTAAATTACTAATAATGAACTTTGATTGTTATTAAAAAAGGAAAATGTATAAATCAATACACATTTCAGACAGTAGTGGGTTCTAAAACCCGTTGCTACCGGGCAGGTGGGTGGAGTGGGCGGAGCTACCTGCCACCGCCGCTACTGGTTCTAAGAACCGGGCCGAATCGGAAGCAACCCACCGCTGATTTCAGAGTTCTAAACAGTCTGCAATTAAGACTTCTAGCAATGATCAAATATTGAAAATGAGGTACATTTTTCAAACTATTGGATATTCTTTGAGCATCAGGTTTTTGTGATCAAAAAAATGCACAAGGGGTCTTTTCTACTGATCCCCTGTTAGTTTCCTACCATTGATATATAATTTAATAGAACATGATCAGCTACCAAAAGAGAAATAGACATTTCCATAATAACATTAATATAGGAAACTTATATCCAAAGTAGAGTTACTGTAGCAGAAACAGCATCATTTGAACATATTTTTCTATCTTCATTCCTCTTCTTTTTGTTTCTGTTCTTTATAAATTAAGTCTTAATTTATAATTTTTTTATTATAACCAGTGTCTGTGTGATTGGGAAAGGGTGTAATATTGTAAAATAAATAAATAAGTAAAGAATCATATGATTCTGTAGAACAGATCTCTCCCTGAACAGCTTCCAAAAATATTGTTATGTTATGTTCTAGAACATTTTTTCAGCTTTGTACAAAAAATAGCAATAGCAATAGCACTTAGACTTATATACTGCTTCATAGTGCTTTACAGCCCTCTCTAAGCGGTTTACAAAGTTAGCATATTGCCCCCAACAATCTGGGTCCTCATTTTACCCACCTCAGAAGGATGGAAGGCTGAGTCAACCTTGAGCCGGTGAGATTTGAACCGCCGAACTGCAGCTAGCAGTCAGCTGAAGTAGCCTGCAGTGCTGCACTCTAACCACTGCACCACATAAGTAGTTCAGATTGCAAAATAAAAACTGATCTGTGCATTAAAAATCAGAAGGCTTACCTCTTGTTGAATCTTAATAATGTTCATTTTAAATATTTGTATAGCACTTCCAGTTTAAACAAAAATTAAAACACTTTGCAATAATTCTAACAAAAACAATTGGTCAAAATAATTAGTGAACACATACTTTACAAGATTTTTTTATGAAAAAAAATTAAGCAATAAGGTAAGTGTGAAGACAATAGGAGAAATTAAAAACAACCATTGAACTTCTACTTAAGTAATCGAATTGCATTTGAAATTGCATGCCTAGCAAATGTAAATTCTTGGAAATACCTGTTGCAATTAAGGAATTGTCTTTTATATTAAATTCATTGCAGCGGTGGGTTGCTCCCGGTTCAGCCCGGTTCTTAGAGCCGGTAGCGGTGGCGGTGGGAGGCTCCGCCCACCCACCCAGTACGCTCCGCAGAAGGCTCCGCCCACCTTCCCGGGATGCTCCGCCCACCCGCCTGGGATGCTTCTGTGCATGCGCAGAAGCGTCGTGCGCGCGCAAACCGGTAATAAAGGGTTTTAGAACCCACTACTGATTCATTAGTACCACCCACAAATATCTATGATATTAAATACTTGTGACAGTTTCAAAGAATATCATAAAAGGTTATTTGGAATGCTCTCATGCTTTGATACTATATGCTGCAAGAACTACAACAATATCAAGGTAAAAATTGTTATTTATTTTGTTCCTTCATTTCACCTCCCACATACATATGTGGCAACCACTCCTCACTCTTCATGCTTCATACTCTAAATGCTTCTCCCATTTATCTTGTTTCAGTACATATTATACTAATTAGAACATTACTTTTGAATTTATCATTAAACTGAAACTTTGAAGATGACATAAAGAGGAGAGGCAAAATCGTATTGACGCTATTTAATTTTTATTTATACTTTTAATTATATGTAAAGGAAATTAAATACAAGTTGTTTTTAAATCCTTATTCAATGCAGTTCTACAGTTTGGCCCTACCTACTCTAAAATATGGTCCAGGCTTTCTAGTCAATGGGTAGCCCACAGTCTGAAAAAGTGTCACCAAATGGTTAGAAGCAAATTAGTGTACTTTGCCTACCTTGAAAGTAAAATTTTGGTCTTGGAGAGACCAATGGACTCCAGTGGTCATTGTGGGTGATGTGCTATTGTGGATGACAGTAAAAGTCTACAGTCTCTCAGCCTTTCATCCTTGTTCTTTGCAAGTGGACTAAGGCTGCAGTAGGCCTGTAGGAATGGGGATGGCTCAGGGTTTTGATTAGCATTTAAATATTCATTTGTAAGATATCTGTCTTGGGAACATGGGCATTAAAAGGAACTTCTCTCTGTAATTAAATTAGTATAATTTTTCATGGAGATATGCTATTTCACCGTTGCAAGATGTTGTGATCTAGTATGTACCATTTGTCATGGCAATATAATTAACATTAATAAATAATATCAGAATAAAGAGCAATGCACATTTAATTTTACATTTTCAGAGTGCTTTAAAAATATTCAGATAACAATCTCTCATAATGTTCTTCTTGTTTCCTGGAATCAAGAGGTGGTGCTTACATATTTAGCATACACTGTTTTCTAAGAGAGGTACACATAAATTGCTGCTAATCAATTTGAAAAAAGGGGCATTTCTAATATCCATACAAAATGATTTGGCATGGGACATTACTGAAATGAAATCATACTTTCAATATTTTACTAGCACCCTCTACGTAATTCTGTTTATGTGCGAATGTCTTGCCCTATTGTCTTCAGATAATATACTGTACCAGCCTTCTTGCTAATCATTTTCTACAGGCAGATGTTATTTAGCGTCCAGACTTCTGAAAATAATTTACCTTTTCTGAATAATCATTTCCTCTGAAGCAGTGAAAAAGCTAAATTATCTCAACTTGCTGACAGTAAGTCGGCATATGAAGGAGCAGTTTATAAATCAGAACCGTTTGTGTGAAAAAGATGTGGTTTAAGAGATTGCTTCACTCAAGCAGTCTTCTAGTCTTCTCAGAAGAATGCCATCAATCAATCAAACCAGAGGTGGGTTCCTACCGGTTCTAACCGGTTCTTTAGAACCGTTAGTAACTCGGCAATGATGTCACGGAGCCGGTTCCGTCGGTGTCTCCGTGGGCACCGCCATCTTGGATTTTGCTTCTGCGCATGCGCAGAAGCTATTTTTTGATTGCTGCGCATGCGTGCACGGCGTGACCCTGAGCGAACCGGCAGCAAAAGGATCCAGAACCCACCCCTGAATCAAACCATTAGAAAAAAATTTCCATACAATACATCATAGTTTTAATATGCATGGTAATTTTTGTATAGTTAAATTTTAAATTATTTTTAAACCTTTTAGATTTATACAGTGTTTTGAAAACAGTTATATTTGGCCACACTGTATTATGGTTGGAGTCAAAACTAAATAGTTAACTCCAGCATGGGAAATGTTTAAATTTTAAGTAGCTATTCCCTGTATTTTTTTCATAAATTCTGAAATACTTTTGGGAGTACTATTCAGAATGATTCTTTGCTACAATGAGTGGAACCATCCATACCCAACCAAGACACTCATCCAGAACAATCCCAAAGTTAATAGTAGTGACACCTTTCAAGAACTTCAGGGGAATCCAACTGATCACTCTTCCCTTGTTCCTCCTGCCAGTCAAGAAAAATTAACATACTATACTTACACTGTCAAATCGAGGCCTAACTTTTGACTGAATTAGATCTAGATCTGATTGATCCTTAGGGGATAATTGTCAGGTGTAAAGAGTCAGTTTCAGTTCAGATTTATTCCCTAAGCCGGGGTGTCAAACTCGCGGCCCGTGGGCCGGATGCATCACATGCTGGCTCCGCCCCCTTTTTCCCCGAAGGGGAAAAAAGTCCCAATACGTCATGTGACGCCACCATGACGACGCGAGTTTGACACCCCTGCCCTAAGCTATTCCACAACAATCTCGTCAACTAACAATCAGCACTAAATTGGTGCTAGACAACAGTTAACAGAATTCCAAGGCTGACTGGAATTGGAACGTTTGTGAACATGTCATCATAATTCTAAGCTGAGTCCTCTCTTGACTCTGCCTCCAAGCTCTGCCTCTTCTCTTACACTAATTGAAACCAATAGGAGGGATTATTTTCCAAAAAGATCTATTTACATATATGAATACCACCTTTTTTTATAGGAAGCTAAGGCAGCACATGCTAAGGTCTCCTTTGTATTATCTTAATAACTCTTGGAGGTCAACTGAAATGGGGGATAGTACTTAACTAACATGGTCTTAAGTACTGAAGACAGTATTTATTTTTTATTTTATCTTTTTTATCTTTATTTTATCTTTCTACTTAGTTTTTTATTTTATCTTTCTACTCAGTTATTCAGCTGAATTAGAAGAGTTAGTAAGTACCAGGTCTGCTGGAGACATAAACTTGGAACAATCCCTATACTTAGGCAGCAATTTAACTACTATATCACAGCAGCCGTAACCAAGGGAGTATTAATGTTACATAAATCTTATATAATGTTGCATAAATTGTTATGTCCTTGCACTCAAATGCTAATAGTAAGTATTTAGCAATTTTAACCATCTGCTGGGTTTTCTCAGTATTTCACTAACAGCTTGTGCAGTGTGTATTATCTTATTGTTCAGATCTGAGATGTATCTAATATTGACAGGTATGTGAAAGTTACTGTAGAGGTATGACAATCAAGGGCATATGTTCATACATTTCTAAATGCATACAGTATATTGAAGAATTCATGGAGCTAATTCAAGTTTCTATTCTGGCCATCAGTACTGAAGCAACAGTGTAAGTAGGAAATTAAACTGAATGTCTTGAGAAAGGTAGGGATTTCTGGTATAATCTTCCACCAGAAAAATAGTAAAAATAATAATAATAAAAAATATAATCTGCAAACTTCCTTCAATTCTCATTGGATTTAAAGAACAAACATTTGATTTGCAATTCATTTCCATTTTTTTAAGAAAAGCATTTCTGATACACTTTCATGAGACCTTGCAAAAATATTTCAATAGGAAGGATTAGAATCAGTGCAAATCAGTGCCTCGGAGGCACAGAAGGATATTGAGAAAGTCTCAAAGAGAAGTAGCAGGATTATGTACCCTATTTAATTTCTGGTGTTGATCATCCACCAGAGCAACAAAAGTATTCTTAGTACTAGCAGTATTGTGCTATCTGAAGCCAAGACCTATTTACTCTAGTATTTTGTTTCTCATAGTGGCCAACCAGATGCTAGGGTTACTTTGCAAACAGGAGAAGGAAACATATCCTTCTTCCCACATTGTTTCCATACAACTGGTATTTGGAAGCAACTGCCACCAATCTAGAGATTACAGGGTGACTGATTATGTGCCATCCAGTTGAGGTTAGTAACTACACAGATGAATTTTTCTCCATGATGGTATGTCTCTAACCTGGTTTTTCAGATCTTCAGTGGTATAATCATCATCATTATAACTGAGTCCATCCACCTTGCTGCTCATCGGCCTCTTTCTATCTTTCCCAGCATAGCCTCCCCCAGAGAGCAAGTCCTAGTTCATAATATGTATGAAATGAAAAACAAACCACAAGATTCCCTAAGCTCTTTAATGTGCATTGCTTTAAGGAAATATGTGCAAGCCAGATTTTGTTCAGTGGATCACTCAGAATAATAGATTTAAACCTGGTTTGATTTCCCTACTGGTTGTTGAATCCCTGTTTCCTCTTTTCCCTTCATTGTTGATGGCCTCTCTTTGGGTTTACACGTGCTAGTTGGCCATTATAATGATACCTGCAATCACTAAGTGAGGAAGAGAAGTGCATGAATGAATCATATCAAGCATTTCAGAGTAAATAGGCTGCACATGATTACTCTTATTGAACCCAAAATTGAATCAATGGCCCAAATAGCTGCCATATTTGGTTTGCTTCCCATATATTTAACCACTATATAAGTTGTCTATTTATCATCAGCTGCAGTTTACTGTTCGTGTTGGATGGGAATAAATAAGTTGGGTGAAAGCAAGCAATCACATCTGCCCTTATTGTCCCTGCAGCAGCAGGTGAATTATTTCTAGGAAATCTCTCTGCTTTTCTAATACTTTTGTGCTAATAAGGGTAGACATGCATATTCAAGGCTACACATGAGTGCACAATTACTTGGGAAAAAATGGCAACAATAATTGACTGATCAGCTCCATGGCTTTACTGCTTAGGATGCCATAAGGTTACATTAGCTACTTGACTGTCCCATCTGCAAAGGGGAAAATCTAATCTCATTTCTGAAAATGAGAATTGGTGACTCCAGAGAGGGAAGAAAAGAGAACAAGTGAGCTTTGGCCACTTGATAGTCTTCAAATCAGGGGCCACTTGATAGTCTTCAAAAATTTTAGCAAGGGGTTCTCTGCCCAGTTGCTGGGTGGGCGTGGCCATGGTGGGTGTGGCCTAGTCGGCCTCCTGCACCACAAGGGGGGTGTTTTTGCCCTCCCCGGGCTCCGGAGGCTTTCTTTGAGCCTCCGGGAGGGCGAAAACGGCCTCCCCAGGCTCCGGAGGCCAGAAACAGGCCCATTTCCAGCCTTCCCGAACTTCAATAGGTCCGTTTTTCGCCCTCCCCAAGCCTCCGCGTGCGCCCTGCACTTACCTACATCCAAAACGGGCTGTGTGGGTACTCCTGGGAGGGGAGGGGCAGGATGGGCGGGGCCAGCCAGGAGTGGGATTTGGGGGTTCTCTGAACTGCACAGAATCTTAGCTAGATGTTCTCCCGAACCCCTGTGAACCCCCAGCAGCCCACCCCTGCTTCAAATGTACTAAAAAAAGGCATTTCAAATAAAATTGGCCATTTCATATGACAGATTATTTCACTAGCCAACAACTTGTACAGATAGGAAAATTCCTCCTGATGTTTAGGAGGAACCTTCCTTATAGTTTTAACCCAGTAGTTCTGGATCTGCCCTTTGGGGTAGGGAGAATAAATACTCTCTCTGTGGAACAATACTATAGAACCGTGATGGCGAACCTATGGCACGCGTGCCACAGGTGGCACGCGAAGCCATATCTGAGGGCACACGAGGCGTTGCCCTATGTCAGCTCCAGCACGCATGTGTGCGCTGGCCAGCTGATTTTCGGCATTCTGGAGGGCAGGGGGAGGCTGTTTTTGCCCTCCCCAGGCTTCAGGAAAGCCTCTGGAGCCTGTGGATGGCAAAAAACGGACCCAACGGGCCTACTGGAAGTTCGGAAACGAACTTCCGGTTGGACCATTGGGCCATTTTTCGCCCTCTCCAGGCTTCAGGAAAGCTTCCTGACGCCTGGGGAAGGCAAAAAACAGCCCAATGAGCCTACCAGAAGTTCGGAAACTTTCCTGAAGCCTGTGGATGGCGAAAAATGGCCCAATGGGCCAACCGGAAGTTCGGAAACTTTCCTGAAGCCTGGGGAGGGTGAAAAATGGCCCAACGGGCCTACCGGAAGTCCGGAGGCTTCAGTGAGGTCTGCGCACATGCATTGGGGGGGAGGGTTGTGCACGCATGCATGGTGAGGCCTGCGCGCATGCGCAAGGAGGGGCAGCGGGAGGGGGGTTGTATGCGCATGCGCGGGGGGGGAGGGCATTGCATTATGGGTGTGGGCATGCACGCCCTTTTGGCACCCGAGCAAAAAAAGGTTCGCCATCACTGCTATAGAAAATGTCCATTCTCCCTGAAGGGTAAGAACTCATTAGATAAATGAAGACTTCAACTCTTCTCATTCATCTCTCTTTTGTAGGTCAAACATATCCATATCTTTTAATTGTTCCTCATAGGCTTTGATTTACAAACTCTATACCAGCTTGCTAGTGCGCCTCTAAAATATTTGCCTCTGTCCCTTTAAAACTGTAGTGTCCATGACTGGACATAATATTCCAAATGGGATCTTACCACCAGAGTGGTAATATTATGTCCAGTCATGTCCAGAGTGGTACATTTATTTCTTATGAGTTGGACTGTTAATGCAAACAAAAAAGAAGAAATGTGTGCCTTCAAATAAGTCTGGCCTCCTAGCAATGGCCTGGACAAGTCCCTGGGGTTTATTGGCAAAATTTTTGGAAGTGATTTGTCCTTGCCTACTTCCTAGGGGAGGGAGGGAGGGAGAGAGA
>QLTV01001700.1:2357982-2371159 GCA_003457575.1 Thermophis baileyi
ATCTTTCTCCCCAACATTTTCATATTGTTTTATTTTATTTAAAGACAATCATTTGAATGTTATTAGGTGGTTTTTTTTTTAATTTAATGTGATTCTCTCAATTTATTCTTCTAAGCATTGTGCCCCAATCCATTTTGCCTTACTGAAGAAGAGTGGTGTGTGTGTGTGTGTGTGTGTGTGTGTGTGTGTGTACACATACAGTATATATAGTAGATAATGTATATTTTTGTGTGCCTGTGTGTAATATGTATGTACACATATGGCATACATACATAGGATTAAATAGTATATTTTGGATGTTCAGTAGTAGTAAATAGATAGGGAAATTGTATCTCGTTGAGGCCTTTGAGGCGAGGAGAGGCCAGACACCCTAACCTTAACCCTAATGTGAGTGACGTCAAGTTGGCCATGCCCACCCAGTCACATGCCCACCCAGTCACATGATCACCAAGCCACCCCCCCACCCAGTCACATGACTGCCAAGCCACTCCCACCCGGTCACATGACCGTCAAGCCACTCCCACAAAATTAAGCCACACTCACAAAATTAAGCCACGCCCACAAAATTAAGCCATGCCCACAGAGTGGTAGTAAAAAAATTTGGAGCCCACCCCTGGGTAATATCAACATCATATTGGCTTCATGCTGCCAAAATGATTTCTATAAATATGAGCTGATGGTTAATAAAGATATTCAGATCCCCATCTTACACATGTGCCTTTCATTTTTCCCATCCAGATACATAACTTTACTTTTCTTCCTCTAAAACTCCATCCCACTCATTTCAGCTCACTTATCTAGAGATCTAAATTATTTTCTTTCTTTTCAAGGTTGCTTCATTTACAAAATTAGAATTAATAACTCAAGTTCCTCATCCAGCTCATTGATAAAACTGATGAACAGCACAGGCCTCAGGACAGAGATCTAGGGCACTTCATGGTACTTCCCTCTGGACTAATGTGGACCATTGGATGAGAGATTTGTGGAAGGAAAGGAAGGAAGGCTGAAGCAAAGATGGCAAGATATAATAAATAGATAATAGATAATAAATAGATACAATAAATGCATATTTATTAGTATTTAAATATTTACTGGAATCTTGCAGGTCATTAAGGGGAAAGGCGAGAAAGTAAGGATTCATAAAGGAAATAGATATAGTCCCTCCCTACCACTGTTTTTTGCAGGAAATGTACAGAGCAGGATATGTCACAGCTATCTCTGGTGCAATTTTCCTGAGATTCCTACCTATCGGTTATAAATAAGGTATGACATGGGAATATTTCTTTATTATTTTAAAGAAAAGCCAACTGTATTAAAATGAAAGTCTCATATTTGTTGACATGTATATTTGGTTAGAAGCCTTATCAGCTATAGCTAAAAGATAAAGGTATCCCTGCAGATTTTACCTTACTAGTTGTGACCGATTTTAGGAGCGGTACTCATCTCCATTTCTTAAGCCAAAGAGCCAGCGTTGTTTGGAGATGTTTCCGTGGTCATGTGGCCAGCATGACATCACACCGCAGCGCAGAACCTACAGAGAAACATGGAATGCTGTTATCTTCCTGCATACCTACTGTATATGCAGTACCTGTTCATCTACTTGCATTTACATGTTTTTGAACTGCTAAGTTTGCAGGAGCTGGTACAGGTGACTGGAGTTGACTCTATCTTGTGGCACTCAGGTCTCAATCTGCCAAGCTGTAGACCTTTAAGGGGCTAAGTCTCAGTGTCCTAACCACTTATCAGCATCTTAACCACTTTTCAGCTAAGAGAGATGGAAATGTCTTTCAAATAAATTGTGGCTATTCTTTTAATACCTGACCAACTATTCCAAGAGGCCTTCTGCCACTTAGCAATTGAAAGATCAACCTGTGCATATTTAAGCAGGTGAAAAAGAAGACTTGAAATAGACAGAGACTTCACTATCTAAAATGAGAAAAAATAATAGTGGAATCTCCCACTCTGCTTTCCCTAAGTGGCACCCACCAATCTTATTAGATGAAGCTATCTATGTCATTCCACTTGTTGGTTGGAGATTTGACTGACATTCAACATATCTGGAAGACACAAGGTTGAAGAATGATATTTCAGGTTTTTTTGTAGAATGAAACATCAAAATTACTTTGGGTATCCCTGCAGAAGATGAGAAGTTCTTTCTTAGGGGAGCAAGCTATGCAGGACAGAATGTAATGACTTATCAGTGAATACCATACCTTTCACTTAACATATATTTAAGAGGTTCAGTTACTTCATCATAAAAGTCACTTAAGCTGATTTGACATCTTGTTCATTAAGCTCATGTTGAGTTTTGCCCAGGATCTTATTTTTTTCTCATATCCTTATTTGTTCTAATACTTTTTGGGGGTCATGAAGCATTACTATTTGGTTCTTTTTATTTCCTGCACTTTCAATCTATTTGGATCAAATACAGGATTTATTTTCTTAAATTTAAATATAATTGTCCTTAAACCTTCCCAAGCTAAATCTCTCCAATGACTTCCACAAATCCTTAGAACACTCATCAAAAGAAGCCATCAGTTTGGAAAGAATCCAGCATCCCTTTCAAGCTCTTCTGTAGTGGGTTTGCTTGTGTCTGAATCTGGATGAGTGAATCATTATTTCTACCTAAAGCTGTACTCCCCCCCTCAAATATTGGGATGGAAAAACATTATTAGAGTCTCCTGTCCTGACTTTCAATATTCTATATACAGTACTTACTTTCTCAATTATAAATGTTTTTATGAACCAATAATAATGTTCTCTGGATGGGTTATTATAATAGCATCAAAAAGTACCGCAGCAAGTAATGAAACATAACCAAGATATAAACAGATTTCTAGATCAAAAATGCAGATGTTATAAAGTCTGGGAAAATAAGAACTTTACTGCTGCAGGGAAAGAGTACAAAGAAGTTGCAAGCAAATCTTCTTGAGCAGAGAGAGGCAATATGGAATGGAATGGAATGGAATGGAATGGAATGGAATGGAATGGAATGTGGAATGGAATGGAATGGAATGGAATGGAATGGAATAGAATAGAATAGAATAGAATAGAATAGAATAGAATAGAATAGAATAGAATAGAATAGAATANNNNGAGTGGGGTAAAATGGAATGGGATGGAATGGAGAACGGAATGGAATGGAATGGAATGGAATGGAATAGAATAGAATAGAATAGAATAGAATAGAATAGAATAGAATAGAATAGAATAGAATAGAATAGAATAGAATAGAATAGAATTCTTTATTGGCCAAGTGTGATTGGACACATAAGGAATTTGTCTTTGGTGCATATGCTCTCAGTGTACATAAAAAGACAAGATACATTCGTCAAGAATCATGAGGTACAACACCTAATGATGGTCATAGGGTACAAATAAGCAATCAGGAAACAATCAGTATCAATATAAATCGTAAGGATACAAGCAACAAGTTACAGTCCTGCAGTCATAAGTGGGAGGAGATGGGTGATAGGAACAATGAGAAGACTGATAGTAATATTAAAAAAATAACAACCCAACTATTTTTCAGAACATCTTTTTGAGTACCAGGTTTCATCCATGGCTTTCCAGGTGTAGCTTGGAAGATTTCTCCTCTGAAATCCTGGAGATAGGGACCAATTAGACCAACAGCCTGGATCTATATAAGAGACCTTCCCATATTCCCTTATTAACTGGACCTAAACAGTTTAGAAATTGATATTTTAAAATCAGTATTTTTAATTAGCTCTGGAAATAGGCTGCTATATGACAAAGTATGTGTTTTATTAAACTTAAATGTCCAGATCTATTTTCTCAACTTGCAGTTCTGTTTCGAGCAAACCAGCTTTTCTGGACTGTTTCCAAAAGCAGCAGCTACAAGGCATTGCAATAATCCAAACAGAAGATTATGGAGCATGATTTACCTAAACCAATTTATCTTGTTCTAAGTAGGCCTTAAATTAATAACAAAGGGCATTTAAAAATTAAATTAAAAATTAAAAACCAGCATGGGTTTGTTAAAAACAGATCATGCCAAACTAATCTTATTTCATTCTTTGACAAAGTGACTAAATTAGTAGACCAGCGAAATGCTATGGATTTAGTATATTTAGACTTCAGCAAGGCATTTGATAAAGTAGACCACAACCTACTTCTTGGCAAGCTAGAAAAATGTGGGCTAGACAGCATCACCACCAGATGGATTTATCACTGGCTGACAAACTGTACTCAATGAGTCGTCCTTAATGGTACTACATCTACATGGAGGGGGTACCACAAGGTTCTGTCTTAGGCCCAGTACTCTTCAACATCTTCATAAATGGCTTAGATGAGGGAATAGAAGGGGAACTCATCAGATTTGCAGATGACACTAAGCTGGCAGGAATAGCTAACACCCGAGAAGGCAAGCTCAGGATCCAAAAAGATCTTGATAAGCTTGAACACTGGGGCCTATCCAACAAAATGAAATTTAATGTAGAGAAAAGCAAGGTTTTACATCTGAGCAGGAAAGGTACAAGTACAGATGAGGTGAATCCTGGCTCAAAAACAGTAACTGTGAGATGGACCTTGGAGTCCTAGTGGACAATCATTTAAGTATGAGCCAGCAATGTGCAACAGCAGCCAAAAAAGCTAATACAATCCTTGGTTGAATAAACAGAACATAGAACAAAATCACATGAAGCATTAGTACCGTTTTATAAAGCCTTAGTAAAGCCACACTTGGAATACTGCATCCAGTTTTGGTCATCACATTACAATATGTTGAGCCTTTGGAAAAAGTGCAAAGAAGAGCAACTAAGATGATTAAAGACCTGGAGACTAAAACATATGAAGAAAAGTTGCAGGATTTGGGTTTGGCTAGTCTAGAGAAAAGAAGGACTTGGGGGATGGGATGGGACATGATAGCAATATTCCAGTATTTGAGAGATTGCCACAAACAGGAGGGGTCATCCTATTTTCCAAAGCACCAGGGGGCAGGAAAAGAAACGATGGATGGAAACTAATCAAGGAGAGAAGCAAGCTGGAATTAAGGAGAAACTTCCTAACAGTGAGGATAATTAACCAGTGGAACAGCTTGTCTCCAGAAATTGTGGGTGCTTCATCACTGGAGATTTTAAAGAAGAGACTGGACAGCCACCTATCTGAAATGGTATAGGGTTTCTTGCTTGAGCAGGGGGTTGAACTAGAAGAACTCCGAGGTCCCTTTCAGCTCTGTTGTGATTGATTGAATTTTTTTTTTTTGCTTCTTTGGTGTGTGTGTATCCCTTGCTCACTGTACTGTGATTTTTGCCCTAGTTTAGTGGCTGTATAATTTATCTATTTTCTCAGTTTTCCTGCTTCCTTATACGGGGAGGGATTGAAGATTCAGTCAAGGATATAAGGTAGTAGAACAGTAGAACTCTTTCTGAAACACTGGAAAACTGCTGTCTGGGAGATAGCAAAATACTAGATAGTCAGGGGCACGATACAGTGGGAGCTAACCTTTTATATGTGACATTTTTAGTAAACTTAATCCTTCACAAAAGGATACAAGACATATATGTCTAATGAGGATATCTGTCTCTATCGAAGAAACACAATCTGAAAATGCCTTTTACATAGCTTGTGGAAGTGCCGAGAGAGAAAGCACTAATGAATTATGGTTTCCTGTTACTATACTTCTGTGGGAAGTACAAAAGGAGAAGCCATACATCCAGGGATGAAATCCAGCAGGTCCTGACAGATTCTGGAGAACCGGTAGCGGAAATTTTGAGTAGTTCGGAGAACCGGTAGCGGAAATTTTGAGTAGTTCGGAGAACCGGCAAATACCACCTCTGGCTGGCCCCAGAGTGGGGTGGGAATTGAGATTTTGCAATATCCTTCCCCCAGGAGTGGGGAGGGAATGGGGATTTTGCAGTATCCTTCCCCTGGAGTGGGGTGGGAATGGAGATTTTGCAGTATCCTTCCCCTGCCACGCCCACCAAGCCACACCACGCCCACCAAGCCACGCCCACAGAACCGGTAGTAAAAAAAATTGGATTTCACCACTGCATACATCTTTTCTGTAGGGGCAGTGGTAGATCTTGTTAAATGATCTCCACAGTCTCAGCAAGCACATTAAGTTTTTTTTCCCCTTGCATTGTCTGAAGAGCATTAGATACATGAAGAACTTGGAAGAGAGTACTGACCTTTGGAAGAAACAGAGCTATACAATCAGAGTTTTTTAATTCTATATATATTTTTAAAAAACCCCTACCTTTTTAGCTATCTGTTTCTTGCAAACATGCAAATCTCTGCTGTTTACCTGAAAGCAAGCCTTCTGGGTATAAAATAATTTACTGATAGATGCACCACACTGCACCGTATGAATGCTTCTGATATTTACTTGAAAGAGAGTACATTCAGTATTTATTTTTCAAATACTTTTTGAATGTAAAACATTTGGTTTTGGAAGTATAACAACAGTTTAATGTTGGAAAGGTTTATTCTTTTCAACCTATCTACAGCAACAAAAGCAAAGTGTTAGTCTGAGAAGAATAGTATATCCCAAAACAGTCCTTAAAAGGTTGTGTTAAGCAGGCATTATAGAGAAATATTTTTAACCTGGAAACCAATAATAAACATTATACAGTATTTTGCTTGAGAAATATGAAGGAACCTATTTTTTATATATCCATGGAGAAAGCTGTATTTGTTTTAAACAGACTGCATTTCAGACAATAAATTATAACATGTTTTAAACTAACTTAGCAAAAAACTAAAAATATACTAAAGCCCCTGGTGCTCATTTTATTTATTTCATTTTAATGTATGCCGATTAGTGTATTCAAAATGACAATAACGTTATTCTTATTCTATTCTATTCTATTCTATTCTATTCTATTCTATTCTATTCTATTCTATTCTATTCTATTCTATTCTATTCTATTCTCATGAGATGGACTGTTTTATCTGTTTTAAGAGGGAGTGGAGATCATTCAGAACACTAATAGATAGCAGATTCCAAAAAGAATGGTTGACATTGAAAATATGTATCTAGCTGTGATTGAATTCTTGTAGCAGATATTTATCTTTTAAAGGAATTTTAGGTATAATAATCACCTTGTTAAAAAGAGCACACCATTGAGGGTTTAACGCTGAACTGGATCATAAAAAGCAAGCAAGCAAGCAGTTGATCAATTAATCAACAAAACAATCTGGAAAGGGAAGATAGGAAATTACCTGGCAACTGATTTATATTGAGCTTTCCATTTTCACTGTTAATATTTTTATTCAAAAATAGCCTCCATTAATTCTATGAAACAGGTGCGAACTTCCCATCACTCCATCCGGCTCAAATAATGCTATTAGACAGCACAAATGACAAATAAATTTGCATGACTTGATCAACATACGGCACTATTCTTTAGGAAATTTCAGGATTATATTGCTGAAAATTAGGTCAAGTGAAACAAAAATTTGACCTCAATCTGGCCTAGATCTGTTTACCCTGATTTTTTGTGCTAATCCTCATATAGTATTAGGATAGAAGCATTATACCACATGATTATACTGCTCTGAGAATATTGTAACCAGTTATTAAGAAAAAAGACAAAAGCTACCATCCTAAACACATTTCTCAGATGATTAATGTATATGAGTTATCAGCCAGTGCTGATCCTTATTTGCCATCTTCTAGAATTTACATATTTGTTTATTGGGAGTCCTTTAGCCCTTGAATTTCCTCCTGGCCATGGCAACATTAACACATTCATCCAGGAGCTGTTTATCATTCCAGTTAAGCAACATTCTTTCTTTCTTTCTTTTTTTTTGTTTTATTCTATTTTATATCTTTTCCCAATTGTTATTCAAAACTCCTTAAAGTTATTTTTTAGGACAACTTGTTGTATTACTGTAGATCAGGGGTATCAAACTTGCATCGTCACGGTGGCATCACGTGATGTATCGGGACTTTCCCCCTTTGTTAAACAGGGTGTGGGCATGGCCAGCATGTGACGCATCCAGCCCGCAGGCCACGAGTTTGACAGCCCTTAATTCATGTTCTTAAGAGTATTGTGAGCCATGGTGGCGCAGTGGTTAGAGTGCAGTACTGCAGGCTACTTCTGCTGACTGCCGGCTGCCTGCAATTTGGCAGATCGAATCTCACCAGGCTCAAGGTTGACTCAGCCTTCCATCCTTCCGAGGTGGGTAAAATGAGGACCCAGATTGTTGGGGGCAATATGCTGACTCTGTAAACCGCTTAGAGAGGGCTGTAGAGCACTGTAAAGTGGTACAGTATATAAGTCTAAGTGCTATTGCTATTGTTATTGCTATTGTGGGACCTAAAGTCTCCCTTTGGATTGGCATAAATGAAGTCTTTTTCCCCCCTGATGAAGTACATGCTTCATCAAAAACAAACTTTTAAGCAATTCTAGTACCAGCAGTCTTGAGTTCCACTCTGTAGCTGGCTATGTCCAATTGTGCTTTCAAGGGTTGCACCACTGAGGATCTCTCCAATTTGTACTATCTAGTCCTCACCGGCTCTTCTTCAGGCACAGAAGTCAATCTCAGAAGGGCTGTTTTGAGATGTGTTCCACTGGACCATGTCTTAACTATCAGGATAGTTAAAACAGAGACCACAGTGAAGGAAGACTGATAACTTACAAAAAACTGCAGATGCAAGATAATAACTAGATCATTGTTGTCACATGTTATGCACTGCCTAAGTATCATTGAGGCTTCCTGCTAACAGCTGGTCATATGTCTTAAAACATCTGGTCTAGGAAGTGAGGGAGAATTTTTTAAAAGTGCATGCAGTATTTGGGGCTTTCAACTCATCAGTATGGTGTAGAAATTCTCCTTTTTCCTTCCTGAAAATACGAGTCCATTCAATTTCTCTATAAATCTCCTTATATTTGGGCTGTTGGTCTGAGCTCCGAGCTTGGCAATTTGGTGGCAAACGTTTCGTCACCATTTGAGGAGACATCGTCAGTGCGCTTTGAAACGTTTTCAACCAAATTGCCAAGCTCGGAGCTCAGCCCAACAGCCCAACTACCAACCCAAGCTACTTATATTCAAATACATTTCAACCTCCTTATATTCCTTTAGTCTTCCTTGAATGATGGATCTATCATAAGTTCCTCTTGTTCTGTGTCATTGGAAAGGTCACTGAATGAATGGTTGTAAGTTGAGCATTACCTGTATTGACACTGGGAGACTGTATCAGATGGGCTCTTCTTTTACCAGGTCTTGGTCCTTACTCTTCTTTTCTTTTACAATTCTAGTTCTCCTCCAGGTTTTAACTGGAGCTATGAATAACTTGAATTCTGCCTTATTCAAATTATTAAAATTAAATAAAAAATACAGCCAGCTGCACAATTAAAGGGAGATATGTATGTGGAGAATGCACAACTCCAAAGAATTGCCAACTATAATAAAATTCTCGTCTTGCATATTACAGCACTTAGCCAAGGATTAATTTGTATGACAAATCCCCAGCATCTGTTTGCCTAGAATGGGAAGCCTGCACTGATATGATAACTCAGCTGAGCCATTTTAAGCACTGTAATTGCAACTCCAGGAGAAGTCATGGTGATTGCCTTTGGATCAGGACTGGAAACAGTAGGGATCAGGAAATAAAGTTTTGCTTTTCAAAACGGGTAAAATCAGGCTTGTTTTCCTTTGGAATTTGGCAGGAAGCCTTCTCTGTGGTGTGTGTTCAAGCCAATTCATTCAAGGAATAACATATTCACATAGCCTATAGGAGTATCTAGAAGAGAAACTGGCCACATCCCCAAAACGCGGCTAGAGAAATTCATGCACATGGCAGCTTTGTTCTTGCTTACGAATAGAGAAATCAAACATATCTTTTGGGAGAGCAAAAAGGAAATACAAGACATACAATCCAGTGGTGAAATCCAATTTTTTTTACTACCGGTTCTGTGGGCGTGGCTTGGTGGGCGTGGTGTGGCTTGGTGGGCGTGGCAGGGGAAGGATACTGCAAAATCCCCATTCCCTCCCCACTCCAGGGGAAGGATACTGCAAAATCTCCATTCCCTCCCCACTCCTGTGGGAAGGATATTGCAAAATCTACATTCCCACCCCACTCTGGGGCCAGCCAGAGGTGGTATTTGCCGGTTCTCCGAACTACTCAAAATTTCCGCTACCGGTTCTCCAGAACCTGTCAGAACCTGCTGGATTTCACCCCTGATACAATCGATGGTATAAAAAGCAGAACAAATTCCTCATATTAAGGCAAGCTCTTGAATCAACTTACTGAAGAAAAATTGTTCAGTTCTTAGGTCCATTTTGTAATCCTTATTTAGGTATCTTTTCAGCCTCCTAGATTAACCATTTTTTCTGCATAATGCTCCACTAGTTGTATCTTAGAGTTATTAAGGAAGCAGAAATAGTAGCATTAATGACTAAGTACTTATCAAAACATAAACAGAAATCCAATAATGCATTTCCAAAACAACTGATAATAGTACGACTGATGGACCATACTAATACATAGTATGGCCGATGCCAATTCATATTTTTTTCAAACTTGAATCTAAGGTTGATCAAATCCGGGTTTGATCAGTAACTGGAAGAGAAAGATTGCCATGTCACTCAAAGCATCATGGAAAAATTGCTAATAAGTTAAAGAAGTGATGTTTAATGCTTTTATTTCCCCTTCTTCACTTAAATTCTCCAGGGAATGCTTTGTCACTTCATAATGGAAGAAAGAAGTGAAGGAATGTGGTTGAGGACAAGTTCTAAGTTTAGGGTCAAAATTCACTGTTCTTGGGCCCACTTCTTAGTAGAGGCTTCACATCTTCGGAGTGACCTTCCTAGGGAGGTCATTGTTGTTTTTAAATTAAAAACATTTGGAGTCTATTCAACATATGGATTATTTGCAGGCTAATATTTCAATTCTTTTTAATTCTTTAAAATCTGCATTCTGTATTGTTTGTGGTACTTTGCTGTTTTATATGTTTTCTTCTTTTCTCTTTTTATAGTCAACAATTTGTTGAAATGCCAGAATGTGTTATTATCTAAGAAAACAATGTTGATGGCAGGATATGTTTTATTTATTAGGCTTACATCTCAACTTTATTTTGTATATCTCAAGTTGATGTACCCAATGCTTCCTCCTCTTGTTTTCCCATAACAACAATTGTGTGTGTGGGAATGGGCACTAGTGGTAAGGGCATGATAGAGGGGGATTGTGTGTGCCTCTTGTTAAATTTTGGACTGGGAAGTTTATTTTTTTAAATTAGTTCCTCTCGTGTACTGACTTTTCCCTCCTATTTGAAGTGACATGATGTTCTAGAATATACCATTCAGACTCATTGTTTAGATTTTACAGCAGCAAAAGGACACTGTCAACTATGACAAACGACACCTTACATCCAGGTACAACAATGGTATTTACGACTGGGCGGTAGCTACACATATTCATCATAAATCAAGGCTATGACATCAGCTTCCTAAAAGAGCAGGGGTCCCCAACCCCTAGTCTGTGGACTGGCACCGGGCTGCGGCATGCCAGAAACCAGTCCGCGCAAACAAGCGAAGCCTCATCCATGGATGCAGGCAGCACCAGAAACCATGCCCCCTTGGTCTGCGGAAAAACCTCTCTCTACGGAATTGGTCCCTGGTGCCCAAAAGGTTGGGGGCTGCTGTAATAGATTATTCAGTGAAAGGGTCCAGCCTATAATATACCTGTAGAGTAATCAGATCTGTGAAGATTTTTGTTTTACTTGTAGAGCAACCCTAACTGTTTATTCAAAAGGAGAATTCCATTGCTTTCAAAGGACTCACATTCAAGAAACCTGAATTAGAGTGAGGGTCCTTTTGTTCCCACCCGAAGGAAACCGTAAAAGGCATTAGTTATTCTGTTATGATCAAGCTATGATCTCATATGTCGATATTATACCCTTTGTTCAGTTTTTAAGCAAGAGACAGTGACTTATTTTAAAGGTAAACTTTTTATCAGTGTCGTTATATTTATTCAAAGGCCTTGAACACAGTTGGGATGGTTCTTATTACGTCCAGCTCTTATGGGCTTCAGTCATAAATATTACAGTGATTTTTGTTTTTCAAACCACTTCCAATAGAAGTAGAATGGTAAACTCTCTAGTAGCTGATAATTTGAGCTTCAGAATAGGTCACATCCTTTCCATGCAAAAGACCCTGAACAAATTATTTGGCTTCTTGCTGGAAGGGGGGGGGATCCTTTCTGAAACTCAGGGAAGCTACTGATAGCTAATGCAGAAAATACTAAATGGACCAATCTCCCAATAAAGCACTTTCTTATGTCTGTATGCATGGACAAAGCTAATTTAGATTCTACATGACCATGAACTGAACAATTTGAAGTATTCCTTCTGGGAAAGCTTCAGGCATGACAGAAGAGAGTCATAATGGATGTGGATAGTGGATGCAGAATGAGTCAGATATTGGCTTTCTTTTGATCTAGCAGTATAATGTCTGAAAGGAGACTTACGTATTTCCTCCCACAGTGAGCTATATACGCTCTCTCACATCCTATAGCCACGTTCTCATATGATTTCCCCCTTGTTATTAAATAATGCCACAATAAGCTCAGGGTAGACCCTTTCAGATAGCAAAGGAGCTCAAACCGAATCCAGCCTCTGCTTCTTTATACAGAGTGAACCTGTACACAGCATCACTGTACAGTTGACAAAAAGCCTCACACTGAGAGAGCCTGGATACATATGATTCAACCCCCATGGGCTTTGTCCAGAGATTCAGTTGATTGCCTGGGTTCAAAGCTTGGACTTGTTAGTATAATCCCATTATTGTCAGAGAACAAAATTCAGGCGACTCATGGATGGCTTGGCTTGGGAAACTGAACAAAGACTGAGTTAATGACAAAATAAACTTAAACTGCTGAATTTTCCAGTAAACGTGGCAAGGGGATGACCCATTTTGCTATTCAGAGAACACGAAACTAACCCTTGGCTTTTAATTTTTCTAAAGACCCACTGTTCCATGTTACTGATCAGCTTTTGTAAATCCTGATCTTTTAAGTGACTCCTTCCTAAATATTGTAAATCCAGGCAGGTAATCTGAAATACCATTTTTTTTACCATATTGTGTTTATACATTATATATACTTTATATATAATATATATATAAATATATCTATATCTATATCTATATCTATATCTATATCTATATCTATATCTATATCTATATCTATATCTATATCTATATCTATATCTAT
>QLTV01001700.1:2376991-2394520 GCA_003457575.1 Thermophis baileyi
GTTTAATAAGCAGTGCGGGTTCCAGACAGATGAGCTGTATTCAAGAATTGGTCTAGCAAAAGTTTTGTATGCCCTAGTTTGCAGTTCAATATTACCGGAGAAGAAGCTACACAAGATTAGGTTAACAACTCTTAATGCCTTTTTGGCAATGCTGTTACAGTGAGCTCTGGCACTTAGATCATTTGAGATGAGTACTCCAAGGTCCTCGACAGAGTGAGGATTGTCTACGAGGTCGTATCCGCTTTGCTTGTATTTTGTGTTCTGATTTTTTTTTTGCCAATGTGTAAGACAGAGCATTTGTTGGTTGAGATTTGGAGTTGCCAATAGTTTGACCATTCTGAGACATAGTCAAGGTCTTTTTGTAGGGTAGCAGCATTGTTGGTGGTGTTGAATAGTTTTACATCATCAGCGAAGAGGACGCAGTTGCTTATAATATGATCGCAAAGGTCATTTATGTAAAGTATAAAGAGTGTGGGTCCTAGAACGCTACCTTGGGGGACACTGCTGTTAACAGGTGCAGGGTTTGATAGGGCGTTCCCTATTTTGACTACTTGTTGCCTGTTTGATAGGAAATTTCCCCCAACAAACACTACAAAAAATTTTTCCCCAACAAACTCTGCAAGCTAACCCAGGCTTTTAATAAGAAATTTTAATTTTCCAGGTTTCAAATATCAAAGATGCTATGTTTAATTGAAAAAAATGTAGCATTAAATAATCAACTCTCCCAGTCTGTGATATCATAGAAATAGAGCCGTATGTATGACATCCAGTGCCATAGTTACGTACGAATGAGCAAGTCATTTAAGAATTCAACAAAGATGTACTCAAAATTATTAACTGTTTTGCTAACTAATCAAACAAATGCTTACTACTATATTCAATACATTGATCTTTGAAGAAGGATGTATGTATGTTTAAGTGCTATTATTTGAAACTTACTCATTGTGGAGAAGCTGAAAACAATGCTGGGTACAGAATAGTTTTTAATAGCATTAGATGAAATTATTAGCTTGGTAAATAAACTTTGTTCTTAGCCTCATTCCTGTCTCTTCCTTCAGTTTACAGTATCATCAAAGCTGTATTTATGGACAGTTCTCATGAGAGCTTTGACCTTGAGTGTTAATTGCCAGTATAGTGTTTAAAGTCTTGGATCTGGCTCAATATAGTCATTAAGATCTTGGATTGGGAAAATCCTGATTCAAGTCAGCACTTGACCATGGAGGTTACTTGTTGCTTTGGCCAAGTTACTGTCTTTCTATCTAGATTTTTTTACAGCTTTCTCCACAGCTTTCTTCATTAATAGCATGAGAATTAATTTTAGTGGAGATTCCTGCGTATGTTGTTTTAAGCTCTCAAGAGAAAATGTAGGATATAAATGTAGTTACTGTCAATCAATCTATCAGAATAATTAAGATTCAGGACAGATAAAAAATGTGTTTCTTGATACAGAAAATAGTTATCTTAGAATTGATGCCACAAGATGTGATGATGGCCTCTAACTTAGATGGTCTTAATTTAGCTATTATTAGCTACTGTTTATGAAAGCTACACATACAGTAATTGCGATATCAGAGGTTATTGTCCTCAGGCATTTAGTTTGGTCACTGTGGCAACACGGTATTGAATTAGATCAACTCAAGACTCATCCAGTCTGTTTACTACTCAAGAACATAATATGTTTATTTGTTCCTTTTTTGTCCAGATGGAAGATGTCATAGCTCGTATGCAAGATGAGAAAAATGGGATTCCTATTCGTACAGTCAAAAGCTTTCTCTCCAAGATTCCCAGTGTTTTCTCTGGTAAGATTCAAAATACAGCATGTGCTTCATTCAGTAGTGGAAAAAATACATGAGAACAATGATGAATTAGAATTGAATTAGTACAGACAAGATTAAAAATAATGACTATAAGTCTGTAGTAATTTACAATGAAACTTCATTAGTAGTAAGTTCTGTAAGTTCCATGCTGTGTTGGCATATTATTTTGCATTGGGACTGGATACTATGCTCCCTCTGCCCCCAGCAGTTTCTTCTTTGGAAGAAGATTTGGAGCTTCTCAAGAAGCCATGTGTTCCTGGAACATTAATATTGACAAGCGTCTCTTCTTCAGAAAATTGAAAAAAAAATAAAAAAGAGAAGTACAAAGAAGGAGCTTCTGATCTTTTTGACAATGGATTTAAATGCATTTAGATTTTACTTTCTTTCTCTAAAGTTACATCATAATTTCTTTCTTCCTTTAGCTGTTGTTTCTAACAGTCAAACTTATAAATTGCATTTTTCTTTTTTTTTCCCCCAGCAAAAAGTCCATAAGAAGTTTCCAGTCACTTTTGTTATGCATAACTTATTTTTATTTCCATTTCTCTTACTGTTGGCAGTATATCTCTACTTTGTAAACACTAGTAAGCAAATTCTTAGTTATCTAAAACATACAGATTTTTGAAAAATATCTATGGTTTTCAGAAAAATAACTTTCCATCATATTAAATACTTTTTTGCTAATTTAACTTGAGTCATTTTAATATCTTTATAAGAAGTTTTTTTTGTGTGTGGATAAATTACTCTATTCCAATCTTCCATTAAACCCCAATTTCCATATGGTTAACTAACTAATATAACTAATTATATTAGTTAATCCATAATTCCTTGTAAAATGTTACCTTATCCTCCTATATTCCAATTATCAAAGTCCTGGCCCCATGCAAAATAGCTTCAACCCTGACATATACATAATAATCAACGGTCAATTTCAGTTGGGGTCATAATTGGCGGTTTATAGAGATGGCGAGATGTCTTCTGATTCTGTCCCTTCACTTTTTATCTTTTCATGGAATAGATTACAGAAGGGTAACAGTAGGATAGGCAATTTGACTGAGGAACAAAATGGAAGGAGCCAAACAGATGCTACATGATATCTAGAATCTCCCATTCTTCGTGTATTAACTGCATGATGATTATTATGGGTGATGGAGTGCAACTCCTGTAGAAGTCTAAACACATATTTCCATTTAATATATGAGTGCTGGAGGAGAGGTGGAAAATTAGGCAACACCAGAGGAAGAACTTTGTATAAACCTGTTATTGTTTCTGTACACAGAATTTTATTATGTAATGATTTGTGCAGAGTAATGATTTTTATAGAAAAGTGAGAATGAAATTATTGGTGGATTGAATTGGATTGGATGAATGAGCCTTTTGTTATTTATTGTACATCAAAATCAGAGTCCATTTTTCCAAGAATATAGGAAAAGCCAAGCACTTGGGAGAGGGGTGTATTTCAGACTTGGTTATAGTCATACTTAACCATATGTATGCATGCACACATATACACACAAACACAGAAACCAATTTGTCAATGGAAAGTTTCATGGCATGTATTGCACACATTTGATTTTAACCCTAATAGCTGCCTTTGCCCAGCCTTATTATGCAAAGTGGTTATTATAATCTGCCATTTTTTTCATAGGAGCTCGAATTTAAGCAATTGGTATGTGTTTGCTGAACTTTTGTTGACCTGGAACAATTTCTATTTCAGTTGAATCAGAACTGAAATTAAATGCAAATGTAATAACTTTACCTTGTTTTTGGCTAGTGATGATATTAAACAACTGAATGCTATTCAATATTCCATGCCTCTGTTTTGGATTGTTTTATCTTTGCCAAAAAATCAGTAGCAAATCTGAAAATATAAAGTATCTAGTGGGTTGATATAATTGGAGTCCAGAAGCTCCCTGATAGTGATCTGTCATTCATATTCTTCATCATTTGACATAATCAGATATAATCATATTGCAGATTAGATGTGTTCTTGCCTGGCACTGATTAAAGTGAGTATCAGTAATAAGGAAAGCAAGTTAATTTACATTCTCAAAGATGGTGATTACAGAGAGAATTGTCTAAACTAATGATAAGGTAAGAAAGTCAGATCTATTAATTATAAAAATAGCATGGAAGGGTGCACAATTTTTGAATGTTTAAAATGTGATAAAGAACAGTTGTATAAACATGTTCCCAAAGAGTAACTTTCTATTTCCTCCTGTTTATTTGAGTTTTCATAGCTGGACCTAAATGTTGAAAAATTGACCAAAGAATGAGGGGGAAAGAAACAACCATTATAACATGCAACTTGTCAGATGTTTCTGCATGATCTGTTTTGTTAAACAAAGTCATACATCCTAATTTATTTTATCCCCATCTTTAGTGAGTGAGGTGAATTTTAGTGAATGATTTTTATAGGTGATAAAAGATCAGGAAACTTAATGGGATCTTTTTTTCTGGCTTAATGGTTTGAAGATGAAAAAGTCTACATTTGAATTCAATCATTCAGACACCTTCACTATGGATTAACCTATCCATAATAAAGTCACATCTTTGGTTAATTCAGATTGCGTTCTGCAATATACAATAGCTTTGGCTATCACTTCTAGGAATTGTAGTGTGAAAACTATTGGTAGTAATCAACCCTTTTTTGTGTTATGTCAACATTTAACCTGCTGTTTTACAGGTTTGTTGACTTTGACTCCTACAATTTTTCAAACAGTTTGACCTTTGGGAAAAGCTTCTCTAAGCACACGCTGGAAGTTGTCCAGATTCCCCTTTCTGCTGTCAGTACAGTTCAAGGACAAGAAGGCCTCATATTGCCAAATAATCTCTGTAATTTCAGGACTAGGATTCTAGTCAAGCATCTCACCACTTCTGTGGGTGAACCTGGAATAGAGTGAAATGCTGAAACCAGTCAGGTTGCATACATCTCAATATTCCTCCAGTCTTTTTTTTTTAAATAAATCATTTCACAGTCTTTTGTTATTGGATGCATTTTTAATGCAAGCCCACCAAGTTGGAATGTATTGACTCTCTTGAAATGTTAAGATTAGTATTGTTAAGAAGGTAAGTGTAGCCACAAATTAATTTTCTGGCTAGACCATTCGCAGTAATGGAGAACGCTGTGCTATTACAGACTCTAAGAGACTGGCTTTTATTGAACTCATTCCCATAAAAGTGTTATATTGGTCGCACTGCTGTCTGCCTAGCAGCATTTATTAAGGTGATCAGCATAAATTTTCAAATTTTTCTTTCTGCAATATGTTTCCAACTTACCTTATATTTTATCCAGATAAATGACACACAACTCACTGAACTGATTTTATTTGCTTGAATAAAAAGAAAATAAAGATTGCAGCCCTTCATTGTTTTTCTTATTTTTCCCTTTTTCAAATGAACACTTTTTATATCATTTTCGGTTTTGAAATTAACTTTCTTATTTAAAATTTCTTCCAGGTAAGAAATTTAAAATTTCTTTCACTGAAGAACTGAAAAGATTTGAGGTTGTCCTTTATGTTTTGGTGGGGTGAAGACAATTTTGTCTTCTGCTTTTCTAAGCTTTAGGTTTTTGTTTTTAAGTTATTCAAGAGCTGGGATTAAGGGAGGATTCTTAATAAAAGATTTAGATCACTAAATGGGATAGGCTAAAGAAGAAGGGCATGGATTTGCTAGGGGTAGCAATCTCTCAGAGTTAACTTTTCAGAAACTTTTGTTTAAAAAAAAGATATTCACCAACTGTGGAAACCATTGCTGAACTCACGTCCAAATTATTTCCTGCCTTTATTATTTTTATAAATAACTCAAGGCAGCGAACATACCTGATTACCAGGGGTGGGTTCTAACTTACCTCGCTGCTGGTTCGCTTCCTCCCACACCACGTGGCCATGCCTCATGGGCGCGTCCGCGCTTTGTGCGTGCACATGCACAGTGCCAAAAAATCCAACCCCCCCGAAAAAGCTGAAAACAAGATGGCGGCACATGCGCAGTGCCGGAAACTCGGCTTCTGCGCATGCGCAGAAGGAAAAAAAACCCGGAAAAAAATTCCCCCCCCCAAAAAAAATTAAAAAAAAAATCTCCCCCCCCCAAAAGATGGTGGCGCCCACGGACCGGCACCGACAGAACCAGTTCCGTGACGTCACCGTGATGTCACCAGCGGGTCGCTACTGGTTCGGGCGAACCGGTGCGAACCGGAGGAACCCACTTCTGCTGATTACCCCCTTCCTCCCCCTATTTTCCTCACAACAACAACCTGTGAGGTGAGTTGGGATGAAAGAATGTGACTGTCCCAAAATCACCTAAGGAGAGACTTATAGTTTTAATTATATAAAATCACTTAAAACACATCACATTTAAAAATAGTTTAATGTATAAGACTCTTCTCACATGTTTATTAATAGATGTAACTTCTGTTGATCTGAGATGGATAGTTGTTAACTTGAAAGAAATATTTTGGGATTCTAATTTCAATCATAGTGTTTGGCATTTTGGCTAAGCTTATTTGGGGGGGGGAGTGCTGTTGCTTGAATAGCATAGAACAGCAGGGAGACAATAGCTAAGCTATTAGCAATTCTTGATATATGGTAAAAGAATTTGGTAGAGTCTCTGATTTCCAGTAAAGTGTCAATATAATCCAGTAGATGCTGATGGATTTGAATATGATGTAGCCTTTGGCTTCTTATATATTGGAATTGCAAATTCCATCCATCATGCATTGCTGCTAGGAAAAAAACTGGTATCAGAAAATGTGTACTGACATTTTTACCCTAGTGAGGTGTAGTTCAGATCTTGTAAAGGCATACATTATGTGTAATTCATGCAGATCTGTGTTCTTCATTCAATAGTTGTTCAAGAGAGATTTTTTTCATGTATCAATTGTTCTAATTTAAAGAATGTATCCAAGACTGCTTTTTTTTTAGTTAAACTATCCTTACTTTTCATTCCTTACAGCTGTTTTCATTAATTAGTTCTATCTCTACATTTTAAGTGTGTGTGTGTGTGTGTGTGTGTGTGTGCGCGTGCGCACATGTGCACGTGTCTCTCTCTCTATGCATATTTTTACATGCTGCCTTTTTTCTGAAAACCCAAAGTGGCATGCATAAAGTCATCCCTCATTTTATCAAGTTGAGAGATACTACAAAATTACCTAATGAATTCTGTACCTGATTGGAGACTTGAACATGGATCTCCTTTATCTCAATGTAACATTCTGACCTACTTCTATTCCAATCAGGGATGAGAAACTTGAATCAACATTTGAACTTGATAAATATGTATTTTAACTGTTTCCCATTAAAAACTTGTTTAAAAATTATGTGGTTCTACAATGGTTTACTTCATGATCAGTGGCACTGTGTTAATTGCATCCTACCAAGCCATTATTTTTTTTACTATGGTTTGTTGAACTGTTCACAGTTTGGCTAATCCAAAACTAAACAAATTCTCATAATTTAGTGTAATGCAACTAATGTCTTGGTTGGTTAAAGTACCTCTCCACATATTTTAATAAAGTTACTTGTGATGTCAGATTTATGACATTTTTATATATCACATTTGTTGTAATAAGGCAACACTACACTTATCACTTATGTAGTAAGATATTCCAATTTATGACATACAGCAAATTGGGGGACAAATAATGCCATGATTCTTTAACATATTTAGGTTCTAAGTAAACCAGCAGAGTCTCTTTGGATAGAGAAAAGGGCAACATATAAATTTAATAAATAAATAAAAACAAGTTGTCAACTGTGTCTTTACATTATTTGTTATCTTATCTGCTTACAGGACCTTGTTTGCTTGTTGTATCTTTTTACACAAATTAGCTTTGCTATCAATATGTTCCTCCACTTCCTTTTGATATCTTTCTGTGTTCTGATAAGCAATGGTTCATTTTGACCATGATTTCTTAATTAAGTCGCATTGATTATGTGTCAAGCCCTTCAACTGAAAAGCACAATCAAGGAAATACGTTTCACACAGACATTGTTTAATGGGTTTTAATGCCAAAAATTAGTACAGAAAATTGAGAACTGAGATAAGAATCCTCCAGTCCTCCTTTATTAGTGAGTTATTAACATGGGATTTCTTTGAAGCTTTTGAAATTCCCTTTTTCACAGGATGTCTCCACTATGGGCTATTAATCCATTTCTTTGACAAGCCAGTAACAACCTTTCTGTAAAGGAATTTAGGGCTGACCTTGGGGAAGGCATAAAAGAGGAAAGAGCTGGTAAGGAAGGACTTGGATTGGAAATCACACAGTCCTGAAATTGAAGCAAGTGTAGAAAGAAGCTCAACGTAATTCCATCTTGATTTTTTTTTTTTAGTATAGGATGGGGTAGAGATAAATTTGGGCAAGTTCCAAGATTTCACTACGATATCCTACAACTATAGAGTAGCATTTCTGGATTCCCTGCAGTGCCTGTTTCTTGACCTAGCCTAACTAGAAGGGCTGAAGCTTTCCCTTCAATGATTTCTAGTATCTAAAGTTACTTTTCCTCTCTTGATCTCAAGATAGTATCTCACCATATAGTTACCAAATTACGTTAAATCAAAATGAACCTCAGGATTCAGTCCTTGACCCGTCACTCTTCAACAAAGACATAGAGGAAATGCCTATCACATTTGCAGATGACATTCATCTCCATTCATACTCTTTCTACCTCTGTTTGAGGGATCTGTTTCCCTAGGGCAGGGGTGGGGAACAATGGCCCTTTTATGACTTGTGGACCAAGTCCCAGAATTCTTGACCCAGCCATGCAGGCTTGAATTCTTAGGCCCAACAACTTGACATCCCTTCCAACTATGTTATTGTATTAAATATTTTCTCCGGACCTTTGTTTCCTGCAGGCATCTACTTGAGCCTCACTGAGTATAAATAAATCTTCAAATTTCCTCTCCCACTGAATTCCACCCTGATCTTGCTAGAGAGACAGTCACTATCTTTCAAGTGGTTTTTTTGACTTGCAGCAAATCATGGCTAGTAGATGGCAAAGAGGCTTTTGGAAGCTGCTCTGGGCTGTTATTGGCTCAAATCTAAAGACAGAGAGATGGAGTGTGTGTACAATGGGCTTTTTCTTTCATTGATGGAGAGATTAAGTTTGAGTCACATTTCCTGTCCTTTTCCTGAATGAGAACCTTTAGCTCAGCTTGTTCCCATGGAAATGGGTGCAGTGCTTGCAACATCATGAACAATAAAAAAAAATCATTTGATTTTCATTTTAATTTTACCTTGAGGGAAAGTGAACCATGAACATATACAATGATGTAAATATTTGTTTAGGTTCTTGAGGGGTTCTGAGGAAGGGAGGGAGGGGGAAGGAAGGAAGGAAGGAAGGAAGGAAGGAAGGAAGGAAGGAAGGAAGGAAGGAAGGAAGGAAGGAAGGAAGGAAGGAAGAAAGAATGAATCTATTCTGCAGCTGCAAACCTTCAAGCTTCTAATCTAGTAAGAGTACATGAGAATTGCTACATTTAAGCTAGCTTTCTGGCCATATCTACAAACTATCACTACAAACTAATGCTCACTCTGTGCTTTGAAGAATATCAAAACACAAGGAATTTGTGAGTCAGCCACAGATCTAGAAACACATTCAGTGTTTCTAGGTAAGTGGTGTATCTTGCTCTCTCTGCCATCTGTTCCCTATCTCATGACATGTACAAGGCTGAGTCATCCTGTTGATTTTGCAGTTCCCAGTTGTTTCAACCCATTAAGTGCTTTCCACACATTAAACTACAGGCATGTGGCACAGTAGTCTATGTGGACTATATCTAGTCACTAAGAGTTGACACTGACTTGATAATACATAAATAATGATCAAATAAATCAACGTGGCACTGTAAGTTGTTATTTCAGCAACCCAGGAAGGCTTCCTCACCTAAGAAACCAGCATTAGGACAATAAAGATGCTTTCAGGATACTCTGAAATTTTAAGCACTTGCTATTCAGATAAACTGCTCCTATTCAGAATGATTGTGGAAATGAATAAATGCAGAGAATCTTTCCCTGATGTTTTGGTTATACATTACCTCTTTCAGTTAATATTCCCAATAATTGAAGGATCATTCAAGTAATCTTTAAAAAAAAACACAAGTCTTTAATTTGCACAGGATTGCATCACTTTGTTCTGTGTCCCCCTCTGGCACTACCTGTACCCTATCCCTCATGGTCATTCCCCCTGGTTTACGTCATTTATCTGTATTTCCTTTCTGCTCCCCAATTCTTCCTACATGATTTGGGCTCATTTTTTACATTATGTGTCTCCTTCACCTTCCTTCAGAGGTATTAGATTGCAGGCTTCAAGCTTAGAACAAAAAATTATTTGCAGGATCCAATCGGGGTCGGTCATGGGGACCAGAGGTTTTGTCTTCCGAGCTTTTGGACTCTTCTCTAGAGAGAAGTTCCCTGAAGATGGGCTCTAGCATGAGTCCGAAAGCTCGGAAGACAAAAATCTCTGGTCCCTGTGACCAACCCCGATTGGATCCTGCAACGTTATCCTGGGACACACATATTCTCATTCGTGAAAAAATTATTTCATGATGCTACCTCTTACACGAGGTAACACATACTGTTGGGGCTTGGTTGCTTCTGTCCACCCAGCCTCCAGAATTGGGGATCCTATTGCTTCATCCCCAGATGGCAGAGGGCATTTATTTCAGAGAGTTTCCATAGGGTCCATCTGAAGCATCTAGGAGAAACCCCAAGAATTCACCCAAACAGTGTCCTGTGCAGAAAAGCATGTGGGCCTGCTGCTCATCAGCCCTTTCCCTATGAGACCATATAAAATTAGCTTCAGAGGAAACACAGTCCATGAAACTGTAGAAACCTGTCAAATCAAGCAAGCAAGCAAGCAAGCAAGCAAGCAAGCAAGCAAGCAAGCAAGCAAGCAAGCAAGCAAGCAAGCAAGCAAGCAAGCAAGCAAGCAAGCAAGAAAATTAGCCTTGTTTTCAGATATAGCCAGGGATTAGACCATGTAATTAGAGGTGTATATGTTAAGTATTTCAATGTTCTAGCTAACATTTCAAGCCACTTTTAATTGAAACTATTACAGGGTGTTGCCACTTTAGATTTCTCTCATAGCAATGCAGAAGTTACGAGATCTGAATGAATAGCCGGTCCGAGTGTTAGAAAGAATGAAACTACTACTTCAGGCAAGGACAAGGGGCAGCAGCATGTTGGATCAGATTATGAACTGTAGCTCATTGATTCCAAGCTGCTCCCAAACATTAGTAAGCAAAGGGAGACACTTGCAAAAGCATTGGGGAGATAAGCTGATGGATGACAGATAGGCAGTGAGAAGTGAACAGGTGAGATTAGAAAAAAGCAGATGGAA
The DNA here is from genome assembly GCA_003457575.1 of Thermophis baileyi. Taxonomy (NCBI): domain Eukaryota; kingdom Metazoa; phylum Chordata; class Lepidosauria; order Squamata; family Dipsadidae; genus Thermophis; species Thermophis baileyi. Next base: position 2,388,135 of record QLTV01001700.1, read on the forward strand.
GCGGAGATCATGAGAAATCACCAGTGATGGAGGCAAGCCAGTGTGCTGAAAAGCTGAAGAGAGCTGGCAGCCCCCATAAGTCTGCTCAGATGTTTTATGGGGCAGTATCTACAGAGGTGGGTTCTTCCCGGTTCGGACTGGTTCTATAGAACCGGTAGTAACTTGGTGGCCTGGGTCGCTAGAACCGGCAGCGACCCAGGCCTGCCATGCCCCCGATCCACTTCTTTCGGTGGCGCCATAGGTGCCGCCATCTTTTTTTGCTTCTGTGCATGTGCAGCAGCTTTTTTTAAGCACTGCCCACGCGGTGCGTCACTGAGCAAACCGGCAGTGAAGAAAAGCAGAACCCACCCCTGAGTATCTACCTATAGATGGTAGATACTGCCCCCATAACAATAATTTGTTATGTAACTTAAAAGTAATATTTTTCCAACCTAACCACTCTAGGTCAGTGATGGCGAACCTATGGCACGCGTGCCACAGGTGGCACGCGGAGCCATATCAGAGGGCACACGAGGCGTTGCCCTATGTCAGCTGCAGCGTGCATGCGCGCGCTGGCCAGGTGATTTTCGGCCTTCGGGAAGGCCGTTTTGCCCTCCGGAGGCTTCAGGGAAGCTTCCTGAAGCCCCGGAGTGCGAAAAACAGCCCAACGGGCAAACCGGAAATTCGGAAAAATGCACTTCCGGTTTGCCGTTGGGCCGTTTTTCGCACTCCGGAGGCTTCAGGGAACCTTCCTGAAGCCCTGGTGTGCAAAAAATGGCTCAACGGGCAAACCGGAAGTTCAGAAAAACGCACCGGAGTGCAAAAAATGGCCCAACTGGCAAACCGGAAGTTCGGAAAAACACACTTCCGGGGGGGTTGTGCGCATGCGTGGGGGGAGGGAATGGATGTGGGTACATGCGCGCGCGCTAGCGCACGCACACACCCTCTTTTGGCACGCGAACCAAAAAAGGTTCGCCATCACTGCTCTAGGTTATCTATTCTGCCTTTTCACCAGAATGAGACTTCAGAGATTTAGGGCTTCTGACTCAAGTGATCCAGGTTCAAGACCTCTTTCCTTATAAAACTTGCTGGGTATACTTGAACTAGTTGACAAAACTCGGGTTTAATGGCAGTGTGTGCAGGAGAGGGAACTTTTAAGTTCCTCAATAGAGAAGCATAATGAAAATATTATACCCTTTTTATCATTTAGAAAAGAGAGAGTGAATTCTGATTTTTTTTAATGACTTATGCTTCTGAAACCTTTCTGTTTCTTCTCCTCTCCCATTCTGTTTTTCTTTTCAGAACAGTCCTTTGCTTTGTTATGTTGCTCCCTGGTTTGTGTCTTCTGTTCCTCCAGTACTTAATATTACCCACTAGACCTCATTCATTGCTTCCTCATGTGCAAACCAAGAAGGTCTGTTGGGGGCAGGGGAGGTTTGACTTATCAGCTGGTTATTAAGAACTCAGAATTCAGTCAAAACATCAGTAGAATGACATGCTAATGGAATAATCTGCTTTTACCTAAGACAGCTTGTGACCTACCAAGAAGTCTTTGTGTAAACCTTGTCTGCAGATATGCTATCCTCTCTGCCATTTTATTCAGCCTTAGGCAGTTTTATTAAACTCTTGGTAGGCCACCATAGATAAAAAGGGTGCTATGCCTGGATTTTCTGGTTACAAACTAGGCAGCACTAGTTTCTCTAGTGTCACATGAAGGGCACTAATAAGCTTTGAATCATTCTTTAAATTTGAACAACATTGTTATGAGTGGAAGAATAATTCAAGATTGTGCTTTTCCCACAAATGTCAATGCTGCCTCATCTCTTCTCATGTTATCAATTTGCCCTTTAAAGATCTGGTCTTGAATTTAAGATTGTGGGGATGGAGAGTAGAAAATCAAATAATATTTCTTAACCTTTGTTGTCAAACAGGCCTTTAGCTGGCAGCCTTGAAAATTGTAGAGCAAATCCTAGAAAATATGGAATATGACATACAACAAAATCTTCAGCAGAAAAGAAAAATAAGTCACATATAAACAAAAAAAAGCTAGCCATAAATTGCCATATGAAATTAAATCTACACCGCTTCCCCTTGCTTCTCTCCAGACAAGAAAAATTCTTATTCTTATCTATTTTCCCATTACTTGCAATGAATTTGTAAAACTTGAATGCATATGGATTGCAAAACAGTTCAAATGCAGGCATAAATTATTTCAGTCTGATAGTTTCCACTTTGGGCAAGCTGATAAGTGCAGAGATAACATTAAAAAAACATATACATAGTCTTCTATTTATTTTCTTATTGTTGCTGCAACTAGTGCTATTTATTACTGGTTATAATTTACCATTATTGTAGGAATTAGTTGCAATGGAATGTAACTAAATCTTTTTTTTTTGTACTTTGTGTTATATAAAAGAGTTTGGACTTTCATTGGATTACCAGTAGATATATTTCAGAAATAGCATTTAGTGCAGTCATTTTTCATACGCTGTCTGGCAATATATGGTATTTATTTGGAAGGATTTATGCTTCATGTTGTGGCTTGTGGCTCCATCTAGTTTTATTTCTGAAATGAATAATAGACAGATGTAATTCTCTGTTACTGTGAAGGCAACTCATTTGGAAGAGGTTTAAGTAATTATTCTGGATGAAAGGGAAAGGAGGATCAGTGGGAAGATCTCATTCTGGCAGTCAGGTATATGTGATTTGTCCTCTGCTCAGTCCTTTCCTAAGCTCTGACATAAAATCCTTTAGTGGTAGCTATAAATATAGAGGAGCTTCAGCAGATTCTACTCTGAAAAAGAAAAGGCTTCACCTACAAACTTAATCCTGGTGACAGACATATCTATCTTTTCTTCACAATTAAATGGAAGCTGTTTGCCTTTGCTTACTTCTGGGTTACTTTTTTTCAACTTCTCATTCTACAGGAAAAATAATTTCTTTTTTTTTAAATTTAGTATATTTTAGTGAATTTTTTTAAAGGATAAGAGAAGAAGAAGAATGAGGAGGAGGAGGAGATAAAAAGGAAAGGAGAAATTACAAGTGATTTAAAAAAAAAACTCACATTCCATTGGCTGTAATTGCTTCACTGTAAGATTCAGGAAAATCAAATGATAAAAAAATATAAGATTTTAGGATGAGAACAATTAATTCCACAGGAATACTCTATGGGCCTCTTTATATACATTTTTAAATTTTCTAGGTATGTTTGAGACTGAACAATACATTACAACATAAACTTTTGTAGACCAGAGGTCAAGTTATTAAATAGTGTGATTATGTGCCTGATTATGTTTATATATTGCCCTAAATTAGAAACCATTGGCTTAGGTCACAAAGCCTACTAAGCTATAAACCATGGTTTATAAATCAAAAAGGTTGGATTCATACAATAAGCATGCCAAAACATAGTCATGTACTGGATAATGCTATATTCACAAGTTGTTGGCTACTGCATTGGGTAAACCCAACCATTTGTAATAAATAGACTATGGCTTAATGTGATGTATGAAGCTAATCAGTGTGTATCTACTGAACAGCTAAATTAGATGTTATATTTGTCACAAATCTACTTTGCTCCTCTTTAAATGATTAAAAACATAATGTAAAATCCTCAGTCGATCAAAACAAAGATAAGAGATACAGCACTTGGGATAACAAGACTCCCTTTCCTCATTTTCTTATAGATCTTTGAAGACATGTAGAAAACTGCTCTATAAATGTACTTTATTGATTTTTTATGTGTAATAAAATATTTAAAAAATATTTCTCTGAGCCAGAATGTTGAGACAATTCTCCCGATTAGCCTAGTTTTAGAAGAAATGCTCAGACTTGAATTGGTATTTGATGGAAACATGGGTAATGAGGAAACAAACAAAGTAGTAAGATTGTTATTTTAATTAAAGCTTCATACCCCAGGAGGGACAAGCTCAGCTTCTGCCAGAATAATTCAATCTATTTCTTTTCCAATGAAATATATCTTCTAGATACTGGTCAGCATAGGTCTTTTGGAAGAAGGTATTTGAGATCTTCAGAATCTAATTCTTGGTCATTAGCTTTCAAACTTTTTGAGCAAGATCATGGTGCAGCTAACAAACAAACAAATTATGTTTAGAAATAGAGAATCCTGAATGCCCTATGAAAAGAAATAGTTATATAAAAGTGAGATAAATCTTGTCTTGGTGAGAAGTCTATACCATCATAAACAAAATCAATTTGTGCTTCAGCTGACAAACCCTCAGCCGCTCTCCATCTGCATAGCAATGCTGGAGCAGATAACACTATCTGCTCCCTTTTACCGAGCCAATAAGAATTGAATTGCATCCATTAATTTGGAGGATAGCCAGGGAGTTGTAGAAAGGCATTCCAGGATTGCAATGAAGGCTTCTATTTTATATTTTATATATAGCATGGAATAAATCAGACCATGCCAAATTATCAAAGTGTTTATGATTATTAAAAGCCAATAAAGAAACAGAGAATGGTACTGCAGGGATGAATTATATTTAATTCCTGTATAATTTAATCCATGCTGTAACAACCTGGCATGCAATCATATTGGGCAGAAGATATGTAGTCATCTCCATATAAGTTAATTTTGTGGAAAAGGACAGTAAGGTCACTGTCATGTCCTCCTATAATTATACAATTTGGAAATACCGGTATGAGTTTGGAGCTTCTCCAGATTTGGGTATAAACACTAAGTTACTACAACTATTTTGCAAAGCACTTGAAGGCAAGATAAGAAATAATAGATGGAAACTAATCAAAGAGAGATCCAACCTAGAACTAAGGAGAAATTTCCTGAGAGTGAGAACAATCAACCAGTGGAACAGCTTGTCTTCAGAAGTTGTGGGTCCTCCATCACTTTTAAGAAGAGATGGGACAACCACTTGTCAGAAATGGTATAGGGTCTTCTGCATGAGCAGGGGGTGGACTAGACTAGAAGACCTCCAAGGTCCCTTCCAACTCTGTTATTCTGTTAGTTAGTTATAATATATAGAAGAAAGCTTTAAAATAAGGAATTAAGATGTACTGCAGTACCCTGTAATAATCATCAGGAAATCTCTCTATTATGGGAGACTTGTTCCTTTAGAGCAATTATTTATTTATTTTTTTTGAATAATATGGGAGATTTCTTGATCAGTGATTGGGCTAACATTAAGAACTGCTTAATGCAATTTGGAAAGGAATGTCAGCACAGTCGGAATCAGTAATGCAAAAAGGAACTCTAGATTTTGGACTGTAAGCAATCTATAGATATTAAGATTTTAAATATCTCCATATGCATGGGTAGAAAGATTCTCCCTTTTTTTCCTTAACAGAAAAGATACAAATTTATATATTTATGGTGTAAAAACTAGAGCAATAGAAAACCGAAGCTGTTGCCAAAGAATTGCAGAGTTATGTCCATGGAGTCACCTAGAGTTAAACTTGTCTCAAAGAAATATTTTCTTTTCCATTATGGATTCATGTGTGTGGGTGTGTGGGTGTGTAAATATAAACAGTAGATATAGCCAAATTATCCTTATATGAAAAAGAGCAATTCCATGTAAAGTTTAAGACAACCCAAATGACCATTTACATTAGTAAACACTGCCTAATTAAATAACATTATCTCAGTTGTGATTAGAGTCACTTTTTCATTCAATCTAAGTCAGCACAAACTCACACCTGAAGCAACTACCATTTATCTTTAGCTGTTTCAATTTTTAAATAGCGTTTTCCCTTTCTCCTGATATAATTTTTCTGGCTGATAGGAGTTAGAATGCATTATAGAATAGAATAGAATAGAATTCTTTATTGGCCAAGTGTGATTGGACACACAAGGAACTTGTCTTTGGTGCATATGCTCTCAGTGTACATAAAAAGACAAGATACATTCATCAAGAATCATAAGGTACAACACTTAATGATTGTCATAGGGTACAAATAAGCAATCGGGAAACAATCAATATTAATATAAATCGTAAGGATACAAGCAACAAGTTACAGTCCTGCAGTCATAGGTGGGAGGAGATGGGTGATAGGAATGATGAGAAGACTAATAGTAATAGTTATGAAGCCTTAGTAAATAGTTTGACATTGTTGAGGGAATTATTTGTTTAGCAGAGTGATGGCATTCGGGAAAAAACTGTTCTTGTGTCTAGTTCTGGTGTGCAGTGCTCTATAGTCGTTTTGAGGGTAGGAGTTGAAACAATTTATGTCCAGGATGTGAGGGGTCAGTAAATATTTTCACGGCCCTCTTTTTGACTCGTGCAGTATACAGGTCCTCAATGGAAGGCAGGTTGGCGGTAATTGTGTTTTCTGCAGATCTGATTATCCTCTGAAGTCTGTGTCTGGCTTGTGGGGTTGCAGAACCAAACCAGACAGTTGTAGAGTTGCAGATGACAGACTCAATAATTCTG
>QLTV01001700.1:2401552-2424615 GCA_003457575.1 Thermophis baileyi
TCAAAAAAAATATTCCAATCAGTGCAGTCAAAGCAAGCCTGTAGCTTTAACTTTGCCTCCTCAGTCCAAGTCTTCACTGATTTAATTGTTGGTTTCGTGGCTTTAAGTCTTTGTCTGTAAGCAGGTACAAGGTGAATCATGCAATGATCAGAGTGTCCCACAGCTGCTCATGGTAAGGACCGATAAGCATCTTTTAGTGTTGTGTAGCAGTGGTCTAAAGTATTCTTGCCTCTGGTGGGACAATTGACATGCTGAAAATATTTTGGAAGCTCTTTCCTTAAGTTACCTTTGTTGAAATCACCTAGAATAATGGCCAGTGAATCTGGATATTTGGCTTCAGCCTCCATAATCTAATCAGCTAGAGTTCTTAATGCCTTGTTTACACAGGCTTGTGGAGGAATATACACCGCAATTAGTAGAAATGAAGTAAACTCTCGAGGAGAATAAAAGGGTTTGCAGTTGATAAGTAAGGACTGATAAGTTGATAAGTTTTCATCACATAATTTTTGTATTATAGTTATGTCCTGAGACCAGCTGTTGTTGATATATATACATAAGCCTCCTCCCTTTTTCCCCCCCTGATAATTCTACAATCCTCAATCTGATCAGCTAGAGTTCTTAATACCTTGTTTACACAGGCTTGTGGAGGAATATACACCGCAATTAGTAGAAATGAAGTAAACTCTTGAGGAGAATAAAAGGGTTTGCAGTTGATAAGTAAGGACTCTAAGTTTTCATCACATAATTTTTGTATTATAGTTATGTCCTGAGACCAGCTGTTGTTGATATATATACATAAGCCTCCTCCCTTTTTCCCCCCCTGATAATTCTACAATCCTGTCTGCTCTAAGTATCTGAAACCCTGGTATATGCATGCTATTGTCATCAATGTCCTCATTTAGCCAGCATTCAATAAAGCATAGGGCAGATGCGTTGTGAAAATCAGAATTGCATCTGTTTAAAAGGAGTATAAAAGGAGTACAGCTGAAGCAACTACCATTTATCTTTAGCTGTTTCAGTTTTTAAATAGCGTTTTCCCTTTCTCCTGATATAATTTTTCTGGCTGATAGGAGCTAGAATGCATTATCAATTATGCTGTTGCTGATGCAGTCTTGGATCAAATGTTTCTAGATCCTACTGGTCAACTTTAGATTATTATGGACTTGATCTTCCTCAGCAGTTGCTAGGTTAGGGTCAGAGTTTGGCCATGTTAGTTTGGCCAAAGGACAGATGGACACTTGGTTTCCACAGAGGCATCTTCTCACATAATACCTGACCAGTGCTTTCCAAAATGCTTGCCAAGTTTGATGTGAGTATCTTATAAACAAGTGTTCTTTTGAAAGAGTGCCTCAAGAGAGAACTAGCTGTGTGCAATAGCCAGGAATGACAAATGGATTTTGCCAGCTGAATGTCACTCATACTGTCACATTGAGTGCATTACAACAAAATGTGCATCACACTAAGTGCATTACAGGGAAAAAAAACACCTGCTTCTACCAACAAAGGCTTTATGTTTTTATTATTTTGAGAGAGTGATGTTTTACCTAGTACATTCTGGTACCATGGCTATCCACAGGCTACTTTGGGATGCTCTTAGCTACAATGACAGAACCAGACTTGCTGCAAATCTTACCATTTCCCCCCAGCATTAGTTAAGAATGCAGCCCAATCACTGATGGTCTATTCTTCCAATTTCATCCTCCTTCACTCCTGCAAACTGCCAGCATGGCAGTATTTTGGGTTTACTGTTGTGCTCAGAAGTAGCCCAATCATGGACACTGAGCACCTTTGCATTTGCAACTCTTGGTTGAGCACCTGAACAGGGAGATAAACACTTAGTTTCAAGCACTCACCTGCTCTTGCTTGCATCTCATTTGATGCTAAGAAAAGTTATTGTTAGTTGCTTTTGTCCCAGTAGACAGAGCTTAATAGGAGAGAAAACAAAGTTGGAGGGGGAATCCATCAATTGCTTTCCTTAATTTTTCCTATATTTTAAAAGCATTCCTATCACTAGCTTCATTATTGTGGCCAAATAGGGATCGGCAATCCAGGTAGCAAATTTTATTACAATGCCCTTTTCTGCTGGTTCAAGGACTAGTAGATAGCTATGCCCTCTGTTTAATGGGAAATGATATATCTAAAACCATTTAGAGTGAAAATCATTTCATTTCTTTCCTGATCTGTTCCTGAAAAGTAGAGGGGTATGCTTGTATATAGGTGCATGAAAAGGACAGACAGCTGTTTTGTCGCCTTTTCTCAATTAATGAAAATCAAATAGGGTGTAAAAATTTGTCAAAAATAGGAAAGTGGTGACAGAACAAAAGGTTTGAGTCAGCTAGGCTGTTTTTGCCTTGCTTCTAATAAGAATTAACAGGGTAAAACCATCAATGATTTTGTTGAGGTAGAACAAAAATAAGCATATATATAAGTGAATACTTATATGTGAATAAAATACTTATAAGTGAATACTGTTACTGAACTGATTTATACATCATGTTAAGCCATTTTTTCCTTACCATTAACTGAATAAACAAAACCAAGCCCAAAATATTGTGCCTGAAGGCAATATGTGAACCTTCCATAGTGTCCAGTGGATACTGGTTTCAATTCTGAGTGTATAAGATTTTATTTCTTACCAGCAGAATAGAATTCAAATAATTGAATAGATAGATCTTAATTATATTTCCCAGAGAATATTCTAGTTAGTTCCCATTATGTATTTATTCTATCAACCTTTTAATTTCCACTGGTAATGTAATTGGCATAATATGTACTTAAATGAAATTTCTGTAACTGTGGTTGAGTATCTGTTTATGTATGATGGTATAATTGTATGTGCCTTAACCCCACATTTGAAACCTGTGCTTTCTTTGCTACAAAAAAATTATCTATCTAAGAGAAGAAGCTATCAGGATAAAATCTGTGTTGATATTTCACTCTGTTCTTATGCTCCTTTTTGGGTTTTTTTTTTTTTACTTCACTGTGGTTAAAAGGGAATTATTTTGTGCTTTTGAGCAACCTTGGGGCTTTATTGCTTATTTTGAGTAACTCTGCTCAAGGGATCCATCTTCATTTATTCTAAGCAGATTTCTGGCATGTCCAGTGTCTGACTTTTCAAAGATTAGTGCAGTGTCTACTATCATACTTTTAGGTGCTGATTGAAACTATTCCCCTAAAGAATGTTATTGAGGAAGGCTTTTAAAAATTCCACTCCAATTTGAAGGCATCTCTTTATATAAACTCTTTTAATCTTTTGCACTTCTCTTGTTGCGCTTTAATAATTTTTCAATTACAGGGAAGCTGTACAAAAAAATATCTGGAATAAAATCAATGAGGAAGTAGTAATGTGAAAAGACCCCTCCCTGGCTGACTTTAAGGGTTCGCCATGCAGTGGGAAGGAGGAAGGGGTTAAAAAAATCAAGATGTACAGGCTGTGACTGTACAATCATTTTTTGTTTGTGTTTGTTTGGTTGCTGCAACCATCTTGGCTTTTTTGACTGCAATTTTCTGGTGGATGCCTCTGGTTTAGATTTGAAATCATGTTTGTTTAAACATTATTACAAACTTCTGTGCTTGGCAATTCGGCAGAGATGGGCTATCTAAAACAGTAGAAGAATAAGACAATATACATGCCCTCATATCTCTTCCAAGGTGTGCAGTAGTTCTCAGTGCTTTTGCCTTTCCCTGAACTTGGAGTTATTTCCAAATGCTTGGCAAAACATGAGCAGCCCTTCAGAAACATTTGTTAATCCACAGAGTGTCATTAATTTCAGCGAGTTTTAGATAACCACAGAGGCATTTAAGTAAGAACACAAAGAATAGGATAGATATGAAGCTGCTTCTCACTGTTACTTTAAAGTAAACAAACACAAAGCGAGGACCTGGAGCTCAGAAGATCAAGAAGCAGCCCCAAATCCCAGTTTTGTGTAGTTTTATTCAAAATACCAATCTGGAAAAAAGTTGTTGCTCTCTTGGAGTAGTGACTCAACAGATGAAAATTGGGGATGCCCCCCCCAAAAAAACCCATCCCACCAAACACAAGAAATCTGATTTAAGTATTAGTATCAGAGTGATAGCTGCACCTGCCTGCTGAAGTGGGAGGAATAGATTTCTGCCTTGTATGAAGGGGAATCATCTCGATTTACACATTGCATGAAACCACAATTTGCTTATTGAGCAGCTATTGAGTAAACAAAACTTGTCTGGATTCACACATTATGCTCGTCATAAACCATGATTTACAAACCACAGCGGCTAGTTTCACACATTAAGACAAAACCAAAGATGATGTTGCGTAGTATGCAAACATACTCTGCATGCACATACCATGCATGAAAGTTGACATCCAGTGCAGGGGTGGGTTCCTCCCAGTTTGTACTGGGCCGCTCAAACCGGTAGCGAGGCGCTGGTGACATCATGATGGTGTCGTGGACCCGCCTTGGTCGGTGCCGGTCCGTGGGCGCCGCCATTTTTTTCCGAGGATTTTTGGCAAATTTTTGAAGGTTTGTGCTCTGCTGCTGCTTCGGAAATGGGCGCCGCCATTTTTTTCCGTGAATTTTTTTTACGTTTTGGGCCATTTGTGCTCTGCTGCTGCTTCGGAAAGGGCCCTCCCACCCGCCCCCGGGTTAATGCTGTCCTTTATTCTTCACCCGAAGCACAGCTGATCAGCTCCTCAGCTGTGTTTCGGGCAGATTATAGTGACTGAGCATGCGCAAAAACAGAATTGCACCGGGGAGTGCGCGTGCACGTAACCCTAAGCCACGCCCACAGAGTGGTAGTAGAAATTTTTGGAACCCACCCCTGATCCAGTGCTAGTTCCAACAGCACATGTTCTGACAATGTACGGCAATATCTCAAAAACATTTCACTTTATTTCATACACCTAAACTCAAAAGGTGAATGGTTCTTGTTCTGGTCTTCTTTTCTACTCAATATATTTATACACAATATTTTCTTTACTAGCAAACAATCAAAATGCAATTCAGAGAAACAGACAAAACTAAAGTGCTGAGATGGGATGGATAGGGAAAAAGCCGTGGAGAGATGGGCAACATAGAAGTTTAACAACAACAATAACAACATAAAAACAACAACAATAACAAAAACAATAATAATAGGAGATAACATATGTTAACACTAAAAGTACAGTTACCTTTGAAAGGCATTTATCTCAAAATATCAGAACCTTTGAAGATCCTTATTTTTTTTTTTAAAATAATGGCAGTCTGCTTTTGTAAATGCTAAATGAAAGAGAGAAAAATGACTCATGGTAATATAGTCAACTGCAGTAATTTTTGTCCTTACCCATTTCCAGATTGGATATGGTATGGTACTTGGGTTATTTCTTCATTAATGTGTTACAACATCTTAGAAAGTCACTCTATCATTATTGTGGCTATATAAATTTTGTCTTTATTAATGATACATGGCTGGATCATTAGGGTTACCAAATCTTGTATGCAGTCACTCAATTGGCTGCTAAATGGCAGCAAAAAATCCTTCTATATCAAATTGCTGCTATCTGATGGTAATCTGGACTTCAGCAATTTAGAATTGATAGTCCTATCAGTGATGCTATAAGATGCTATAAATTACTGGTATGGAAATGGCCATGGTGTAGCATTTTTGCACTAGAGATTTATGGCAGCATTCAGCTATCATTAAAGCAACATAAATCTTAATTCCTGATATGTTGCCCCAGTGATGGTAGAGTGACATTATATATTGCTAGTGCTGAAATGCTCTTGCAGTGTTAAATATCAAGCAAAGAAATCTCCGGTCCTGAATAAAAGGAGGTCAGGACATTTTAAAATAAGGATGGGAGATGGAAAATATACCAGTTTCCCAAAGCAACAAACAGAAAAAGTGCAAAAGGTTTTATTGATTTGTAGGCATTATTTTAAGAAGCCAAGTAAGTCTCAGTCAGGGACTAGAAAATTAGAAATCAGATAAAGCTTCCTGAAAATGAATTAGTCAAAACTGTAGCTCTCTTTCAGTCTAGTTAACACCGAGAGCCAGAATGTGATTTGGCTTCACCTGTTGGGCATGAAACAAAGTATGCCCTTGAGATTTTTCTTTCTCCATGCATCCATTCATCTAACCAGGCTCATTATTTTTTTATTAATTACTGAAGTTGTTGGTTGAAATGTTTATTATTTCAATAACTGTCTTGTTTTTATGTTTTCTTAAGCTTGCCATTTCACCTGATATAAACTCTTTTACTTTTTTAAAAAAATAAAAACATTGCCAAATAGAAATAGTGGAAGTAAAATAAGTGAGTAAATCCAGCTATGTGGCTTGTTAGAGCTTAACATGATTTGTAAATCTAGCCAGTTTTATCTGATGCAGAAATGTGAAAGCAAACTACAATTTATCATGCTGTGTTAACCTAGCCTAAGGAGGAAATTGAATTACTTTAAGAATTTATCTTCCTTGGATCAAAAATTGTTCACGATGGTACTTCTACCCCTGAAATCAAATGCAAGATAACCTTAGGTCACACTGCAATGTTGAACAAGAATAAGATCTGGAAAACAGATATATTGATATTAATACAAAACACAGGCAAATTAGAACAATAGTCTTCCCTATAATGATGTATGGGTGTGAGAGTTGGACACTAAGAATAGCTGATTGAAGAAGAATTGATGCCTTTGAACTGTGGTGCTTGTGTGAATTATTGTGTATACCATGGACAGCCAGAACAACCAACAGAGAGGTGCTAAATCATATAAAACCAGATACATCACTAGAAGCCAAAATCACAAGATTATGTCTGATTTACTTTAGCCATGTCACGCATGGAAATTAATTGGAGAAGTCCATGAAGCTAGGAATGGTTAGTGGAACAAGAAGAAGGGGCAAGCAAAGAGCATGCTGGCTTGATAACATCAAAACTGATACAAAGATCTTGACAGGGTAGCATGGAGAGCCCTTGCCTATAAAGTTGCCAAGAGTCAGACACAACTGAATAGTTAAAACAACAGTTAACCTAGCCATTCTGTAAAGTTATACTCCTTAACATACACATACATGTTGCTCTATACTCATCATATTTTCAATGCAGTTAAGATCCACTGAACTCAATGGTGTGCAGTGTTGGAAACCTTATCATGCTTGTCTCATTGAAGTGGGGGGGGGGCAGCGGGGGAACAAATATATCATTGGTTGCAGAAAACAAAACGAACTGATCCAAAGATCCAATTTCAGTGCTTTTACATAAATAATCCTTAATACATTTCAGGCCCAATAGATTCTTCATGAAAGGTGCCTCACCATTCAATGCACTACAGCACAACCAATACAAGCTATGAAAAATGTTAACACTGTCATACATCAATTACCTCTCAGAAACAACAGATTGTTACAACCAGATGGCATCACCATAGCACACAAACTAACTCTAGCACTCCAAAACATTTTAATTAAACCAAGAGACCCAGCAGCCCAAGAATTCTGTTGCAAGTGGAGCTTGCAACAGAATACCTTATTCCACAAGACTTGAAATTTTGGGCTTAGACAACTTAGAACTACGTCGCCTTAGAACCGATCTAAATGTAGTTCATAAAAATATCTGCCACAATATCCTACCTGTCAATGACTACTTCAGCTTCAATCACAACAATACAAAAGCACACAATAGATACAATCTTAAGGTAAATNCCAGCGTGCCTACCGTCCCTGTCCTACTGTCCTATTGTCTTCATCTATCTGTATTCACTTTGATTATGTTTATGATTATACCTATACCTGCTATCTTGTACATGTTTGACAAATAAATAAATAAATAAATAAATAAATAAATAAATAAATAAATAAATAAATAAATAAAAAACATGAATTATCTACAGGACTGTAACAGCCACTGTAACAAGTGGCAGAAAACTAGCAGAGCACATTCAATAAACATCAACAATGAGAAAGCAATGAAAATACCTTAACTTCACAATACATGGACAAAGTCAACCATAATTTTACCTGGGAAACTCGACTAAGCTAAATCTAAAAACACTAGAGAATCCCTGGAAGCTTGACATTCTAACAAATAAGCCATCAACAGGGACATAGAGATAAACATTTACACACCATTCAAAAATGTATACACAAGAAAATTGACCAGATTCATTCTATATTTAAAATTTCCAATCTTTGTTATACTCATCACCTTTTGTTAAATTTAAGAGTCAAGAAAATAGCAATAGTTATAAAACTACTCTTCCGTTCCAATAAAAAATTGCTTCCATTTCCAAAGATGGTGCAACCTTTTATGCAAATCCAGGTAGTAAATGTAATCATTGACGGCTCTGCCACAGCTGTAAAGCATCCAGAACCTGCATACTATTGAGATTGGTGATTCTGTAGAGAGACCAAGTGGCCCTTTGGATGCTCTGGAATTTATCTGGGATGCAATGCAAGTACCAAAAGAGAAATATAAATGAAAATACTGGTACATAAAAACATAACTGTAAGAGATAATTAAAAGATGTTTAGTAATATGTAAACCATAACTCAGTAATAGAACACAGCCTTTTAATATATAGGTGTTAAGTCCTCGGACTTACGACGATGCCAAAAGCCATGCCGGCTGCAGGACGCTCCTGATTGGCTAAGATGCGAGCAGCCAGCAGGCAGGAAAATAGAGCCTTGCCATTGGTCTGCCCGTCTGACAGCTCCTATATAAGCAGCTGTCAGACAGCACTTGTTGCTTGTTGCTGTTTGGAGTTGCCTTGTGCTGAATTGTTAGAAATAAATGCTGTTTGCCTTCTCACACTTGCCTCGCCTCAGTTCCTGACCACCTAAGTTCTCCATACAGAATACTGGCAACGAAGGATGGGATTTTGGACTGAGGTCACGGCCAGCTGAAGTCGCTGACAGAGCTGAAGCACTCATAGAGCTGAGGCACGCTGAGCTGAGCGCTGCCTCCTGTCACTAGTCAGGCAAAGAGAAGTCGCACCAAGGCTATCTCCACGGCATTCCATCCTTATAAGGATGGCCACACTGCCCGTGTTCACGCCCTTTGAATGCGTCCTGAGGGCGAACGTCCTGAGGGTGAACGACTTCACAGACTTCACAGAGCTGTCCAGCGCCCGGAAACTGGGCTATTTCCTTAGCTCATGTGGGCATGAAATGTTCGTGACGGATCGAGCACTGACAGCTCCTCAGCCGGTCTACTCCATGACCTGGGAGACCCTTTTGGAGAAGTTAAAGAACCACTATTCTCCGGCTCCCTCACGCATCGCCAGACGGCACGTGTTTCGGCAGAGAATACAGAGAGAAGGAGAGTCCATCAATGAATACATTGCCTCCCTTTGGACAGCTGCCCTAAATTGCGATTTTCGTGATTTAGATGACCTTCTACTAGACCAACTTGTCTGTGGGGTGAGGGATCTGAGGCTACAGCGACGCTTGCTGGCCCGTACTGAGCTGAATCTACAGACAGCGTTGGACGAAGCCAGGACATCCAAAATGTCAGAGAAGTCATCTACTGAGATTCAGCGTACTCAGCCATCGACCACCCAGGCCAGCAGGAACCAAGCCATCCACCACGAAGAAGCCAACTACGATGACCCCTCAGACGAGGAGGAGGACGTGAGTCACCTCAAAACAACACGGAGGAAATGGACTCCGGCCATCAAATCGCCTCAGACCAGCTGCCTGGGTTGTGGCGGGAACCATGACAGGTCTGACTGCAGGTTCAAAACCGCCATCTGCCGCTGTTGTGGCAAGAAAGGTCATCTGTCTCGAGTCTGCAGAGCCACTCTGCCAGCCTCTGACTCACCAGCCGAGCCCACTTACTATAAGAAATTCAACAAAAGACCGCAAAAACGAAGGGAAGAATGTTTCGCAATCTCTCGGGCTTACTATTACAGAATAGTAAGTTTCTGAGACCTTCTCAGAACTGCTGGTCATCAGAACAGGGTAGATGAACAGATTTTTTGCCTGACAGATTCAGCCTTTAGTGACTTAGAGAGTCAAAGAAGTCATGCTGAAATTATCCCAGATATTCTCAATCCTAATTATTAGTTACTCTGTGACATGCTTGAATATTTGATTATTAATAAAGTTTTTCTTCCATGATGTATCTTCCTTTACGTTGGTTGGCTTTTATGTCTTGTCATTTGGAAGTTGCTCTGGCATAAGATGAGCTATCAGTGCAAATGCCACTTGTTAAGTTATCCTTGAATGATTAAAACTCCCTGTTTTGGGAACATTAACAGTCACAAGCAGCTGTTAGCGTGTTATGGAAGAGGTTACTGTTGTGCAAATTATAGAGTGTTACTGATGCTTTTTAGAGAAAGAGATTAGTTTAGTTTATGTGTGGGATACAACTTGAGAAAACAGAAGAAAATGTGAAAACATGGCATTGTTTTGACACCGTTAATGAAGGCTAATAGAATAGCCTCTGCAACTTAGTTATTGTGGTTCCCAGGCTACCCCCCACCTCTCCTTTGCTGAGTTCTTTGCAACTTAGCTGTGAAAATTTGCACTCAGTTAGCACACAAGAGTTGGACCGCCTCTGGGGGGGAAAAGAAATTATAGCACATATTCTAAAAATAAACATGCAAACTCTGGACTAATTTAAGTGTCTTAGCACTTTAAATCTAGCCAAAAACAAAAAGTTATCTAAAAAATACTGAATTTAAAAAATATCTTTCTTTAAGGCTGCAGAAACATTGTACCTGTTCATAAAAAATGGTTTTTCTCCTTCAGTGTTCTCAGCATCTCCAGTAATCAAGTTGATGCCTTTTCAAAATAAATATTGAAGGAAAGTTTTAGACAGCAGCAAGATAAGTTTAGTTCAAGTATCCTTTCTAATCAGATACTAGTGGGAAGATGGAAAGCAACCAACCACTCAGTTTGTGATACATCCTCAAGTATGTAGGGACAAATGTTAGGGTGCACTGACACACTATTTCAAATGAATGGGGACAGGAAATACATTTAGTTTTCTGCTTCCTCATTATTGTGAAAAAAAAGATACACTAAGTGGATTCCCGGGCTATCACAGAAATTATAGTTGTAAAAATAAATCATAACTTTCAAGTATGTGCCTTGAAGGAAAGGTTAGCTTATCTTCAATGAAATGGTAGACACTTTTGCAACAATTTAGTAATAATACTTCACATTCTTGCTTTATCTTCCTTATTTATAGTGTTGTTACATAATCAAGGTTTGAATTAGAGTATAACTGAAAGAAGGCTTGAAAATTTGGGGGAGATTTTTTTAGTCAAGTTTGTGTTACATATTTTGATAATGAGCTTTTTTTTTTAAACGCCAGACTACATGGTTTGCTAATACATAGATAAAAATCTCAGATATATGAGAAAAACAGACTAGAGTATTTCATGACATCTGTGAAATGAGAGTTCTCCAGTGTAAAAGATGCAAAGGAATGGGGCCATGGCAAATGTCTCAGAAGGGACCATTTCTAATTTCTTGGCCCGTAAATGTGAGGGGGAAGAGATGTACTTTCAGACTAGCACAATTCTGTTAATGTAACCTAATATACCCTTCTGTTAATGTTACAACCTCTTTAGCTCTAGGAGTTGAGCACAACTCAAAGGTGTCTTTATTTGTTATAGTGAATTAAAGACATTTGTAAAATATAGCCTACATTACAGGAGACAAGAATTGCACTCTAGTAAAATAAAGTAAAACATGATCTGGATTAAATACCCCAAAACAGTTTAGGAATTGGATAAATTAAAGACTGTCCTTTTCCACAGATTGCTGCTAATAATTAAACATCATGATCAGAGACATGTGATTCACTAGAAAAGTTAGATTATTGGATAACAGGGTTTTTTTTCAGAAAGAGTTTTGTAATTATTGATTCTTTCTGAGCAAAGTGAAATTGGCTTCTCTTATTTATTTGTTTGAACTGTTCCATCTCTAAGGGGTTCAATAATATTTAAACTGTGCTTCCACAGTTAAAAGGACTTTCCCTTCTGCTCTCTGATGTAGCCCCCACCTCCAAAATCAACACTGATGTGTCCCCAGTAGTCTGGAGAAGTTCAGAAGACTGGCTGGGCCTTTCCCTATGTCATAGTGATAAACTATTCAATCTACAGGAGACTATGTTTTTCAGGGCAGCAGCTAGCAAATTCAGTAAGGGATTATTATTTAAAAAAATACTAATACTTGTGGTATTTATTAAACTGCTATTAGAATCCACTTGTTGCATCTTTATATTATATATTAATAAACAAATCTATTGGGAAAGCCAACTTTTGCTTTGCTTTTAAAATGACAGTAAAATGTGGCTAATTTATAGCAAGTGCATTTTAATTATATTATAATTTTCTTCCTAGGTTCAGACATTGTTCAGTGGTTAATAAAGAATTTGTCGATAGAAGACCCAGGTAAATGCATCATTTTTATTTATCAACCACCTTCCACTTTGTCCCTGCAAACTTTTTAAACTTGTTCTTTATGATTGTTTGGAATATTCCATGGTATGGAATATTGTTTGTTTCAGAGAGTTTGAGGATTCTGGATTTTGGGTTGACTCCAGATTAAGAAGCATACCATTTCTTGCCTTCAGATCTTCCAGTTTCCAAAATGTGGTCCATCAGAGCTTGCTCATAATGAAAGCTTGTGGCTTTAAAAAATGCTCCCAACTCATCAATTATGTCAATTAAATTAGCCCTCTCTTTTATATGACATTCCATACCAAAGGACAAAGTTTATGAAAAGATCAAAATATAGAATCTTTTCTCTTAATGGTTTTCTACAACTCTGTCCCACTGTCAATTCAGGTTGATAGCAGAAGGAACAGAGAAAATCTTCTTACTAGCATGTCTTCCCGTCCCATCCCATCACCTAGTGAGGCTGGGTTAGATAACGATAGTCACTGAATGCATATTATATTAATCATTCAAAGTACCGTACTTTGGGATTTTTTATGATGTTATGATTAAAATAGGCACAAGAGAAATATTCAATATAAAAAAAATAGCAACACGTAGCTAACTTGTAAAATGTAATAGTGTTGTAAAATCTAAAAACTCTTATATGTTTGGGGGGGGGGGGAAGTCCCTTAAAGATAAAATTGAGATCCAAAGAATTTCAATCCATTCATCCAAGATTTCTGCTAATGGAAAGAGTAAACAAACATTTTAAAAGAGAAAATTCTGTTATATATACTATAGGCCTATAATTTAAAAGAAATCTACAAAGTTATAAGCATTATTTTAGATATGCCTCTATCCATTCTCCAGAATCCATTCCTAGAGATCATTAGCAAAAAGATGAAAATATTGTTTCTATCCTCTTTTTGCCATTGTTTATTTCCATCCAATTTCTCCTAGTAAATTGTCTTATATTGGATCATTCTGGATCTAAATCTCCTCATTTATTTATATCATTCATGCCTTTATTAGTTTTATGAGGATATACTTCTTCCTTCTCCTATTTTCCCCACAACCACAATTCTGTGAAGTGAGATGGGCTAAGGGAAAGTGATTGGCCCAAAGTCACCCAGCTGGCTTTCATGCCTAAGGTGGGACTAGAACTCATGGTCTCATAGTTTCTAGCCTGGAGCCTTAACTACTAAACCAAACTGACTCTCTTTGAATATGATCATACAGAACTCTTCTAGCTCAGCCAGCAGAATAAAAAGAACCATAAATATTTTACAGACTGAATGTGCTGGGAACCGGGCACAGTTTTAATGGAATTTTCAACAGAAATTCATATAATCAGTGACAAGAAACTTTGAGAATTCTTATTGATACTAGATGTGGACACTATTTTTCAGTTTTTCGAGAAGATGATGCAGTAAAAACTCTTGCTTTTATCCTGTGGGTTTTCTTAGATCTACAGTGCATATTGTACTCTTTTTTTAATGTGTACATGAAGATACTGAGGAAGGTTATCCATAGATCAGGGATTAAACCATGACAAGGCACTGAATAACAGCAAATTCTGTATTGTCTGAAATGATGCTAAGGAGCCTAAGGTGGAGTCTTTGAACTGTACCGTTCAATGCAGTGAGGGATTAGACATGGGGAAGAAAGTGAAGTTCACCCCGGCATGGAGGGAATTCTCTTGATCAGTAGACGATCTAACAGGGTATGAGGAATCCAACCCATTCAAGTTAGGGCAGCAGTATCTCTGAAAGGTCAGGATTCCAATTTGCACATGACTTTGGATTCTGTCAGTCTGCAGGGACTCAGAATGGTTGAAAACGCTTTTGCATAGCTTTATTTGCCAGCTGCACACTATTTGGGGAAAAAGGATCTGGCTACAATGACTCATACCTTAATCACCTCTTATTTAGAATAACGTAGGACATGGGATTGCCCTTGAAAACATTCTGAAACTACATCTCATAGAAATTGCAGTAACTAAACTTCTGCAGCCACAGTTTCAAGCTTGTGGTTCGTTTTTGGCACAAATCAAAGGATTGGTTTTGATCCACATATTCCTAGATTGTGTGTAGGATGCACAGGGTTATCTTCATGAATGCTCCCTAATTTACCATCCTCACTGGAAAATCTATAATTAGACTAGACTAGACTAGTTGGGAATTAAAAATGGGCATCTTTGATAACGGCACCTTGATTGTTGCAGAGGAGGTGAGATTGACTTACGCTGTTTTAAGCAAGTGATAAAAATTGTTGTTCTATTGGGATTTTGAAGAATGTACATGTGTTGTCATTCTTCAGTTTAATGTTGCTCTCAGGGATTTCCCCCTCCCCCCCTCTAATGCAGAAAATGGTTTTCTGAGTTCGGAAAATATGCAGTATTTGCAGAGGCGGGGGAAAAGACGGAGAAAAGACGGAGAAAGGCAAGAAAACAGAGCTGAATTTAAACTATACCACCAACCTGACAGCATGTTGTGGTAGAACATAGAATGTAGAACATAGAATAACAGGGTTGGAAGGGGCCTTGGACGTCTTTTGTCCAACCTTCTACTCAGTCAGGAGGTTATACCTTCCAGACAAATGGTTATCTAATTTCTTCTTCATATCTCTCTCTGCAGCATTTTTGAACATAGAGGACTTTGAATCCAAGTTGTAATATTAAACAGTATTACTTTCTCCATCCTGGGTGGAGCCATCATTCAGGTTGGGATGTCCTCATCCAGTCAGAGGTCAGGACCGAGTCTGTCCTTTGTTCAAATTGCTGGGACCGCCCTCCTGGCCCCAGTTTCGACTCGGTCCTCAGTTAGGACAGTGGCTATCCCATCCTGAATATTGAGTACTCCCTGTAGAAGCAGCAAATGTGAGTGATTTTTCTTTCCTTTTTTTTTGAGAATCCTTACCAACAATACCCAGAGCAGTCACCAGTAGAGCTTCGGCTCCTGCAGCTCTGCGGGATCGCAAAAAAACCCCCTTCGGGCATCGATCACGTGGGCTTGCCCAGATCTGCCCAAAACGGAAAATCCCTGGTAATCGGGGTAGGAGAAGAGAGAGAGTGAGTGTTCAGACTCCCTGGTATCGACCGGCTGAGCTTGCTCGGGTCTACCAGCTCAGACGGAGAGAGAGCGAGAGAGAAGGAAACAAGGAAGCCGGGCGAAAGCGAGCCGAAAGACTTGCGCCGGCTATTTAAAAACAAGCCTTGCTCCAACTGCAGCCTCGCCTGGAATCGGCGTTTCCTTTTAAAGAAACAGACCGCGGGGGGGGGGGTGTTGCCTCCATAGCGCTGAAGCAGCGGCTCGTGCTATTACGTTCCCCCAGTATCTCCGCTGGCTCTGGAAAGCCCGGAGGAGATCTAAATCACGATTGCTCTCTCCGGGTGCCTAGACATTGCTGAGCTTGCTCCTGTCGGCACCCATTCGAATTTACCGCCGATCGCCATCTTGGTTTCCTTCCGGTGGCCATTTTTGTAGTTTTTTTCTTTTTTCCTTTGGGAAAAGAATGACGAGATCTGACGAAACGCAGGACAAGCCGCGTGGCAAAAGGCAGCGTAAAACAAAGCACAGCGATTTAGGGGGAGATGATAATGGGAGCCCCCCCCTCCACTAGCCTCTAAATCAACAGGGGCCTCTAAAAGGAGCAGGGCCACTGAGAACGCAGAGCAGAGGAGGCACAATAAACTGCAAAAGATTTGCAACAAGGCTTCAGCAACCATTGCCTCGCAACAACTAAATTCAGAGAGCAACCCCGTGCCAACTAGTCAGGGCACACAGCAGAGCCTGGATAACCTGACTGTTACCAGGCATAACAGTAACGTGTGGGGGAATGCAGGGTTTGTTACAACCACCAATTCCACCACTCAGGAGACAATCACTAGCCAAGGAGCTAATTCCCATTCAATCTCCAACCAGGAAGCTAGCTCCATTTCTACACCAGCTTCCTCATCAGAGGCTATAACATTAGATCATGCAACCCTGCAGAGACTGCTACTAGCAGCTGTACAACAGGGAATCTCAGCTAGCCAAGCGCAAGACCAAAGCAAACCAACACATGCAAATCCCAATAGGGTCCAACCCAAACAAGGTTTCACACATAGGGACCAGGATTCAGAGGAGCTCTCTGAAGTTTCTGATGAGGAGTTATTGGATCCAATTGTAGACCCAGATCAGGATGATTATGAGTTATCGGAGGATGAGGAATCCTCACAAGAAAACCATGGCTCCAACACTCTATTCCCACCGGGACTGTTCAAGTCCCTCCTCCATAAAGCACGAGCTGCAGCGGGACTAGAACCTATTCAGACTACAGGACCTTTGGGTTCACAGAATCTGGATCCCCTCTTTGCGGAATTCACACCGGAAGTGGATGTGGTGCCTGCTCCACAACTTTTCCTGGATAACGTCCAGAGACAATGGACAGCACCGGGTTCGGGTCCCATGCCATCATCATCAGACAGGAACCTGTTTAACGTAGGAAATGAGCTAGCATCACTGCTGACTGTTCCTCAGGTGGACGCCCCGATCAGAGCCCTGCATTCCTCAACCACCATGCTAGGAGAGGCTGAGGAAATTTTGAGGCCAGAAGACAAAAAAAACGGAGCAAGCTCTTCCACCCGTCACAAATGGCGTTTGGCTACCACTCCGTTTAGAGGGCAGCATTTATTTGGAGAGGCATTGGAACCGATCCTCATCGAGACCAGAGATAAGAGGAAGGTGCTCCCGTCCATCTCGCGAAAGGGAAACTTTCGCCAATTTCCCTATTCTCGACGGCCCTTTCGAAACAATGAACAGGGATCCAACTTTACCAGATCCCAAGGTCAGTCTGGATATCGACAATCCCACACCCAAGATAGATTCGGGAGGGGAAGACAGTCCAGGCGCCCCTTTAGGGGAGGGGGAGGACGTCCTTTTCGAAGGTGAAGATAGGGAGCACCCCGAGGGGCCCATTGGGGGCAGGCTCGCTCTGTTTGTCTATGCCTGGGAGCGAATTACCCACGACAAATGGGTCCTACAAACCATAAGGCAAGGCCTTTCCCTGGAATTCCTTTCCCTTCCCCCGAGGTTTTTTATTCAATGCCCCACACCCAGAGTGCCCTCTAAGAAGGCTCTCATGGAGGAAGCAATTCAACACTTGCTGGATATCAATGCAATCCAGGAGGTGCCCCTGGACCAGCAGGGTCGGGGTCATTATTCAATCCTTTTTGTGGTTCCAAAAGCCTCGGGGGGGTGGAGAGCAATTCTGAATTTAAAACAATTGAATCACTATATCAAATATAGGCGTTTCAAAATGCACTCCCTCCAGTCCATACTGGGGGGCATTAGACGTGGGGATTTTCTGGCTTCATTGGATTTAACAGAAGCATACCTGCATATCCCGGTCAGCTGTCACCATCGACAATTTCTAAGATTCTGCTATGCAGGTAGGCATTACCAATATAGAGCCTTACCCTTTGGGCTGTCATCAGCACCCAGGGTTTTCACCAAGGTACTGGCAGTGGTGACAGCACACCTTAGATCTATTCCTGTGCGGGTACAATGTTACTTAGATGACATATTAGTGCAGGCTTCCTCAGAAGATTCAGCGAAGCGCGATGTGCAGACGGTGCTAATCACCCTGCGTCAGCACGGTTTCTCCATAAACTTAGAGAAGAGCCAGCTTTCCCCTACCACTCGTCTGCTCCACTTGGGAGCGGTCATAGACACCATAGAATGCAGGGTTACACTTTCGCAAGAAAGACAGAATAGCATTAGGTTTCTGGTCTCTCAGGTTCGGAGGGAATGCAAGGTTCAGCTGGCAACATTATCCTCTCTATTAGGGAAAATGATATCGTGCATATCTATTACGCCTTGGGCACGATTACATGCCAGGGAACTACAATGGTTCCTTTTACCTTTTCAGAAAACGGGGCGGAGCACATCGACAACCAGAGTGTTGGTCCCTCCGGGAGTCCGCCGGTCACTGGTCTGGTGGAATTCTGGGGCTATCTCCAAAGGCAGTCATTTCCAAGAACCGACCAGAGTCACGGTAACAACGGATGCAAGCCTGATCGGGTGGGGGGCCCATTCTCAGGGTCAGATGGTCCAGGGCCGTTGGTCCCCCCAGGAGTCATTGGCCTCAATCAACTGGCTGGAGCTTCGAGCAGTAGGATTGGCACTCAAACAGTTCCAGAGTCACCTAGAAGGACAGCATGTGCTGGTCCTCACGGACAACATTACCACCAAGGCACATGTCAATCGCCAGGGAGGCACCCGGTCCAGGACCCTCATGCAGGAGGCCCTCAAACTGGGGCTATGGGCAGAGAGGCACTTGCTCTCGATAACTGCGGAACATATCTCGGGTACCTCCAATGTCCAAGCAGACTGGCTCAGCCGGACAGTGGTAGACCAAGCAGAGTGGCGCCTGCACCCGTCCCTTTTCCCAGAAATAAGGAAACGATTCGGACTTCCCCAAGTCGACCTGTTTGCAACTCCGCTGAATACTCAACTACCGAGATTCTTTTCTCGGTTCCCATCCCAGGGAGCGGAAGGAGTGGACGCGCTCCGGGGGAGGTGGCCCACGGGGCTCCTCTATGCCTTTCCACCGATTCCGATTCTTCTCCGGGTAATACAGAAAATCCTAGCACAACAGGCGGAAATCATAGTCGTGGATCCGCATTGGCCCAGGAGAGCTTGGTTTGCAGATCTCAAGGCCCTGTCAGTGTCCTTGCCGTGGCGGGTCCCGGTGATCGAGACACTGCTCAGTCAGGGGGACTTAGTCCATCCAGATCCCCAGTGGCTTCAACTGACCGCATGGCGATTGAGTGGGGCTCTCTGAGACAACAGAATTACGATCCCGAGGTTATCCTCACAATCCAAGGTTCTCGACGGCCGTCCACGCAGCGTATTTATGCCACGACATGGAAGGCGTTCTGCTCATGGTGCGCTACAGAAGGCTGCTCCCCTACTCGCATACCTCTTCCAAAGGTTCTTAAATTTCTCCAACGAGGACTGAACATGGGCCTATCTCCCAACACACTCCGAAGACAGGTGGCCGCTTTATCTTCCATGCTGACAAATGATCAAGCAGTAACATTAGCACAGTTACCGACGGTCCGTCGATTCCTACGAGGAGCCGCCAATCTCCGCCCACCTGCCATACATCGCTACCCCACATGGGATTTACCCAGGGTGTTAAAGTCCTTAACGGGCCCACCGTACGAGCCTTTGCGAGAGGCCTCGTTTCGACACCTATCATACAAGGTGGCCTTTTTACTAGCTATTACCTCGGCCCGCAGAATATCGGAGCTGTCAGCCTTGTCTATGAGAGATGACCTGTGCATTTTCCATCCTGATCAAGTGATTCTCAGGCTGGACCCATCATTCATTCCCAAAGTTAACTCTGTTTTTCATCGAACACAGGAACTAGTGCTGCCCTCATTCTGCCCGAGTCCCTCTCATCCAACTGAGAGATTATGGCACACCCTGGACATACGCAGGGCTCTGCGGATATACTTGAGGAGAACTTGCCAGATTTGTAGAACAGAAGCTCTGTTAGTAGCGTTTCTACCACGAGCTGCCGGACAAAAAGTATCATCCTCAACCATAGGTCGCTGGATCCGCGCGATGATCGCAAAAGCATACGAGCTCTCAGCCCTTCCGCGGCCGCAAGGGATTATGGCACATTCCATTCGTAGCGCAGCCACCTCGGCCACCTGGGCCGCCCAAGCCCCCTTAGCGGAGGTCTGTAGAGCAGCAACATGGTCATCACCATCCCAATTTATCCGACACTATAAGATTGACAAGTTCGCGTCAGCTGATGCGGCATGTGGCCGGAGAGTGTTACAACGGATACATGAAGAACCGCGCTGAGACAAATTCAATATTACCCACCCACGGGATGGAAAGCTTTGGTACGTCCCAACCTGAATGATGGCTCCACCCAGGATGGAGAAGGGGCGTTGGTCTTACCTGATACGCCTCTTCTCATCAGGTGGAGCCATCATTCAGTCCCACCCTATAAAAATTTTTGTCTGACTCGTTAGTTATTGTGAGGAGTTAGGCGTTGAATGGTGGACTCTTCTAGGAGTTATTACCAGAGAACGCATATGGATTCTCTTTAGCCAATAACCAGGCGAATTGAGCGGTCTCAGGGAGGGAGAACCGCATAAGGAATACAAATATAAAATTTTTGGTCTGGGGGGATAGCCACACGGAGTCTGTACCTTCGGCTTCGCCGAAACTGGGGCCAGGAGGGCGGTCCCAGCAATTTGAACAAAGGACAGACTCGGTCCTGACCTCTGACTGGACGAGGACATCCCAACCTGAATGATGGCTCCACCTGATGAGAAGAGGCGTATCAGGTAAGACCAACGCCCCTTTTCAGGCATTTAGCATGGTAATATTTCTATAATTCCAGCTCTCTCATGGATACAGGGTCAATACTGTCTTGCTGTTTTTGAGGCTAGAGGACTAGGTTTAAGCCCTATCAATACAGACAACTTTTTGGCCTCTGTAAAATTTGCTCTGGCTATTGAGAGAAAGATTGCAAACTCCTTTGTAAAAATACACTCTCTCTTTTTCTCTGTCTCTCTTTCTCTCTCACAGACACAGGATATAAATGTAGATGTAGATAGCAATAGCAATAGCAATAACAGTTAGACTTATATACCGCTTCATAGTGCTTTACAGCCCTCTCTAAGCAGTTTACAGAGTCAGCATATTGCCCCCAACAATCTGGGTCCTCATTTTACCCACCTCAGAAGGATGGAAGGCTTGAGCCGGTGAGATTTGAACCGCCGAACTGCAGCTAGCAGTCAGCTCATGTAGCCTGCAGTGCTGTACTCTAACCACTGCGCCACCTCGGTTATATAGATATAGATGCGGATGTAGATATTGGTGTGAATTCCACACAGTGTCTGGCACTATCAGTTCTGCTGCTTCCTTTGGCTATATGTGTTTTCAAATCCTTTGCAGAAGCACCTAGCAGTTGAGCAGCAAGGGTGCTTTTAATGTCAGGGGTGATAGTACCTCACAGCTTGCTGCTTTTTAGGGCACAGAACTGAGAGATCTCATCTTCACACTGTTAAAATGCCGTTGTATGGTGTGAATGTGTTAGCAGCACATATAGCTCTCATTATTCATATAGCTTGGATTTTTTACATTTAATTTAAAGAGATGCTGCTCTTTTTTGCATTAGAACTAGAAGAACCCTTTTGTATTCTTTTAGGAGAGAAGTACGGTAGCCCAAATGAGAAACTCTCATGTTTAACTCTCAGGCCTTAATCTCTTATGCTCCATCTTCAGCAGAAGTATGTGGCTGTGTCTTACTCAGGCTGTGTCTTACTCATCACCCATTTTATTCGATCAAAAATTGTTAAATTAAAAGATCATTTAAGAATGATGAGAAGTATTTCATTGTTGTGGGCTAAGTGCACTAAAGGCAATTGTATAAATCAGGGGTGTCAAACTCAATTTCATTGAGGGCCGCATCAGGGTTGTGTTTGACCTCGAGGGGGCGGGTGTGTGTGTGGCCAGGTCAACATCACTCATCAAGGCTCCATTTTTGGCTGAAATGACCTCCTGCAGCCCTCTGCCAGAGAAAACAGAGCTCGGGCACGCTGCATGCAGCCCACCCGGGCTCCCTTTTCCCTGGCAGAGGGCTGCAGGAGACCATCATGGCCGAAAATGGAGCCCGGGTGAGATGCGTTTGGTCCTCCCAAGCTCCATTTTTACTGGCAAAGCCACCGCAGGATGGTCCTTCACTGTTTCCAGGGCGGGCCCATGGGCCAGATCTAAGCACCCCGTGGGCCGGATCCAGGGGGCAATGATTGGTTTATTTCTATTTACTGTAAATTGTGGTTTCTAGCTAATACAGTTGTTAGAATAGAATAGAATAGAATAGAATAGAATAGAATAGAATAGAATAGAATAGAATAGAATAGAATAGAATAGAATAGAATAGAATAGAATAGAATAGAATAGAATAGAATAGAATAGAATAGAATAGAATTCTTTATTGGCCAAGTGTGATTGGACACACAAGGAATTTGTCTTTGGTGCATATGCTCTCAGTGTACATAAAAAGACAAGATAGATACATTCGTCAAGAATCATGAGGTATAACACTTATTGATTGTCATAGGGTACAAATAAGCAATCAGGAAACAATCAATATTAATATAAATCGTAAGGATACAAGCAACAAGTTACAGTCATACAGTCATAAGTGGGAGGAGATGGGTGATAGGAACGATGAGAAGACTAATAGTAATAGTAATTCAGCCTTGGTGAATAGTTTGACAGTGGTGAGGGAATTATTTGTTTAGCAGAGTGATGGCGTTCGGGGGAAAACTGTTCTTGTGTCTAGTTGTCTTGGTGTGCAGTGCTCTATAGTGTCGTTTTGAGGGTAGGAGTTGAAACAATTTATGTCCAGGATGCGAGGGATCTGTAAATATTTTCCCAGCCCTGTTTTTGACTCGTGCAGTATACAGGTCCTCAATGGAAGGCAGGTTGGTAGCAATTGTTTTTTCTGCAGTTCTAATTATCCTCTGAAGTCTGTGTCTGTCTTGTTGGGTTGCAGAACCAAACCAGACAATTATAGAAGTGCAGGTGACAGACTCAATAATTCCTCTGTAGAACTGTATCAGCAGCTCCTTCCTTGGGCAGTTTGAGCTTCCTGAGTTGGCTCAGAAAGAACATTCTTTGTTGTGCTTTTTTGATTAAG
>QLTV01001700.1:2437541-2449692 GCA_003457575.1 Thermophis baileyi
TATATGAATTTGCGTTTGCTGATTTCGTCCTTGCATATGACTCTACAGAATCGTGGGGCCCCCGAACCATCTCTGTACTTGAACTCGGGGCCATCTCTGGAAACTTCACTGATTTCCTCGGGGGAGATGGTTGGTGCAATAATTTTGCGAACCGTTGTGATATCAGGTTCGTTGGTGACATCTAGCCCAAATAAAATAGCGTTATTACGTTTTTGTTCACGCTCAAGGGTGTCTTTGATGAGTAAGGATATATTGTTTGGTTGGTTGGTAGATGTTTGTGGTTGTGCTTGTGGTTGAGGTAGTGGTTGTGGAGCTTGCGATTGTTGAATTGGAATATGATTTTGAGCATTTGGGTTTCCATTTTTCTGTGCTGTAATTTTTATATCCAAAGATGTGAAGCGTGCTTCTAAACGTGCTTCCATGGAGTCGATATATGATTGTTGTGCTTTTATGGTTGTTTCTAAGGTTTGGAATCTATCAGACATGGTAATTAGATTATCCAGTATTGGTAAACATGGTGGACAGAAATAAGGAAATGTGGAAGATGCTTGTAGGAAATTGGCTACATGTTTGTTTATTTCCAGGCAGGTGTGGTGGGCATACTTTGTGCATATGCGGCATTTTTTGAATTCCTCATCCTCTTTGATGGTTTTATTGCATTTATAGCATTTGTCATCGTCCAAGTTCAACCTCTTCACTATTATACCGTATGACTCTGCCTCTTCATAAATGGGTCCTGTTTGAAGCCGCCTTGTACTTGTGATTTGCAGCAGGATTATAACAGTGAAGGTCATCCATGAGGGATTTCTTTAAATAACCTACGAAGAGCAACTATGTGATAATGAACATTATAATGGATTATCCCAACAGACACAAATTCAAAGAATACCAATAGAATAGAATTCTTTATTCTTTATTGGCCAAGTGTGATTGGACACACAAGGAATTTGTCTTGGTGCATATGCTCTCAATGTACATAAAAGAAAAGATACATTCGTCAAGAATCATAAGGTACAACACTTAATGATAGTCATAGGGTACAAATAAGCAATCAAATCACATTAGGAAACAGTCAATATAAATCGTAAGGATACAAGCAACAAAGTTACAATCATGCAGTCATAAGTGGGAGGAGATGGGTGATAGGAAAGATGAGAAGATTAATAGTAGTGCAGACTTTGTAAATAGTTGGACAGTGTAGAGGGAATTATTTCTTTAGCAGAGTGATGGCATTCGGTAAAAAAATGTTCTTGTGTCTAGTTGTTCTGGTGTGCAGTGCTCTATACTTCAAGAATCATAAGGTGTAACACTTAAAGATAGTTATAGGGTACAAATAAGCAATCAAATCACATTAGGAAACAGTCAATATAAATCGTAAGGATACAAGCAACAAAGTTACAATCATGCAGTCATAAGTGGGAGGAGATGGGTGATAGGAAAGATGAGAAGATTAATAGTAGTGCAGACTTTGTAAATAGTTTGACAGTGTTGAGGGAATTATTTGTTTAGCAGAGTGATGGCATTTGGGAAAAAACTGTTCTTGTGTCTAGTTGTTCTGGTGTGCAGTGCTCTATAGCGTCGTTTTGAGGGTAGGAGTTGAAACAGTTTATGACCAGGATGTGAGGGGTCTGTAAATATTTTCACAGCCCTCTTTTTGACTCGTGCAGTATACAGGTCCTCAATGGAAGGCAGGTTGGTAGTAATTGTTTTTTCTGCAGTTCTAATTATCCTCTGAAGTCTGTCTTGTTGGGTTGCAGAACCAAACCAGACAGTTATTATTAATTGATCTATTAATTGACTGCAGAAAGGCCTTATAAATATATTCTTAGAGCACTTTGTTACTGTGGAATACCAATGTTTGATTTTATAACGTGTTTCTTGTTCTGACTTTAAATAAACCATTGTTTATTGTTCTGACTGTAAATAAACCAATAAACATAGATAATTCCATTATCTATGTTAGCATGTCCAAGGTTTTTTATGCAGAAAAATAAAAAACAGGAACATTCTTTAATAGAGTTTTTCCAATTTAAATTCAATACAATGTAATGTTTGATTTCTCTTGTTGCCTCCTGTTCTTAATAAGTGGTAAACACAATGATACTAATAAAAAAATTCATGATTGTGGGTGTTGACATGAGAGCAAGGGCAAATGACAACACATGCTTTATAATGTCATCATGAGAATGTCCTTGCATGAGACATCATTGCATAATTACTGCTTATGCACAGTGATGACAAACATTCTTATTTTAATATTATTATGATTGCTATCAATTGTAAGAATGATTTTTTCCCCCTATAATTCCTATAACTGGTATTTCATCAGCCAAATTGTCACTGACTCATGAAAATTCTACCATAGAAAGGGTTCAAACATCGTTCAAGTAGAAAAAAAATTGCATAACATAAAACATTACAATGTTTTTGTCTCCTTCTGGTATAGTGGAAGCCCTTCATTTGGGAACACTTATGGCAGCCCATGGTTATTTCTTTCCTATCTCAGATCATGTTCTAACCCTGAAGGATGATGGTACCTTTTATCGGTTCCAAGTAAGTTTTTACAGCATTGTTTTTTAAACTTTAACTAATTATTAGAGTTATTCACCCCAAACAATAAGCAATTCTATTCATAAAGTGATGGTCTAATCAATATGTACCTCATTCTGTCAGGTAGAGATACTTTTCTTTTCCCCACAGAGAGTCTCTTAATATTATGTTAATGCAATAGTCTTCCCTCACTTAATGCTTCCTAAATGATCTGATCTATAATCACTAGAACTCCTAGAAAATATGACCAGTGGATATGAATTATGGAAATAGTACTATTGGGAAAGTCATTTGGCCTTTCATAACCAGCATACTAAAAAGCAGAGACATCACCCTGCCAACAAAAGTGCATATAGTCAAGGCTATGTTTTCCCAGTTGCAATGTATGGCTGTGAAAATTGGACCATAAGAAAGGTAGAGCGCCAAAGAATTGAGGCCTTTGAACTATGGTGCTGGAGAAGACTCCTGCGAGTCCCTTGGACTGCAAGGTGATCTAACCGGTCAGTCCTAGCAGAGATCAACCCTGACTGTTCTTTAGAAGGCCAGATCCTGAAGATGAAACTCAAATACTTTGGCCACCTAATGAGAAGGAAGGACTCACTGGAGAAGAGCCTGATGCTGGGAAATATTGAAGGCAAAAGAAGAAGGGGACGACAGAGAACGAGGTGGCTGGATGGAGTCACTGAAGCAGTAGGCATGAGCTTAAATGGACTCCAGAGGATGGTAGAGAACAGGAAGGCCTGGAGGAACGTTGTCCATGGGGTCGCGATGGGTTGGACACGACTTCGCAACTAACAACAACAACAACAACCAGCACCACTGTTTATATTTTAATGTACAGATTATTTACAGCTTTTGTCTTTCTTCTAACCCATAGCTAGATTAATTGTATGAAAAAAGCATAGACTAGGGCGATATGTCAGTGAAGATTCTCAGTCAGCCAGCAAGAGTTGTTTGGAAGTTGAGTCAAGGAAACTGGGCTTCTTTTCCTTTTTGGTTTCAAACCAAAAGTTGGCATGCCTCAACTTCCAGACATAGGCTAGGACCTTTTGACAAACAGGTACAACTAAAACCTGGTTTCAAGCTATTCATTACAGTCAGGCAAGTCCTTGCATTCCAGAACAGTACAAAATATTTAGAAAAGATCAAGAATTCCTATTTATAGAAGAAACTGATTTCAGCTTAATATTGGATTACTTCCACAATTTCAGATTGGGGAGTGCTAATAGAAGTGGGGTTTTTTTGCATTTAATGCCCCACCCGCAGCATCTCAACTCTCAACACAACACTCTCAACACAACAACAATAATATCAAAAATTCATAGCCTTAGCATTGTCACATAAAAAGAGTTGTTGGGAACAAGGTGGTATTTAAATTGAATGGAATTAATTAATCAATCAACCCAGCTATTCAAATATGCAAATTTATTCAATCAATAATTTCCAAGAATAGCTAATTTTATCATATTTTATAGCTGCCCATCTTACAGTGACTTAAAAATTGACATTCAGAATATGTATCATGTGTTGCTTTGTCCAATTTTTTTTCTTTGTTTTGTTTTGCAGACACCCTATTTTTGGCCATCTAATTGTTGGGAGCCGGAAAATACAGATTATGGTCAGTGTGCATCTCATTTCTTTCAGTCTGGAGTCTTGCAGTGAATGGACTAATCTGTTAATTTACAGTTTATAATTAAGCAACTCTTAGCTGTATTTTTCAAACCTAGGGCGAGAACTACTAATGCTGAGCTCAAGATTGGCTTTGGTTTACAAAGTTTACTAAGGCAGAGGTCAAATCTGTGCATGGATTGGGAATACAAAAAATGCATCTCCTTTTGCAAAGCTACAAGCATTTATTTAGAAGATTCAGAGACTGCAAATCTGACATTTATATTATGACAGGCAACAGTTAAGAAGGTCCAAAGCTGAAAACTAATTCAGCGCCGGTCAAACAAGAAGTTATGTGAATGTAGTCATGGATAGCACAGTCCCCATGTGGTAATATCTTACTTATATTATTTAGGCATTAATAGTTATTTAGATAAATTTTTAGTTACAGAAAAACCATAAAAATGTTCATTCAGTAATACTTACAATATTCTTACAGTCTGCTAATTTTGTTTGTAATAATATTTATGATATAATTATAGATTAAAGGTTTTATACATTAAACTAAACATTAACTATGAAATATATTAAACAAAGTGATCAAGTTATTCATTTAACAATGTAAAATGCAGATTCTGCCTTAAAATACTCATACATACTGTATAACTGATTGTAGACCTATATTGCACTCTTGTCCATTCATGTTGGACTATGATTATTGTTATTCTTTGCTTCAATATGGACTCTTTAGTTGCAATGAAAAAAGCAAATGGCTAGAGCCGAGGTGGCGCAGTGGTTAGAGTGCAGTACTGCAGGCTACTTGAGCTGACTGCTAGCTGCAGTTCGGCGGTTCAAATCTCACCGGCTCAAGGTTGACTCAGCCTTCCATCCTTCTGAGGTGGGTAAAATGAGGACCCAGATTGTTGGGGGCAATATGCTAACTCTGTAAACCACTTAGAGAGGGCTGTAAAGCACTATGAAGCGGTATATAAGTCTAACTGCTATTGCTATTGCTATTGCTACTATCAAGATTGTTTTTATATATGGAAATCAAGTAAAAATAAATAAATCTAAGTGGGTATTAGGGAACTTTTAAAATATGAGTGTCAGAGCATTAAAATTCAGCATGATTAAAATGGTTGATAAAACACTGAGAATATATTCAGATTATGCCCCTTCAGCCCATGCTCACCTTATGTTTAGTTGGAAAATCTTGTTGCAGAGTTCACATAAACAATACTCTGTTTAACTTGGAAATCCTTGACCTTCTTGCAAAATAAATAAATGTCCAATGTCATTTGCCCAAAATTTGGTCCTAGCATCAGAAAACTAATTATTTACGTATAGTGCCAATTTTATTGGCTAGATTTTATGTCATTTCCTCACTTCATTCCCTAAAACATTGGTATGCAATCTTATCCAGATAGAGGATTTGGCTTGTCAGTAGTGTACTAAGAGGGATAGGACAACTATGAAATTGCAATCAATTAAGATTAAACTCTTCCCCATATATTTCATTGCTTTGTTTTCTCAATCCATTAAAATAATAAGGCATTAACTTGGGGCAGGGTGGTTTCTAAAAGATACATGTGTCCTTGGGTCATCAGACTGTGTACTGCTGCCCTGAAGTGTTTTTGTTCTAGAGTGGAGGACTGTAGTATTCAGATCCAAAATGGACAAAGATACTTTGGATGTGGTGTGGACATCTTAATAGAAGCACCTGTTGGGTGCTTCTTAAAGGACTATAGTTTTGTCCTGATTTGCCTGATAACCATTTGGCTCAGGAAAATACATAGGATTGCTTCTTCCTTAGCTCAGAATGTATTTTCCTGTGCCATCCATCTGCAAACCGAGGGTACTTTGCAAGCTCTGAAGCACCTTTGTCTACTTCAGATCCAAATTCTGTACTTCACTATTCCAGATCATTGTATCTAAAGACACTTGGAGACAGCTTTACCCTAACTCACTGCCTTTGTCTGAAGGGGGAAGTTATACTACATTGTTGTAGTCTAAGATATCTGAAGGGGTCCCGCAGCAACAAGGGTACCTGCTTTGGGTAAGTTGGCAGCTGGGCAAGTGCAATCTAACCCACATCCTTTTTGTACATGCATCCAACATTAATATATGTGCAAAATGACTGGGGTTTAGATCATGCTGCCATGACTTGCCTATTTTGACCCCATAACCCTCCGTGGACCCAATAGGAAAAAACTATTTTAGCGGATAATGCATCAAAACATGGCTCCAGTGGTATGCAAAACACCTGTACATACTGTTTTCCATAGGATATAATATTTCAATCTAGTAAATTAATTTTTCTAGATTGCACAGCCTGAATAATCCTTCAATCAATTGTTCCTGTGTTTTTAAGTATATACTGAATTATAGAAACTGACTTCCACACCATGAAAAGCTTCACATGTTAACTATTATTAGACGTGACTACATTAAGAATGGCACATTCTGGTTGTTTTTGTTATGTAGAAAGGAACCCAACTGCGTAACATAAGGTAGTGTTTCCTTGTCTTCAAGAATTCATCACTGAAAAGCATATTCTGAATAACGTGGAATAAAGTTACAGGGAAGGAATTAATACTGCTAGCCGCACAGATACTTTAGAGCCGTTTTAGAACTTTAAAGGATGAAGCGGTAAAAATGAGACTGAATGACAATGCTATGTGCCTGTTTCCATCAGGACTCAGATTTCAAAGTAGGAAGCATAGCATAGGATTGCATTCTTTGGAAGCTAGCCCATTATAATGAAATGTTAATCCCAAGAGGGTCCACATTTACAGAAACTGGAAGGTCAATCTCACATTTATCTTTCTTTTTTTAACAACTGTAATTCAAGGAATTCTTTCTTTCTCTCAAACCACTTAGAACTGATTTGGAAATAGTCCCTCATTCCTTTTGTGAGTTGTTCTTTGATTTTTCACCTCAAAGTTATGAACAAGCTCTGTCTGAGGTGATATCAAGTGATGCATTCCTTGAAACACATCATTTAATGCTGCTTTGATTAATATCTGCATATAAAGCAAGTTAGTTCTGCCTGAGCACTCTGGGACTGATTATTAATGCCTGTTAAGTACATATCGATATGAGAGCCAGATCCTAGTCTAGTGTTTTGTTTCGCACTATAGCCAACTAGTTGTCTGTGGGGTGCTGGCAAGCGGGAGACAGAGTGCAGTGATGGTAGAGGAATTCTACTGTACTTTCAGATGTACAAGCTCTCTAAGGATTAATGGGTGGATCAAACTGAACGCAGGGAAAATCAAGTGGTGAAGAGGAATTCAGGAACTCACAGGCAGGAAGTCTCTCTCCTTTGCCATTGTCCTGAATACTTGTTATCCCGTTCTTCAAAACTGGCTACAAACCAAAGAAGAGGAAAGTGCAGCTGAGAGTAGCTGTTCTGGCAACTTGCATTTAGATAGAAAGGTGAGGTCAGTGCAACTAGTTATGAAATAGATTCTGTTTGATTTTGTGGGCTAGATTGGAGTTGCTTTGCCTAGGCCCTTGGTGAAGGTGATTAAATCCCCCTTTCGGCTTGTGTGGGTCCATTTTTTTTTTTTTTTTTTTTTCCTTTTGTTCTTTTTTTTTTTTTTCTTATTTTATGTCCCAGGATAATGTTGCAGGAGCCAATCTGAGTTAGTCACCAGGACCAGAGGTTTAGTATTCCAAGCTTTCGGACTCATGCTGGAGCCCTTCTTCAGGGAACTTCTCTCTAGCAGAATGTGTGCTGTTCTGTGTGTAGTATTTATAGTGCCTGTTGTAAGTGGCTTTTTAGATGTTGATTGGGTGTGTTGATGGCTGGCTTTTAAGTCATTAGCTGTCATTTGCTTGTGCTGGCCAGCCCTCACCTTCTGAGTACTTGATAGGCTGGGGGTAAATCAGCACTGCTGTTGACTGACGTGGGGCCTGTTTCCCAGGCTTCAATCACTTCCCTGGCTGTGCCTGGTCATCCAACATTCAACTTTGCAGTGACTAAGATTGTTGCCTTCGAGTCAATGTTGTTCACTGCCTGGACAAATCCCTGCAGTTTTCTTGGCAAGATTTCAGAAGTCATTTGCCCTTGCTTGTTTTCTAGGACTGAGAAAGAGTGACTGTCTCAAGGTCATCCAGTTGGTTTTGTGCCTAAGGTGAGACTAGAACTCATAGTCTGGTTTCTAACCACTACACTAAACCGGCTTTTCCAATTAGTCCTTTCCTTTTTTCCCCTTTTCTTTGTTCTCTTCAACTGTCTTCTAGGTCTGTGATATTGTTATGTATAATAGACATTTAATAAACTCAATAAGCCAGTGGTGCTCATTCTGGGAGAGTCTATAACACATGCCTCTCCCACCACAGTAGGGCCCAATCTACGATAGCCCATACTTGGGTGTGTTCCATTACACAGAGACATCACTCATCTCCCACAGTCATTCCTTTGAGACTGTTTTTTGGAGACATGCTGTCCCCAATTCCAATGTAACACAGTGAGTCTTCAAGATCAATAGCTCTCAATAGACTTGGTTTTCTATGAATTTATCCAGTTTCTTTTAACATCATCCATATTAAGTGGCATGCCATAAATTAATTAATGGACCATGTAAAGAAGTGGTTTTCTGCTTGGTATATATTTAAAGAAGTTCTTACTGTTCCCTTTTATGTTTTTTAACCACACATTCCTCAGACTCACTTTCTCTGTATGTTTCTGTCTCTCTGTCTCTGTTTCTATGTCTGTCTCTGCATTCCTTAATGTCCCCTGACTCTTTTTCTATGCTTCTTTTGTGTCTTTCTTATTAGAACAAGCTTTCAATTTCCTCAAGGAAGCCTTCTTAACTTTTACAGCTCCTGGAGATTATTAGAAAACTTCGACTTCCTTGGATTGGTTGATTCTTCAAAACAATATACCCTCTTGTTCTTTGATGCACATTTGAAGATAATGATGACTAGATGGAGTAGCAATCTGGTCAAACAGATATTAAAATTTAGTAGGGTATAATTGTTTTAATGGAAGTAATGTCTAGTATTCTACTTCAATCACTGACTCAGCTTCCACTATATATAGAAAGCTGTGGGTTTCCTGCAAAGTAAATGCAGATAAAGTATAATTAGTCCACTTGTTTGCTCATAGTTTGGAATCTCATAATTATCTGGTCTCTCCTGGCCAAAAAGACATGCTAAAATAAAAACAAACATATGGCTTTGATGAGCTTGAAGGTACAATTAAGTCGCTGACAGCAGAGCAGAGGGGGAAAGCAAAACATCTCCAAGTAAATCTAAAAAGCGATTGTTGTGTTGGAATGTATTTATAATCTGTTGCTAGGAAAGAAAAAGTGTAGAATCTAAAATATGTTTCTTTGTAGAACTTCTTAATATTAGAGTAATCTCTAACACACTACAGTGTAATCTTGTTTTTTCATATGAATTTGTTCTCCTAGTCTAGTATACATGTTCCGTATGCAGCAGGAATAATGTGTGTACGTGCATCCATGTAACTTTACTAGAAAATCCAACAAATCCTGCACACTATTTACAAAATTGGATGCTGTAAGCCAGAAATCTCATAAAGTAGTGCATAGTGATAAAAAAATGGCAGAAGTTAATTCATGTCTCCTATACCTAGTATACAGTGAGAAGCCCATTTAATCTCTTCCTTAGTGCAAGTTGAAAATATATATTGGCATATCACGATTTGGGATGACAGGATATCATTGGGCAATGCACAGAGTGCATCTTTGGCATCAATTGATCTATACATCACCTGTTTCTTTAGAAGCAGCCTTTCTTAGCTGTACATAACAACATCCAGCACAACCTATTTATTTGTTTAATTATTGATATAATTTGCTTATATTTCTAGGACAGGGCAGATAACCTCTTTGTGGGTATTGATTTTTTTATTTTTCAAAGCTATTGTTTTCCTCCTCAAAGAGCTGCAGAGTTATGGCAACGATGTAGTAAAAAAAATGTAGAAAGAGCAAAATGGAATTCCCAAACCCTCCTCCCCCTTTGTGTTGTTTTGCTTATTTTTCTTCTATATAACTAATGTGTAAATTCTGTTAAAGAAAAGCATTCTTGCATTCTTCCTCTGAAAACAATGAAACATTGAGGCCAGTACAATTCTGCAGATTGCTATCACATCTGGATGGTTTTAAGGCCTGCCAAAACAACAGGAGGTGCTCCTTTCTCCATGGGCTTCTATTATAAGAGCTCAAGGTAGACGTGCATAGCCAGAGGATCCCAAGCTGGGCTCTCTTTTCATTCATATTAGGAGTGAATAATTTTTCAGGGTTTGAGAGAGACACCTAACTTTTGAGGAATGTGTCAGGCGCCAATAAATAAATTAAATAATAAATAAATAAATAAATAAATAAATAAATAGAGGGAGGGAGGGAGGGAGGGAGGAAGGAAGGAAGGAAGGAAGGAAGGAAGGAAGGAAGGAAGGAAGGAAGGAAGGAAGGAAGGAAGGAAGGAAGGAAGGAAGGAAGGAAGGGATGGGTCAGGAGCCATACTTCAAAAAGCTATAATTATCAGGACAAAGACATGGAGTGAGGACAGCTAAATTTGTTCTATATTAAACGTAATTCAGACTAAATCTAGTATAGTTATTCCATTTAACTCTCTCTCTAATCAACATTTTCCTATTATGTCACATTAAAGTTACAATTCACTGAGACTTTTGCATAGCTGTGGGACTGTCTCCCCCTAGTTTGGATAATGTATATACACATCGGCATTGGCTTATATAACCTTTCAAGTAAGATCAATCTTTGTTTTTTATGGCTCTGATCAGCTGTACTTATTTATAACCCAAGCTATATACTTTGCCTTTTACCAGAAGGCAAATATACTGATTAGAAAAATGCAACAACAAATTAGGCTCTGGGTAGCTAATTATAAGGAATTGTTCAGAATATGACGTTTTCTGGCTTCAGACCAGTGACTGAATTCCATGTAATGATGAATAGCCTGTGGCACTCCATGTGCAACTCAATCTGTATTTAAATAAAAATATATCTGGCCAAGTTCAGTGCACCCTTAAGCACTGCATATTGGCATGCAGATCTCAGTTGCTATTTCAAGACCCATACTACATTTTAGCAAAGTTAACTTTATATTGGGTCTTTTAGGAAAACAAAAAAGTTATTGGCTCTTCCCTTCAGTATTTATCTTTCATACAGGTTAAACCCTAGTAGGCAACAACTTTATTTCATTAAGGATGTACTTAATGAAAGGAGCCGAGGTGGCGCAGTGGTTAGAGTGCAGTACTGCAGGCTACTTCAGCTGACTGTTCAGCAGTTCAGCGGTTCAAATCTCACCGGCTCAAGGTTGACTCAGCCTTCCATCCTTCCAAGGTGGGTAAAATGAGGACCCAGATTGTTGGGGGCAATATGCTGACTCTGTGAACCGCTTAGAGAGTGCTGTAAAGCACTGTAAAGCGGTATATAAGTCTAAGTGCTATTGCTATAAGTCTAAGTGCTATAATGCAAGGTAGTTGAGACAAGAAGCACACTCAGGGATACTAGCTCTATCTTTATTGTAATGTTACATTAACAGAATCTTACAATCTGAAAAGTACACCTATCCTTCCAAAAATTTGCAATCCTAGAAAGTAAGTGTATCCTTTCTGCCATGTACTCATTCCTTCTCCAAGCTCAGCTGCCTCTTATCTGACTATAGGCCAGTCTGAGTTTCTTCATTCTGTCTCCAACTATCATTCCCATATACCATTACAAGAGCTCCCCCTTTATCAGTTTCATTGCTCGTGTCCACACATATCCAACTTGATACCCTCCAAAAGTATGAATGTTTATTCCCAGAACCTTTAGCTGGGAAATACAAATTCCTTCTGTATCTAATCATGCCTTGGCCAAGTAAAGTCTTCCCTTCCCTTCCCTTCCCTTCCCTTCCCTTCTTCCCTTCCCTTCTTCCCTTCCCTCCCCTTCCCTTCTTGCCTTCCCTTCTTCCCTTCCCTTCCCTTCTTCCCTTCCCTTCCCCCCCCTTCCCGGCC
>QLTV01001700.1:2449832-2504845 GCA_003457575.1 Thermophis baileyi
GCAGTACAGGTATCACATGAGAACTTCATATCAGTATACAGTGTCATTTCAGAATAAGAGTCCTGCTGACAAATTAAAATGAACATAGTGACACCCTTCCCTTCCCTATTACCTCATAATGTTCTTTTCTCCATTGACAATTGTGGTATGGAGAAAAAGACTATATCTCAACAAAAACTATATCTGCAGTAACAATCAGAGGTGGGTTCCTCCCGGTTTGGACCGGTTCTATAGAACTGGTAGTAACTTGGCGGCCTGGGTCACTAGAACCGGCAGTGACCCAGGCATGTCACGCCCCCGAACCGGTTCTTTCGGCGGCGCCATAGGCGGCACCATCTTGTTTTTTGCTTCTGCGCATGCGCAGAAGCTTTTTTTAAGCACTGCGCATGTGCGAAGTGCGCGGCGCGACACTGAGCGAACCGGCAGCGAAGAAAACCAGAACCCACCCCTGGTAACAATGGTAGCTGAAGCTTTAGCAGAGAGTTTAGCACTTTCCCTAGCAAAATTGTCTCATTTGAATAAAGTGATCCTTTCTCTTAAAATATAATCCAGTAGTCATGCAGGCGTGAGTTACAGGAGTTGTAGTCTACTGTTGCAGGTTCAAGAAGATTTCACTGAATCTAGTTCAGCTGACATTAAATAGGTGTATGTGTCTATAGGAAGGGGAAACCTTAGTTCCTGCAGTTTATTCAGCAGCTAGCCCGAATGCAGGCGGGTAATCTCATGATCTCTCCTTTATACAGAGAGGTTTGACTGGCCAGAATTACTTCCTAACCACCAACCTCACTGCAATTCCATCTCTGCTCCCTTGGAGGCACCTAGTTTACTACGAATACTCACTGTGAGTTGTGCGGGTCTGAGTTGAGGGATTTCCATCAAGCTCATACCTGCAATCTAACCTTATGGGCACAAAGTTCTGCCGAGCCTCATATTTTAATCAATTTTGGAAAATGCTTATTAGCTGCTTTTCAACTATTAAGAACCCTTTAGTCAATACATTTTATAATGTGTGAGTTTCCTTTAATCTTTAACAAAAGAAGTTTTAAAGATCAGTTTAAGGACATAAGAAACCCTCTTTTTTGGAATAAACAGAAAAAGAGTGATTAGAATGTTGATTTTGGAAAGTTATAAATGGGCTAAGGATCCAGATAGATTTGTTAAGATTTTGAAATTAATCATAATAATCCTTCCTGTCAAAAAAATGTTGTTTTGAATTCCTAAAAGAAAGTATGATAGCATAGGACTCTGAAAATTGGATACTAGAGGAAACCAGAAGGAACTAAAGATTACAATTAAAGGAAAATTTAAATTTGACTTACTAATACAGAATGGAGCAAAATATTTTAATCCTGGACATACTGGACGATATTTGTAAGGAATGGATCCAGAATTTAATTTTAAACGTGTCTGCCATTATAGATGGACTGCTTTTAAAAGATGTCATGGAAGAGATACAATTGTTACCAGACAAGGTTGATCTGAAATTAGATTTAAAAATGACAAGCTACAAGAATGATATGGAAAATGATGTTATACTGGATATACAAAGGAAATCAGCTGATGTTTTAATAATTAAAAGGGGTGAACAAATAGCAAAACAAAAGATAACTCAAATAATTTTTCATGTTGGATTTACAAAAGAGATCTGTTAGAGTTCTGAAGGATTTTGTGAGAACGGACAAAAAAATGGCAAAGAAAACAAATTCAAGGGCTTTATTTGAAGGGATTAAAGATCAAAATTGTTAAGAGTAAAAGGAAGGAATGAAGGTGAGTTTATAAAGGTTGAAACAGAAATGTTGTCATTTCTGGTAATCCACTTCTGCTGATCAGGACTAAATGATAAGATTATAAGGATATGCTTATAGATAAGAAAGGAGATATGGGATGCAGAGATTATTTCTTATATTTTAAGAGAAGGTGATAAATTGATAAAAATGTTTATACTTGTAATTTATATACTCCTCTTTTTTCTTTTTTCTTCTCTTTTCTGTTTTTGTCTATAATATTTTTATGCACTTTCTAATTTTTATTATTTTATTTTATGTAGTTTGTATTTGTTTTCATCCGTTTTACTATAATGTTTATTTATTATAAAACTTATTTATTAT
Source organism: Thermophis baileyi (assembly GCA_003457575.1). Lineage (NCBI taxonomy): Eukaryota > Metazoa > Chordata > Lepidosauria > Squamata > Dipsadidae > Thermophis > Thermophis baileyi. The sequence continues at coordinate 2,451,941 of QLTV01001700.1, forward strand.
AATGTTTATTTATTATAAAATTTATTATAAAACAAAGGAAGGGATGCATTTGTGGTTGTTCCCCTGTGCTAGCAATAGGGGAAAATAATTTTATTTTTTTTGCTTAATGAAAAACAGAGTAATTAGTGTATATTTCAGACACAACCCTCTATTTCTGCAGGATGCCTTAAAAAGCTTTGCGTAAGAAATAAATATTTGTGTCTCTTTTTAAAGCTGCTTTACATTTGGTCTTTTACTGTAAGTATTAACATTCCATGAATAGAAAGAAGGCACCAAATCACACTTCATTTTTTTGTTTTATTGACATTTCAGGGCTGCCCATCCATAGGGAATGTTTTGCAGTTCAGAAATTAAGACATCTTTTTCTTCCTTCTACCTTATTATGAGTTGTAATATATATATATTTCCAAAGAAATTATATATATTTAATTTCTTTGGAAATTATAAAATATTAAATCAAGGATGCAATATTAAGTCAAACATGCAGTGACACCTCAGGAGTCTCCAGTTCTACTAGGAGGCCAGTGATAAGAGGAAATGGTCTATATATAGTCTTAACACTAAAAGTTTGCAAGAGAATATGTACAGTCTCCTTAAGTATAGTTGAAAAGAAAGCCATCAGTGCAAAAATGAACTGGATCCCACCAACCTTGGGGAGGGAACTGATAGTTTTCTAAGCACTTAACTGGTTTTACTTGTGATGCTCCTCCAGTGTTTCCTCTGATACACAAATGCAATGACTTTTGTTATCTCATCACAGTTCCACAGTAGATGTCAGAATACCATAGTGTTGGTTGTATTTGTGTTCGGTTTTAAATGGGGTGGTAGTAGGAAGAGGAGAACAGGTGGATGAGATAGAAAAAAATGATCTTCCTCATGCCAGGCCAGGAGATCAAGGCAGAATACTTTGGGTATGCCTACATATTAAGTTTTTGGTTTTTTTAATCATAGGATCGGAATCAACACTTGCTTTAGACATGCTGGTTTTCTGAGCTTGAGCAAGGATGTTCAACCTGCAATATGATATTTTTTTAATGTTTCTAGAACCCAGTAGATAAATTTATTGGTGATTAGTTTTCCTGACAATATTAAAATACTTCTAAATTAATGGATATCACTTGACAGAATTGATTGGGAAATATATGACCACAATGCCTAAGTGACACAATAAGTGTGACATCATGTGATCACACTAGACGTAAGATGTCACTTTCCCCCATTATTGTTAAATGAGACATCACATGGCCACAATGGCAATTTTACTGCTGGCTTCTCCATTGATTCTGTTCATTGGAAGCCAACTGTGAAACTCACAAATGGTGATCATGTGACTTTGGGATGCTGCAACACTCATAAATGCCCAGTGATTGCACAGCCCTGAATGATGATTACATGAGGGATACAGGGATGCTACACCAAGAATTGGTCATAAAGTTACTTTTTCAGTAGTAGTTTCAAACAGTCACTAAACAGGGCAGTCATTGAATGAGGACTACCTGTACATTTCTGTAATGAATGCTAAGGCTTGCAGGGTGAAAGACTGGCGGTCCCAAACTACCTCTCTCAGAGGTTCTCTGATCTTCACATTTGATGCCCCACCTGCTTTGGAATTCTTGCTACTACCCCTATCTTCTGGTACCCGCACCCTAATTCTAGTATCAGTAAGAGGTAGGGTTCCTATTTCATTCTAAGGATTAAAAGTTAAAATACAGAAAATAGAGACAGTGCCACTTCCTAGACATGTAACATATAGATGTGGTAACTAGAGGACAGTCCTTTCTTTCCTCATCTCTTTCCTCATAAGAGATAAACAAAACAAAACTTTATTATAAAGCAACAAAAAGAAAAAAAAATGTAATCCTGCTTTTTTAACTATAAGTATTAACATGCGGACCTTCCATGTGAAAGGAGATAATTACAAAGTTGCCTAGAACACAGCAGCTTGCAAATAAATTTTTAACAAATCCAGATGAAAAAACAATATTCTGGACAGTTTGCGCTAAAAGAGAATAGCCCTCTGCCTGAAATAGTACAGATTATAAAAAGACAATTCAAAATATTACACATCCCAAGAAGCTTATAAAGAAAGAAATGTAAGTTCATGAACACAGGCTGAGATATACATGAAGGTGGAACTCACTCCGTATCAAAACTTGTATAAAAGGTAGAGAAAATAAGACTTAGCCCAACACAGAAAATATAACTAAACTTAGTACATTTTGAATATTTGCCAAGGATCTAGAAAACATCATAGGGCTGTTTCAGCAGGCTGATTTTTGTCTGCCTTTAAGCTTGAGTTACCAGATAAGAAAACTGGCAGAAGTTTGTATTTACTTACAGAGAAATTTGAGGGTTTTTTTTTTTCTGATGTACCTGCTTTTTAAAAAAAATCTGTTCTTGGCTGAATCGGGTTGCTAAATTATCCTGACTACATTTTTTAGATAAGCATTTAGAGCAGTGTTTTTCAAACCTGGCAACCTTGAAATGTGTGGACTTCAACTGCCAGAATTCTTCAGCCTGCATGGGAATTCTGGCAGCTAAAGTCCTCACATCTTAAAGTTGCCAAGTTTGAAAAACATTGATTTGGAGCCTTTATGTAGGAAATACATTGTCAAAGGGCTCAAACTTATTTTTGTGGACAAGGTTGTCTATGTGAAGTACTTACTAATGTCCTGTTTCAAAATGTAAGCATATTCCTCCCAGGGGTGGGTTCCTCCCGGTTCGGACCGGTTCTCCCAAACTGGTAGTGGCCTGCTGGTGATGTCGTGATGATGTCACCGAACTGGATCAGTCGGTGCCGGTCCGTGGGGGCCGCCATCTTTTTTTTTATTTTTTTTTGAATTTTTTTTTTGAATTTTTTTATTTTTATTTTTAAAAATTTCCTTCTGAGCATGCGCAGAAGCCGACTTCCGGCACTGTGCATGTGGTCGCCATCTTTTTTTGGGGCTTTGTTTTTTTTCCGGATTTTTTGTTACTGCGCATGCGCGCATGCGCGCGTGCGCAAAGTGCCCACGCGCCCACGAGGTGCGGGAGGGAGCGAACCGGCAGCGAGGTAAGTTGGAACCCACCCCTGATTCCTCCCCACTCTGAGGTTTACTGGTCTGGGGGAGCTTTGCACCACAAAACAGTATACATTGAAAGGAAATAGGCTGAAGGAGCACCAAACATTAACTCTTTTACAAGAACATCATAAACAATAGCATACACTTATTTCTTAAGCAATTTGAATCCCTACACTCCAAGTGGCAAAAGTATTTCCACCTTTTCAGTCCTTGGGTTTCAGGGTCACCTCCAGGTATAGGCTGTAAAACTCGCCAGACTTTGTAATTCTTTTTTGTTTAGTAGCGGTGCATTCTTTCTTAAGTAAATGGCAAACACAAAAGCAAACAAACAAAATTTAGTTGATCACTCATTTATAGACAGACTGCCAGACAATGGCTAGTTGCTTTTGACACCTACTGCATTTTAATGCTTTTGGGCAGATCATCATGTTTTGAAAAGAAACACAGGCAAAGCTGTGATGATCAGAACCTTTTTACTCAATGAAACATATATTGAAGCTTTAGGTCTTGATGTCTGGGCTTTGAGATAGTATCTGAGATAGCAAGAAATGATTGATTCTTTTTTGTGTTCCAGCGGTTTACCTCTGCAAGCGAACAATGCAAAACAAAGCACGGCTTGAGCTAGCAGACTATGAAGCAGTAAGTACCTGGATCCTTTCCTAGAAGCGAGACTTGAAAATTGGGTCATGAGACTTGGCAACTCTGCCAGAAACAAAAGCAAAGCCCTTGAAACAATCCTGGTCTTGAAAAAAAAATAGATATTTGGGAGCTTAAACTTGCTGGCAGGCATTGATATTGGAGCTTCACAAGCACATTAAAAAGAATGGCAGAGTCTATGGGATAACATTGTCTTTAAAAAGATTGAACAGCATCATGGCAAAAATAGAGATCATTTCACTTAAATTGCAGAAGGCTTATAGCTGTCCCCATGAAGAGCTCTAAAATGTTCAGAAACATTGGTAACAACCAAGGGTTCCATGTGTATGTGTTACTGAAACCCGCTTTGGTCTATGTTGACTCTAACTCAGAAAGCTTCATCAGAGAAAAGCTCACTCTGAACGCTCTACTTACACTGTCTAAAATGGAGGGTGATGTCTTTCCTTTCCACTGCAAGAATGTAGATTGGGAAGTCAGTGCAATTTTATTTTACTGCCAACCTGTTTACTGGTTGTACCCACACTTCAAATAGGGGACAGTGTGTTTACCCTTAGAGGTTAAAGCAACTGCCTGATAGGCAGGCAGCCCAGGTTCGAATCCCAGTAAGGGTATGGCTAGCTGATGAGAGCTAAATAGCTTGAAATAGATCTGTACTAGTCTCCCTTTATTTATTCATCAGTAAAAAAATTTATATATAGTATAACTGGTTTGTCGTGAATGTGACTGTCTGAGGGCCCCTGGAGTGGGGCTGAAAGGCAAAAGGAAGCAGTATGCTCCCTCCCATATTTGGGTATACCAGGTGATCTTGAGAATATAAATATAAATATAAATATAAATATAAATATAAATATAAATATAAATATAAATATAAATATTATAAATATAAATATTTTCCAGGCATTAGCACTAACTGCTCATAGCCAAAAGCAGGTTTTCTTTCTTCCCACAGAATGGACCAGAACAGGTAATATGATCTACCAACTGGATATCAAAATAATTGTGTGTATGTGTGTGTGTGTGTGTGTGTGTGTGTGTGTGTGTGTGTATAAATATAAATATAAATATAAATATAAATATAAATATAAATAATATAAATATAAATAAATATAAATATAAATATAAATATAAATATAAATAATATACTGTAGGAGGGGAAAAGTGCATTGATTTGCTTTGGAACTGAAGAAACAGAATTGTTGCATATTGTGAACACAATATCTACTTTTTTTTACATAGCAATTTTTAGAACCAGGTCTGATCTGTGGGAGAAAAACCACTATTAACTTATAAAGATTTATCTTGATCCATTTTTTGCTTGAGAGCATGGATGTGCAGGATGTATAAACCATGTTTCCAATAACAAAAGAAAACAAGTTCCCATCTCATTTAGGACTGGGGAGAGAAGGCAAAATTTGACAGGCACAAAGGAATGCCTGGGGAATATAGGGTCTGTGAACTGAAACATTTCAGTGAACAAAGACATTGCTTCTTATTTTTAAAATGATGGGTATATCCATCTAGTTTTCTTTACATTGGCACTGAAATGGATGACTGTTGCCTTCTCTCAGGAGATATCTTCAGCTTTCCTGTGTAGTCTACAATTGTGAGGTTTTCTGGTGGTCTCCCATCAAAGTACTAACTATGTCAGAGTCAGACCCTGCTTAGGATTCCAGAATCTTGTCACCTACTCAGGCAAGCCTTATTTGGAATCTAGAAATGTCAGAAGAAAATTGCAATGACTTGGATCTAAATTACATTTACAGTATGTAATGAAGATTTCAAATTCTCCAAAGTTCTTCCTACTCAAGAAACTTGCTAATATGTACTGTGTTTTCAGGAAAGCTTGGCCAGGTTGCAACGAGCATTTGCACGGAAGTGGGAATTTATTTTTATGCAAGCAGAAGCACAAGCCAAGTGAGTAGCCACAGACATTTTATTGCTTGATTTGTCATCTGCTGTCTCTTGAGGCATTTCAATTTATCTTTTTATGTTATTTATCCACCTCATCATTGGCAGAGTGGACAAGAAAAGGGACAAGATAGAAAGAAAAATCCTTGATAGCCAGGAGAGAGCATTCTGGGATGTACACCGGCCAGTGGTATGTAAATTAATACCTTACATTCAGAAATGGTTGTGTAGTTAGTGTACAGTTTTGGAGATACATTCTTTCCTCCTTCCCTCCTTCCCTCCTCCCTTCCTTCCTCTCCCCCTATTGACTGATTATATGACTTAGGTTCAAATTCACAAATGCAGAGATGCTGGCCCCCAAAAGTTAAAAATGGCTGAACTCTCTCCTAGCCATGGCTGCCACCTGCTCTTTGAGCAGGAGCTGTGAGTCTAGGAGGACTTCCAGATTGCACCCCAGGTCTTTCTGGGGCAGTGCCTCTCCATCCAAAACTAGGGATGGAAGAATCTTATCTCTGGATGGTTCAAAGTATCTGGATTAAAATAGGCAATAACTAATTTAAGTTACCACTGGACAAAAAAGTTGAGATATAAAATCAATGAAATAAAATTAATTTAATTTTTTAAAAATGAAAGAAGGACACAAATACTCACAAATCACTTGCTGACCCCAAAAGGTGCATCATGATATCACATGATTTATTTACCTGCATCAGCTGTCAGCCTGTAAATACTTAGGGGTGGAGTTGGTGCTTTTATAGTTTGTGCTTATGTTTTCGTAGTTCTAACACCACAGTTCACTGTAGATGCCTAGGAAGATGGGGAAAATATGGATTAATGCGGGTGTCATAGGATTAATTTAACACCAAATTCTCTAAGTAAATACCATCTGCATTCCCAACAGGGAGTGCACTCATTATCTATAAGCTTATTTATAATTATTACATCACTGTTTCTAATTTCTTGGCTTGGAACTTGCAATGTTCACACCTAATCCAAAACAAGCATATTGCCCACTTGAATTCTTCTTCAGTTCAACTGTAATCTGAAACGAAGAAGAGCTCATTCTTCCAACTGTTCCTGGCAATGTTTGCACAATACTGAGTTAAAGACTAAGTGGTATGCTTAATTTTGAACCTGTTGTTTTATAGCTTAGTTTAGGTAACATTATCACTGCCAGTGAGTGTGGCATTTGCCCTCTGTTTATACACAGTAGCTTGACTTGTCAGTTTTAGCGGGAGTGTAGTTTTCTCCTTGCTAGTTCTTTGATTAGGGTACTGTTTTCCACTTGATTGTTTACCTGGCATTAATTCACCTTATTTGCGTGTTGGCTGCTGGAGGGGATGTGTTCTGGTCTTTTTATTTCCTCCCTAGCTTTTTTGTTATCTCTTTTGAATTGTGTGTAAATATGGTTTATTTTTGTGTTTCTATTGATGGCTGATTTATCTGAATGCCAAGCTTCCAGGAATTCCTTAGCATTTTTTACTTGGCTTGGTCTAGGATGCTCACACATTCCCAGTTGAAACTGTGGTTGAGTCTGTCCATGTGTCGTAAGATTAAGAAGTTTTCATCCCATGTTCTGACTGCTAGTTGGTGCTCATGGATATGTTATGCTAGTCTTCTGCCTGTCTGGCCTACATAGTGGCTGTTATAATCCTTACACCTTATGTTCATTCCTGTTTTTCTCCTTGGCCTGATGGGTCTTTTGACTTAAGATGTTCTGAAGAGATTTGGTTGGTTTGTGGTTTAATTGGTTTGGGAATAGACTTATCTTTTTATAGATAAGAAATTGCTGAAGAAATGGCAGGAAGAGGGGAGGGAAAGCTGTCTTTTGCCTTTCTCTCTATAACTATTGTTACAACAGCTGGAGAAAAGGAAGGAAAATGCTTCATGCTGTGGCTATGGAGCACTGCAGCATTAGAAAATTAGGACTGAGTAAAGGGTTTGAGGAAAACGTAAACTGCAGGGACAGGATTCTTTATCCTCCCAGCGACATTATCTGGACTGTGACAGGTTCCTGGGCTTTTAAAAATAGCTGGCCTGAGAAATACCAGAACTGTTTGTGATTTTGAGGAAATGCTCTTAGTTATTCAAGTTGTATCCTGAATCATGCTTTGGGGAGATGGGGTTGTTTTGAATGAACTATACTGCATGACCTCCATGTTTACAAACATGTTTGTTTTGTTAGATACTATTTCCTATATCAGCTGGATCTAAAAGAGTCCCTCTGGTTGATGCCAGTCATCCTGTTCTGTATTCATACATAAAACTAACAAGCTTATTTGACTGAGTGAGACAGAATTAGTAAAGGAAAATATGCCAGTCCTAATAAAATGGAATAGTATAAGTAAAAGATTAAAAAGTAATGGCCTATATATGTTAATCTCTTTTCAAGTCTTCCACTTTTATAAAAATAACAAGTATGTATGAGAATGAGCGATGATGGTTGTATTCAATGATGTGTATCTATCTATCTGCATATAATTTTTCGTATGGGTAGGAGGTTATATGTTTCCATGTGAATGTAAGACTTATGAGAGGAAGATATATATGAATAAGTATGGAAATTGTGTGTGTGTGTATAGCCAAATTGGAAGTGGGGGAGGGGTAGATTGTGCTTTTTGCATTGTACAGGTAGTCCTCCACAATTGGGACCAGCAACTTGGTTGCATGTATATTTATTATTTTACTATAAAACTTACAATGATGCTAAAGGAAATACTAACTTAAAATCATATCATATCATATCCAGACTGTGACATTCTCCCACAGAGTGTCTAAATTTGTTTGCCAAACCTTCCCCTGAGCCCCTGACATATAAAGCAGCAATTGCAACAAGAAGATTTAATTAAATTCAATAAAGTAACTACAAATCCATGCTTGTAAAATGAAAAACAAATGCTTTATGGTTACTGATGGGAGCAGTGGATCAATAGCCCTATATTTATTTGCTATTTGATTATAATATTTAATCATGTAATCATGAAGTTAGAAGGGGCCTTTTAGACCTTCAGGTCTAACATCTTCCTCAATGCCAAAAGTTAAATGAAAGATTCTTAATAGAAAGCCTCTACTTGAACACACCCAGTGGAAGATAAGTTTCTGGGCAATTGGTTCCACTATCAGACTGCTCTTACTGTCAGAATTTTTTTAAACCTCTTATTCAGTCAGAATCTATTCTGAATTTAAAAGTAGCTGAAATCCATTTTTCCATGTTTTGGATGTAGAACAATGACTCATCTTTACCTTCTTCTTTGTAATGTCACTTGAGATATACAACGAATGCTATTGTGTCCCTCATTGGTCTTCTGTTCTCAAGGCTAAATATTCCAGTTCTTTCACTCTCCTCAAATAACTTAATTTCTAGCTCCCTGATTAACTTAATCAATCTTCTCTAAACCTCTTCCGATTAGTCTGAATCAGTGGTGGGTTTCAAATTTTTTTACTACCAGTTCTGTGGGCATGGCTTGGTGAGCGTGGCATGACTTGGTGGGGGTGGCAGGAGATGGATACTGTAAAATCTCGANNNNGTGGGCGTGGCTTGGTGGGTGTGGCGTGGCTTGGTGGGCGTGGCTTGGTGGGCGTGGCAGGGGAAGGATACTGCAAAATCCCCATTTCCTCCCGATCAGCTGGGACTTGGGAGGCAGAGAATAGATGGGGGCGGGGCCAGTCAGAGGTGGTATTTACCGGTTCTCCGAACTACTCAAAATTTCCACTACCGGTTCTCCGAAATACTCAAAATTTCCGCTACTGGTTCTCCAGAACTGGTCAGAACCTGCTGAAACCCACCTCTGGTCTGAATGCTTCTTAAAGTAGGGTGCTAAAAACTAGGCACAAAACTCAAGTTGGCATCTGATTAATGCAGAATAACATGGAACTATTATTTCTTGTCCTTTGGAAGCTATTATATGTCTACATGTGTCCTAAAATTCCACGTGCCTTTTTTGCAGCTAGATCATGATGCTGACACTTATTTGGTTTGCAGTCAATATTATTCCAAAATTGTTATAAGCACTTTATTACCAAACTAGGTATCCCAGATGCTACACCTATGCATCTCACTTCTGTGTGAAGAGCTTTGCAAGTTTCTTGATTTTCATTCTTTATTTTTACCTATTTCTCTACCCTGTGAAGATCATTTTAAATTGTATTTCTGTCTTCTGGGCTGTTCGCGATTTCTTGCTTTTTGTTATCATGTTTACCCACAGGGACAATTCCATTGCTTGTTTTTCCCTATGGAGAGTTGCTTCTTCTGTCAACTCATGTTGTAGTACTTCCTTTGTCTGTCTGATAAATCTTTATCTTCATGAGCTGAAGTATGCCCATTTGTTGCTATAGTTCTTACTACTTATTCAAGTACAACTGACACTTTATGTTTTCTGCAAACATTTGCCAGATTGTTTCCACACAAGAACATGAACATACCACATGGCATGCATAGCTTTGTGGTATGTTTTTGTTCTTACCTGAAGTCATAGCTACAGATTCCATATGACTTCAGTTTTGCCAGTAGAAGAGAATATATGTGGTTCAGGGTTGAACCACGTTTGGTAATGAAACATCTGCAAGCAAACAACCAAGCTCAGAGAGCACCAAGGACTCCACAACTTCAGTTTTATGTTGTAAAAACCACCAGTAGGAGGTGTCCTACTTCGTCTGTTTTTTTGTTCATCTTCTTCTTCCCTTCTTTTTGTTCCCTTCTCAAGTTTTCCAGTGAGGGGAAGTTTGAAAGGGATTTCCCCTTAAACTGTTTTGCTGTTGGACCTCTGTTCTCAATTCATTCATCCAGTAAATAAAATGTATTTCTTGTTTTACAATAGATGAGATAGCTACTTTTAAAGCAAGCATGGAAAAACATTGGGTTTCTATGATATAAGCAGTAATTGATATAGGAATTTTATTTACATTTGGGTGCCATCATGAAGGGTAATTTTATATAGATAATTATATAAGATGGTATTATGTAATATTGCCTGCTTGCTAGGCTACATGTATGGGGCTCATGGGAAACGAAGTCTAACAACATCTAGAATATTTGTGTGAAGACAGCTTGAGTTTATGAGACTATTCACTAGCTGAAACCATTCCAACAAATTACAGAAGCAAACAAAATATCTTAATTTGGTTGTGGATTAAGAACTGTTCATGATCATCGTGTATACAGGTAGTTCTCAAGTTATGACCACAATTGAGACCAGAATTTCTGTTGTTAAGCATGGCAGTTGTTAAGCGAATCACACCCAATTTTACTACCTTTTTTTGCCCTGGTTGTTAAGTGAATCACTTGCAGTTGTTAAGTTAAGTAACATGTTTTGTTAAGCAAACCCGGGTTCTACCATTGACTTTGCTTGTCAGAAGCCGGCTGGGAAGGTCACAAAGGGCAGTCAAATGACTCCGGGACAATGCAATTGTCATAAATCCATGCCAATTGTGAAGCACCCAAATTTTGATCTCATGAACATGGACATACCGTGATGGTTGTAAGTGCAAATACTGGTTGTAAGTCACTTTTGCCAGTGCCATTTTGAATGGTCACTAAATGAATAGTTGTAAGTCAAGGACCAATTTTAATGATAGTTATAGAGTATTTATACCCTTTGTTCAATAGAGTCAATTGTAATGTGTATACATTTTTTACAATAACACAGAGGAAAAATGTTGAATTTGAATTTTAAAAAAATCGAATGCTAACGTAAAGCAATCACATTTATCTACATTATGTTTTTAGCCTGGATGTGTAAATACGACTGAAGTTGATATTAAAAAGTCTTCAAGAATGAAAAATCCTCACAAAACAAGAAAGGTATGTTCTTATCTTTAGTAATTATTTACATATAAGCATATTTTACTTTCCCTTATAGTGAAGAAATCCATTATAATAGTTCTGGGTATATACATTGATAGAAAATTCTTTAAAAAATGAAAACAGGTTTGGATTTATTCTAGAAGCGAGTATTTTTTTCCCAATGGAATGAATGCTTAGATTTTTTTTATATTTAGAAAAAATATTCTCCAGCCCTTTGCCAATTCTTCATTCTGATTTAGCAAGCTCAACCCTTTTTCAAAAAACATAAACTGCTGTGGATGGTCTCAGTAGGAGCCATCCCATGCACTTCTTCTATGACAGCAAATGCAACGTTAGTGCATGACCTTTCAATAAATGGTTTCTGCACTCGTGACTCAACTCTCACCTCTATCCTGTTCATCAAGAACAGATCTATTTAATGATGGATGTCACCATCATGAACATCTGCTGTAAACTCGGGAATTGCAAGTCCTGATATGGCAAGTAGCTGCTTGGTCAGATGTTGCAGCATGGATATTTCTAGTCATGGTGTTCATGAAATTTTTCTGGCAATAGTAATTATACATCTGAAACAATTATAGCAGGTGTGAGTTCCAGCAATATGGCTTACATAACTGCAGCAGAGGAACTGGCCCTTGATTTAGTCTCTGGAGGAAAAGTAATCATCCTTTTTTAAACAAAATTAGAAAATGCAATGACATAGAGAGGTTCCCAGTCCTGACTACAAAACTATCCAACGTGAGAATGAAAAAGTGGTGACATTTTCAGATATTAGAATTAAAACCGTATATTTGTTATACTGGATTAGAATTTCATTGTATTGTACATTTTTGAATGAAATAAGATGGCAATCCAAAATGCAATGTGGTTCAGTTAAAATATTAGTGTTTAAGCCAATAATCAGCTTTGTTACAGTGGGTTATAATGACATTTTGGCTGCTGTGTATATGTAAAAGAGTTGTGCCAAGAATTAGTCACATCTCAAATGTTTGGCATATCCTGAAGATGTGTACAACTAATAGGCCATCACAGCATTTGTAACTTTAAAAAAAAATTAGCCCACAAGCACAACAGCTGTTTCTGGATCTCTAGATAGATAGAAACACCCCCACACTAACCATCAACCTCGTCCTTATTGATGTAAGTAATATTATACAAGGCACAAAAAAGGAATAAGAAATAGTAAGCCAGACAACTTTAAGATGTGAGATAGGGAACCTGGATTCCCTTAAATCTATTAATACCAATACCATCCACTATACCTTTCTAATTCTGCAAACTATACTTCTTTCCCTTACATTCATCTGTTACTTTATACAAGGGGAATTTATACATTGCTTTTGTTCTTTGAACTTCTACTCTCTTTCTGTCTCAAGACTTCATCCAACTCTGACTTTCTCAGTCTTCCACTTTATTCAATCCATTCACCCTATCTTTAAACATTTGTTTATGTTTCTATCCACATTCATTCTCTATATGATCAAACCACCTCAACATACTTCTTGATTTCTGATCATTTACATTTTTGTTCAATTGGAATTCATTTAACTCTCATTAATTTGTCAACCCATCTTTTGTTGTTTCCCCACACACACACACCCATTCAACTTACTTTTATCAATCAATCAAATCTTTATTCATAGACCAGCAAATAAAACACTAGAGTGTTCACTTTTTCACTTTATCATTCTACCAATAATTAATGTTAATATAATTCTCACATAGGTCTTTGTAATAGACTTCTTTTTTCCAATAAAGGAGAATGTTTGTAGCTCAGGGTTGAAATGAGGGGTCCTTGGTGCTCTCTGAGCTTGGTTGTTTACTTGCAGATGTTTCATTACCCAAACTAGGTAACATCATGAGTGAAAGTGCCCTTGGCTATACTTCCACCAATTGCTTCAGCAGAGATGAGAGTACAAGAAGGCCTCAAGTCACCAACCCCCTTCTTCAGGGGAAGCACAACCCTATTCAGAGTAATGCAGGGCCAATATTTTTGAATTATCTAGTTCTTTACTGATAAAGAGCAACTCTGTCCAGGGTTGGTTTTGCCTCATCTGATGTGGATGTTCAGGACTTCTACACTATTTCTGATTTGGTCCAAGGTAGCAATGTACACCTGAATTTCATTCACATATTGGTAAGACCTCACCCCAGTCTGACATTTGACTTCTTTCAGTGATTTCATGTAGATGTTGAGCAATATAGAGAAGAGCACTGAACCTTCTGGAACTCCTAATGGCAGTAGCCATGGACTTAAATGCTTCTCCTCATGACCACTGATGGAACTGCATAGGGATAGCAAAACTCTGTTGTTGTATTAACATCTCTCTTCTACTTTTGTATGCAGTCTGTTTATGGATTACAGAATGATATTCGAAGTCATAGTCCGACACACACACCAGTGCCAGAAACAAAACCTCCCACAGAAGAGCAATTGTGTCAAGAGGTTTGTGAGACTATATTTATTTGATTTACTCACCCATGTAACAAAAAAAAATGCTGAACTTATTGCATTCTGAAAAATCAAAATATAAAACACATTATGTATTACTTTAAATGAATGCCTGGAATATTTTGAAAATGTCAGAACTGAATAAAATGCTCCATTCTGTCAGAATACATGGCAGTCCAGATCCATAATGGCTAACCCCAGAGGGCTCCCAGGCTCTCAGTCTGATGTTGCTCTATGCAGATAAGGGAGGAGTCTTGGCTGAGAGTGTTGGAAGCAAGTGGGGAAAACAGAGATGGGAGAGAAAAGGAATATCCATCTGGGAATAGCATTGTTTTCAGGGTTTGATTCACAACACACTTAAATATAATACAAGGTGCCATATTTTTACCACCATCACCAGTTGCTTCCATTTCATGCATTTTCCTAAAAACATTAAAGGTTATAATTTTGATCTATTATATTCTCTAGATTTCAGTGGATAATAAGAGGTAGCTGTGTGTGTGTGTGTGTGTGTGTGTGTGTGCGCTTGTATGTGTGTTTTACACACACACAAGCACACACAGAGCTCTTTCTCTTCATCTATCTATCTATCTATCTATCTACTATCTATCTATCTATCTATCTATCTATCTATCTATCTATCTATCTATCTATCTATCTATCTATCATCTATCTATTTATCATCTATCTATCATCTATCTATCACCTATCTTCATCATCATCATTAGCTAGCTAGCTAGGTATCATCTAGCTAGCTATCATCTAGCTATCTATTGCATTTCAAGAATCAATCCCTGGGAAATAATGCTATTCTCTAATAGATAGCAACAGCACTTACTGTATATACTGCTCCATTGTGCTTTACAGCACTCTCTGGGTGGTTTATAATGTTAGCATATTTCCCCCAACAGTCTGGGTCCTCATTTTACCAACCTCAATAAGATGGAAGGCTGAGTCAACCTTGAGCCACGTCAGGATCGAGCAATCCTGCATTCTAACCACAGCTCTTTAGATAGATACTTCTAGTTCCAAACTGTGCTTCCGTCACTTATTTCTGCCTCTCTCATACTTGGCATAGTGGTCCTAACTTCAAGGTATGTGGCTGGAGAGGACTTAGGATGAGGTGAAACTGCAATTTCTGCCAGCCACGAGGATTCTATGTGCCCCAATTATTCTCATGAAACAATCCTTAGGCCAATGAACCATACATGTTTTATTGCAAACCCAATATTTCAACAGTTTTCCATGAGCTACAAAGTAATGTGGACTGTTAATCTTATTTTAGGGTATGATCCAACTGTACTTAGATACTTGAACTTCTGAGTGATTTTTATGCTCAGCCTTGCTTTGAATCCTGATTTTAATAAATATTATGGAACACATCTGTATGTATGACTATAGGGGTAGTGGAAGAGGGGTTATCCTCTTAGATTGAGGATAATCTAATTATTCAAAACTAAATATATTTGTATCATAAATACAGAATAATTACCCAAAACTACATGCATTTTGTATCCTTTTTGTTTTAATGGATGTGGATCTGCAAAAATCCACATCCTTTTAGATTTAATGGCAAAAGTCCTTTCAATATTACTGACCATGACTGCACTGTTATGAGATCTTTACTTGAGCTGGATTGTGCCTTCGCTTGACTTAATTTATAAACAGATCAATGCATAAGGTCTCATGGCTTAGCATGAGTTCATATAAAATGCTCCATTTTCCTTAGGCCAAATTTATCTCTGTTTACTCAAACCTTAGACTGCTTTTATCAGTTGTTTGTTTTTTGCCTTTTGTAGATAAAATATTGGCAAATACAGCTAGACAGACATCGGTTAAAAATGTCAAAAGTTGCAGAAAGGTATGTATATTACCATGAATTTGGTTAAAGTAAAAAAGCTGCCATTTTCTGTACTCACGAGAAAAAAAAATGGGAGGGGAAGGGGGGCAATTATTAAATGAATGATTCCAACATAACTGAGAAAAATGTATTTAGTTAGGACCTTCCTTTGTAAAATTCTCAACACTCTTTGTAATAAATGCATTGTAAAAATGTTAGCTGATTGTGTTTTTCTAGTCTATTAGCTTATACCGAGCAGTATGTGGAATACGACCCTTTCCTGCAGCCACCTGATCCCTCTAATCCTTGGCTGTCAGATGATAGTACTTTCTGGGAAACAGAAATAAGGTATGTTGGGGGTAAATTTGGTCTTTTTTTTTTCAAATAAACAAATATTCAGCAGCATTAGTTTAAAAAATCAGATTGCAAGAAAGAAGGAGAAATAATATTTTTCACAATGTTCCGCTGTTAAAGGTTTTCCTTAGTAAAGGACAATCCAGGATTACAGCAGGGACCCAGTTTTTATGTTTCTAAATTCTCTTTTGTCTGTGTTTACAAGCAGTGCTCTCTCCCTAGGATTAGTTGCTAGTGTGAAGCAAGGGAGAAAAAAAACACATAGATATGCTGGAGGAATTGCACTATGCCGAAAATAGTACAGTTTCCATATAACCACCCGTGTGAATGTGCTAACAACAGAGGCCTAATAATAGTGGAACCAAATACACTAATAGGATTATTTTTCTTGGCCAAAATGCTGAACTGAACTGATGCTATTTAGGAGATTAACATTCTTTGAACTTTAGCATGAAAAAAAAGCTTTAGTTATCTGTCTGTACCATAGCTGTAGTGCGGCACATATTTACTGCAGTTAAAGTAATATGCAGTTGAAGTAGCCCTATATGTGATTAGGTTACTTTGCATGGCCCGCACCATCTTCTCCCAATAGCAAGGCAGATACATAGCCAATTGAGCTATTTCAACAAGTCTGAGGGATTGTTGGTTTGTTTGTTTCCTTTCAGCAAAGAGCCACATCAGCAAAGAGTAAAGCGATGGGGTTTTCGCATGGATGAAGCTCTGAAAGACCCGGTTGGAAGAGAACAGTTCCTCAAATTCCTGGAGTCTGAATTTAGTTCAGAGAATTTAAGGTTAGCCTTTCCCTCCACTCATTGATATCTGGGCTGTCTAAGGAAATAGTATAACTGGGATGAATCTGTTATTTCTCCTCAATGTGCTCAGCAGAGCCCACTTTCACCACCCATGGGAGTTTTTAAATGAGGCAACAGCAGGAGTCCAATTTCACATCTGGCCTAGCTTATACAATCCTTCTGGGAAAACCTGAGTGATGTTTCCACTTCTCTTTTCCCGGTTAGGAGAGTATAACCAGTAAGTAATCTGTCAGAGGGGAATTGTTGAGCCTTCCTGAGAATATGTATTATTTTGCCAGTGATCATTATCATCATGTTAATAATCTCTGCTGCATTATTATTATTTCTTTCTGAAGCTTAGAACAGGAGAAATAAAAGAAGATGTATTTGAGATCAATGTTTCTACCTGCTTTGTGAAGCCAATTTTCTTTCTATTCCCTGTTTAAAAGGAATTTACTCATTCTAGAGAAAAGTTAAGTATAGGATGATTTGGTTGAAATAGCATTTCCCTAGAATCTCCTATCTGGAGATTCTAAAGTCATCCAGGTCATGGTTGTCCCAAAGGTGCTGTTCAAAAGGCAACTGGACTTTCTTTTTTCTTTTTTCCTTGAAAACATTTCTCTGTTCATCCATTACAAAGCTTCATGAATGAGAAACTTCTTGGATGAGAAGCAAAATGTTTTCAAGGAAAAAAATTAAGAAAGTCCAGTTGCCTTTTGAATAGTACCTTTGGGACATTTCCCTAGGGTGAAGCTGTTCAATGTATACTTTGTCCCACTGGTGAATCCTGGACAGTAGAGTAACATTTAATGTAGCAGAAGGAGCTGTAGCTGAATTAAGATATCAACCATGTGGCTATGCACGTTTGGGTGCCTCCTTGTGGTTTTTTCTAAAGATGTTAGCGATAGAAGGGCAATTTCTTAAGATAGAGTTTTATTGCACCAACAAACAAACAATACAGGCACATTATTTTAATATAACGTTTTAAAAAAAATCTACTTTGAGTTTCAGAGATTCCTAAGGGTAAGAAAAATAATGAGATGAATGTTGAGCTTAAGGAAACAGAAATTTGTAGAAATGCAGATGTTTTGTTTGTAGAATGGAGTCATAAAAGATTTGAAATTTGCTGATCCACATTGATAATTGTATGGATACAGCACCAAATACATAGATTGCAACATATTATTATAGACTCATAGGGTTGAAGGGTTCCTGGAGGTCTTCTAGTTCAACCCCTGCCCAAAGCAGGAATCTTCAAGCCAGACGAATGGCTGTCCAATCTTTCCTTGACTACTTCCACCCACCTCAGGAGCCAGACTGTTCTCTTGTTTAATGGCTCTCCCAGTCAGGAAATTCTTCCTTATTTCAAGTCTGAATTTTCACTGAAAAGCTTCCACTTGTTGCTTCTCATCTTATTCTCAGGTGCTATGGAAAATAAATCCACACCCTTTTCCTTGTTGCAGCCCTTCATATATTGGACAATGGCTATATGTCTCTCCATAACCTTCTCTTCTTTAGGGCAAACATACCAAGTTCCTCTAACTGATGTTGTTTGTAGGATTGAGCCTCAAACCTCACTATCTTTGTCAGTCTTCTCCGCACTCGGCATCAATGCCATATATTCATTCACACAGAATGAAGTTAAAGCCCAATAAAATTTAGCCAAAAATCAAAGATTAGTTCTTTTCTGTCTTACTTTCATTCCTATAATATTTCTTATGGCTTGGGTTCTTCTTTATCTTTTGATAATGCTTCTTGCAATGTCATGTATTTCTCAAGATAAATTTATCTTCCTCTGCCCTTTTGTCCTTTTGTCCTTAGGTTATTCACTATTTTCTAATTGTTCCCTGTCCTCTAGGCATGACAGCTCTTTATCCAAATCCAAAACAGCATATTTATTGAAAAATAAGAAGATGCATGACTCACTTGCCATTTCTTTGTGCAGCAACAATTCCTCTATTTTGAGTTGTTTGCAGCATCTGTTGTTCATCTGAGACTCAGACCTCTTCTTCCGATGCTTCTTTGACTTGTTCTTACTCTTGGCCTCAGCTTTGTTGTTATTTTTCATTATTATTTGCATTGTCCATTTTCATTCCAATATGTGATTACCTCCTATGTAACTCATAGGAGAAAGAACATAGAATAATAGAATTGGGAGGGACCTTGGAGGTCTTCTAGTCCACACCCTATGCTCGAGCAGGAGACCCTATACCATTTCAGATAAATGGTTGTCCAATCTCTTGTTGAAAGCCTCCAGTGATGGAGCATCCAGAACTTCTGAAGGCAAGTTGTTCCATTGATTGATTGCTCTCACTGTTAGGAAATTTCTTCTTAGTTTTAGGTTTCTTCTCTCCTTGGTTAGTTTCCGTTGATTGTTACTCAACTTGCCTTTTGGTGCTTTGGAAAATAGTTTGACCCCCCTCGTCTTTGTAGGAGCCTTTCAAATATTGGAACTCTGCAATCATGTCTCCCCTCATCCTTCTTTTCATTAGACTAGACATACCCAATTCCTGTAACTGTTCTTTGTATGTTTTAGCCTCCAGCCCCTAATCATTCTTGTTTGCTCTTCTCTGCAGAAAAATAAATAAACATTGATTCTCTTGCCACAATATGCTTTGAAATCAGGCAGGCATGGCAAAAACCATAGGAAGCTTAGAAGTGGTACCCTTAAGTATCTGTTACCTGTTTTCCTTCTTTCTTATAATTTTGATGGATGCTGGGTACAGGTTCATATATGATGAAATGCAGCTCCCATATCTTCACTGATATCTTACAATGTCTTTAACCATAAATGTTAGGACCCCATTCCATTGCATGAATGATCACTACTGCTGAATTTTTCTGGGTATCAATTTTTGTTAGGCATGAATTTTGTTTATAGGTGGGTATCTATTTCTTAAAATGTAAAATCAAAAAAGGCAAAACCTGTCCCACACGCCTGATAACTACTCTTAACTCAGCATTGCCGAAAGCACAGATGGTGTTTGTAGCTTTCTTGCCTTCCTGACTGGGAGTACCATAAATTGTGACCTTATTGAAAGGCCCGCTGGATGAAGATGCAAGAGATCTTTCGCTTGATGAATACTCCATGTTAGAATGACTAGCTGAAGAGTCAAAGAGAGATCAGAGGCCTCGACTGAATATTGTTACTGACCTATCCTTGTGAGCTGAGGAGGTTATTTAAGGTTGATTACATGAAAGAAATTGTTCTTTGGTGTGAACTATCCTGTTACATAATTTAAATAGATATTTAAATATTGACTTGTTTATACTGTGATTTTCTGCACAGTTTTCTGCACAAGAGTAATTATATTCTTCTAAACCAAACTCTCAGTTACTTAATCCAAAGAATTTTAATCCAGTGACATACTCCTTACAGTCAGTGCATTGGCTTAGTGGAATAAGCAAGAGGGCAAACTTTATTTTTCATTGCTTCTTTTACTCTCTGAAGCATTGAAGATGGGGTGGGCAACCATGACCTGTGGACTTCAACTCCCAGAATTCCTGAGCCAGTCATGAGGTCCACAGGTCATAAAGTTGCCATAATGTGTTTGTTTATTTGTCACGTATAAGATAACAGATATAGGAATAAACATGATTATGAATACAGGATAAGGATACAAATAAATGGGGACAGTAGGACAGGGACGGTAGGCATGCTGGTGCGCTTATGCATGACCCTTACAGACCTCTTAGGACAAGGGTGAGGTCCACAGTAGACAGTCTAAGGTTAAAATTATGGGGGTTTGGGGAAGTAACTACAGAGTCAGGTAGTGCATTCCAGGCATTGACCACTCTGTTGCTGAAGTCGTATTTTCTGTATTAACTATTAATATTAATAATAATATTAATTATTTATTAATTAATATTAATTATTTGTTAATTATTAAATATTATTAATATTATTAATAGTATTAATAGCAATAGCAATAGCACTTAGACTTATATACCGCTTTACAGTGCTTTACAGCCCTCTCTAAGCGGTTCACAGAGTCAGCATATTGCCCCCAACAATCTGGGTCCTCATTTTACCCACCTCGGAAGGATGGAAGGCTGAGTCAACCTTGAGCCGGTGAGATTTGAAGCAGTCAGCTGAAGTAGCCTGCAGTACTGGACTCTAACCACTGCGCCACCTCGGCTCTTAAGGAGTTGTATTAACCACTCCTGTGTTAGAGTATTAAAGGTATAAATCCAGACACATTGATTCTTAGCACCTGATGTCCCACTAACCACAGATAGTCAAGGATTTACTTCTTCTTCCTCCTCCTCCCCCCTCTCCTCCTCCCCCCCCCCCATAATCTTCTTCCCACAAGTGCAGGGTCTGCTTTTTTCAGATCAACCCAAAGGATGCAACAGGAATTAGCCAACTGGCTTGTCGTCTAAGCCTGACATCAGTGGCTGAGAGAGTGTGACTGCCATTATCCCAATGGCTTTTGTGCATAAGGCAGGACTAGAATGCATAGTTTCCTGGTTTCTAGCCTGGTGCTTTAACCACTACAAACTGGATCTCATCTTGCACACTTACACGTAGAATGTAGGATGTACTGATCTAGGGATTAAAATGACATCTATCACAGAAGGCTGCAAAAGACCAAAGGGATGATGAAAATGGAGCATACTGCCTTCCATGAATAGAAGTATTCAATGAGGAAAGAAGGCAAACCCATCACTAGATAGAACCCACTTGTTCCCATCTGACTCTGATGTTTCATGTATCTTTTCTTGGCCTATCAAATTAGAATCCTAAAGAAAACTCTATAGAGAGGATTTTTTTTTCCAAATCAAACACAGTACCTCTCTTATACTGATAAATTCTATATTTAGTGTTGATTAATTATGGATTTAATTAAAATCATGGCTATTTACAATGCTACAATGATTATAATAATGCAATTTCTCCATTTTTATACTACATATTGTCATGTCTCTTAGTTTTAAACTATGATTATAGATTGCTGAAAGGAGTCACTGAATACAAAATGAGCCAATATTGCCTTTAGTTCCCATATCTATAACCATAGCACTGATAGGTTCTGGTGTTTTGGTCAAAATGGTAAAACCAACATGTACCATCAAGATGCACATATAAAAAGGGGCAGAGCTTTAATCACAACAATGCAGGTTTTTTTTTAATCATTTTCCCATTTCTCCTGAATTGTCTCTGTCCACAAGATATGCCTAATAAATAAAATAACGGTGCCTTTAAATACAGTTGCCCTGACATTGGAGATGCATGTTCAGCAGCTTTGAACTCCAACTACAGTAAGATAGTTGCAGAAAGTAGTCACTGCAAATTCTGACAGGTCTATACAAAATTTACTAGCTCCCTACTCTGAAGTTATTTATCTATCGAATTTTTGAGAAAAAAAATACTTTAAACATGTATTTAAGTTAATATTTGGAGTTATTTTTGAAACATCTCAAAAGTAATGTGAACATGGACAAGAACTATGAATGGGGAAAAAAACCACACACACCACAAAGATGGATGAGAAATGGATTCATCTACCTCACATTAAAGTGAAACGAGACCCCAGAGAGGTGATGCAATGCTTTCAGGCTTCTACATGTATTTTTAAAGGGATATTTTAAAAATCAAACCAACCTTTCAAGATGATTCAGTATCCAGTCCATTACTGCTGTTTGCCCAATTTATTATACAGGTTCTGGTTAGCAGTAGAAGATCTGAAGAAGAGACCCATCCGTGAGGTTCCTGTTAGAGTACAGGAAATCTGGCAAGAATTCCTTGCCCCTGGAGCACCAAGTGCCATTAATCTAGACTCAAAAAGCTATGACAAAACCACACAGAATGTGAAGGAACCAGGACGATATACATTTGGGGATGCTCAGGTTGGTATAACTATTTGTACAGATATGTACCAGTGACGTCTTGATGGAGAAATAGAGCTGTGAAAAACTGTTTCCGACTTTACCATTCCTTTTCTAATATATTCCAGATCTGTATTTAACAAAGAGCACTATATGTATGCAATATGCTAGAAATTCAGCTTAAATTCTGTTTTAATAACTTGTCCACTAATTAAAAATAGGCTTGCGCCAATAAAGCCTAGATATAATTTCCCTGAATCAACAAAATTTTTGTCTAATAATAAAGTTTCTTAATAAGCATATAATGTACTGTGGTTAATAGGCTAACCAAGTTCATTTACATTCTAAAAATAACTATGTAAGTAATGGTAATATACTATAACTCTCCCCCCCCCCCTTGCAGCTAGGTGCACATTGATCCTAACCAACAAGTCAGCTCCTAAAGTTTTGGGAATGGCCACAGAACTATTCCAAACTAACTTTTAATGCAACAGAAGGTGAAAGTATGATGAAGGCAGAGTAGTGTTGTAGTAATGGAAGCCCTGCCTTTTTTGTACAGATGATGGAGCTTGTGTCAAGATGCCACAGTGCTGTTTTTGTCACTTGCTTGCCTCATCCCCTCTGAGAATCCTTCTTGTTAAATAGGGTGAGTGAAGAGACTGGAGACAGGCTTCAGACAACAGCTCTTTATTCCAAACTATGTACAGATCCAGCAGGGAGCCAGTCTGACAGCTTGCCCTTATATAGGGAGCTGTCAGATGGCTCAGCCAATCAGAGGCCGGTTAGTTTCCCGCTTAAACAGAGGACCTGGTTGTAAACAGGCACTCTTGATATGTAACACCCCTCCCCTCTTAGATGGAACATTCCACTTAGCATACGTAGTCCCGTAAGTAGGCAGGGCGTTTGCAGACTCTTTCAGACCTGCGCAGCTCAGTAGGTGTGGCGGCAGCGGCATGAGAGGTTGGGTCTACTGTTGTCTCCTGCTCCACCCATGGAAGCTCCTGGAAGCTTTCGGGTGGGGCCTTGGCCTCGACCGGGACCGGTTTGCGGTTGGTGCGTTGCTGGATACCCGGTTCTTCAGGTACATGTTCTGCCTCCCTCGGGCTTCAGTTAGCTGTAGGGGGATCGCATTGGAAGTTATTATTGTTTGGTTGTGATTTATCCTCTGCTAATTCTAAGCTTGTTTGGTGCTGGCTGCGTAATTGATCTATGTGCCGTGGCCATTTCTGCCCATCATCTAGTTCAATTATGTATGATCGAGGACCAGTGATTTCTATTATTTTCCCAGGTAGCTATAGGGACCCCTCGGCAAAGTTTTTTGCGAAGACCAGGTCCCCGATGCTAAAGGACCTGGTTTGTTTGTTTGTTTGTTCCTGGTCTTTCAGTGCTGAGTAACTTGGATGTAACTGATCTAGTTTTGATTGAAGCTGCCGGCCCATTAACAGCTCGGCTGGGCTTCTCCCTGTTGCTGCGCTTGGGGTAATGTGCTGGACTAGCAGGAATGTGTCCACCCTAGCTTGCCAGTCTCCAGGGCCTAACCGTCCTAGGGCCTCTTTGGCCGATCTGACCATCCTTTCCACCTGACCATTACTGGCCAGATGAAAAGGAGCAGTCAATGTGTGGCAGATAACCTGTTCCGCGAGAAACCCCTCGAATTGTGTGGCCGTGAATTGAGGTCTGTTGTCGGAGACAAGGACATTGGGTAAGCCGTGCGTTGCGAATAGTCTTCTTAAGACTCGTATGACTGCTTCAGCTGTTGTTGACCCCATGAGGATGATCTCCAGCCATTTGGAGTAAGCATCGATGACCACTAGGAAGGTTTGGCCATGAAAGGGGCCCGCAAAGTCTATGTGGACCCTGGACCAGGGTGCTCTGGGCTGGTCCCATTCTTGGACTGGGGCCTTACGGGGAGCAGGTCAGGACTCCTGGCATGGTGTGCAACAGGCTACTCACTCTTCTATCTCCCTGTCCATATTTGGCCACCAAACGTAACTCCGGGCAAGGGCCTTCATTCTGACCATTCCCGGATGCCCCTCATGCAATGCCCTTAATATAGATTCTCATAAGGTAGGGGGTACAATAATCCAATCCCCCCACAACAGGCAACCCCCTTGAGCAGACATTTCATGCTGTTTAGCCATAAATGGCTTAAATTCCGGGCTAACTGGCCCTTGCAGCCATCCCCTCCACACCCAGTTCAAAAGAGTCCGGAAGACAGAGTTCTTAGCAGAATGTTTGGCCACCTCAGCCGAAGTGACCAGGCCAGAGTCAAGGCAGTCTATTAGAAGGACGGGGATGCCCGGGGTTGGATCGTCCACAAGTTCAGGCAGGGGGCATCTGCTGAGGGCATCGGCATGCCCCAGAGTCCGTCTGGGCCTGTGGATTAATTTATAGCTGTAGGCGGAGAGGAATATAGTCCATCTGGTGAACCAGGGGGATAGGGACCCCGGGGTGGGACGGTCCCCAGCGATGAGCCTGAGCAAGGGCTTGTGGTCCGTGACAAGTTCAAAATCCCTCCCAAACAAGTACTCATGGAATCTTTTGACTCCGGCCACCGCAGCCAGCGCCTCCCTGTCCAGTTGGCTGTAGTTTCTCTCCGCACTGGATAGCGTCCTAGAGTAATAGGCGACCGGGGCTTCATGTCCATTAGGCAACTGGTGGCTGAAGACAGCCCCGACGCCAAACGGGGAGGCGTCACACACGAGGACCACAGGCAAGGTGTCATTAAACTAGATCAGGAAACTGTCCGCAGAGAGCAGTCCTTTGACAGCCTCAAATGCAGCTGCTTCAGCATGCCCCCAGACCCAGGGTGCTTTCTTTGCCAGGAGTCTATGCAGGGGCTCGGCAACAGTCACCTTGTTCTTTAGGAAGATGCTGTAGAAGTTTAGTAAGCCCAGGAAAGCCTGAAGCTCAGTACGGTTGGTGGGTGTGGGGGTCTCACAGATAGCCCTGACCTTGCTTTTGGTAGGGTGAATGCCCGCCCCGTTAATCCTATAGCCCAGGAATTCAACCTCTGGGACAGCGATTTGGCATTTAAACGCCCTCCTATGCGTGATGATGGTTTGTGCTTCTGCCGTAGTGCCATCTACCGGCAGTTGCTGGTACGCCTGCGCAAGGTCTAATTTGGCGAAAATCATGCCGGGCCCGAGAGTGTGCAGCAATTGTTGTGTGCAACAATTGGCACTGGGTAGGCGCGCTGTTGAAGTGCTTTATTGATTGTACATTTATAATCAGCACAGATGCGCACTGACCTGTCGCTTTTGATAGGGATCACTATAGGGGTCTCCCATTTCGCATGATCGACAGGCTCGAGGATGCCCTGGCTAATCAGTTTATCTAGCTTTTTGTTGATCTTTGGTTTTAGTGCGAAAGGGACTCTCTGGGGCTTCATTCTAATGGGCGCGATATTGGGGTCTAGATTAAATGAAATGGGGCTGCCCACATACTTACCGAGCTCAGGGCTGAACACGTCCCGGAATTCCCGAAGCAGGTCGTCGGCGCAGCTGCTGGAGATAGTGTTGATTCCTGTCACTCCCATGCCCAGGGCATCAAACTAGTCTAGGCCCAGTAGACTAGGGAGGCAGCCACGGATCACAGTCAGGGGCAGGCATCCGTTGAATTTGCCAAAATGTACGTTGAAGGTTCCCCAGCCCAGAACCGGGATACGATTCCCTTGGTAATCGCTGAGCTTGAGGTGCTAGAGTTTCAGTTGGCCCCTTTGTAGAGTAGGGATCGCTTGTTTGATTGTCGCCCAGGAGATGATGGTTATCGATGAACCAGTGTCAATTTCCATCTCGCAAGGGGACCCCTCAATGAAAACTGTAACGTGTATTTTCTTTTGATTGGGGGTGCTTGCCTGCCTGATTCTTGTCTGGTTTATCTCTGGTGCCCCAGTGGTGTCAATTCGGTGCTTCGGCTTCCACGTGTCACACTTGGGTGGCCGTCCAGCTTCGGCTTGGGTGGCGACCGGGATGGCGGTTGGCTGGCCCGGCAGACTCTTGCTAGGTGCCCAGGCTGCTCGCACCGCCAGCAAATGGTGTCCCGGTACTTGCATGTCACCCTTGGGTGCTGACCCCCACAGCTGGAACAATGTTGTGGCCTTGAAGCCTCTGTTCCCTTCCGTCATTTTGTTCATAAGACCTCTTCCTTGCTGTCCTCCGACTCGATGTCTTGGCAATGGCTCTTGTGCACCGACGGTGCCGTCTTTTGTGGCCCGGGTGTCGCGGCATGCCTTTGGAGCGATTCTGCCACCTTGTTTGATGACTCGGTGGCTCTCGCCTCGTCCAAGGCTGTTTGCAGCGTTAGATTTGTTTTAGCCAGCAATCGTCATTGCAGGCAGAGGTCCTGCAACCCCGCAGATTAATTGATCTAAGAGAATGTCATTTAAGTCTCTAAATTCGCAGTGTGTGGCAGCTTTTCGTAGGGCCGCCACATACTGATTGATTGATTCCCCGTCTCGTTGCATCCGCTGCCGAAACTCGTGGTGTCGCACCACCTTGGATGGGACCGCGGCATAGTGGGTCTTCAGCGTGTCCTGCAGCACTTGCCATGGCACCGTCTGTACTGGTGTTGGTTCTGACAGGGACTCGTGGCAGCAGTGGCTGAGAAATAGCGCCCGTTTCCGATTGTCCGACAACCTGAGGAAGTCATATGCCTCTATGAAACACTCGAATCGGGTCATGTAGGATCCCCAGTTCTCTCTCTCTTTTGCTGGGTAGAAGGGCGTAGGCGGGTGGAACGCTGACATGATGCAGCTTCTGCTTGTTCGAATTTGCCGTGCAAAATGGCCTCTGTTCCTTGTTGCCGCCAGGCTGGATCTAGTTGTGTTCTGTCAGTTCTTTTTGCTTCAGTCCGTCTTCAATCCCATCCTCGTTGCCAGTTGTTAAATAGGGTGAGTGAAGAGACTGGAGACAGGCTTCAGACAACAGCTCTTTATTCCAAACTATGTACAGATCCAGCAGGGAGCCAGTCTGACAGCTTGCCCTTATATAGGGAGCTGTCAGATGGCTCAGCCAATCAGAGGCCAGTTAGTTTCCCGCTTAAACAGAGGACCTGGTTGTAAACAGGCACTCTTGATATGTAACACCTCTGACTAGGGAAGAATTTGATTAAACTGAAATAATTCAATTTAATTTAAAATGAAACAACACTTTCTTTTTATCTCTCTTTGGCTCAACATTACATAGGTCAGACCTGCCCTAATCTGATCCCTTAGGAAAGAAAGACCCTTGATTCCATTTGGTTGAAGTGAAAGGTTCTTTTACTAAAAAAGATGTTGGCTATAGTAAAATCAGGCTAGCTCTGGGTTTCCCACGCTCAAAGGATTTAGAAAGGTTTCCTTCATCCCAGCCCTCCCCCTGTGACCAGTCCGTATTCAGCCAATTGGAACTCGCTGAAGTGGTTTGAGAAGGCTGAGATGTTTTGGGGTAATCAACATTCTTTATCAGGGTGCCTGGCCTTGGATTTTGGTGCAAACTGGTTCTGGGCTTCTCTGGTCTTTATCACCTGCCATTCCCCCATCTCCCTGTTTCCCATCGTACATACACAGCTTTATTGCCCATCTATCCTCCCCCACCATTCTAGTCTTTGATGGTAGGATGCCTTTGAGGTGCCAAGCCGAGCCTGGCAGACCTGACAACATATTAATCTGCAAAGAAACAAATTTTCTACAAAAAGTCAATTTTCATAGATGTTCTTTCAGCCAAAATATTACGTATTATTGAGCTTTGCAATAGCAAATTGTTCTGGAATTGTGTTATATTGCTTTGGATTCGGTATGTTTATATGGCACTGAGATTACCTATAAAAATTTTAGGCTGTTCTACCCCAATATGTTACATGCACAAGAAACTGAGTACAAGGAAAAGGTAGGACCTGACTTCAAAATATAAAGCCTGTAGTTTACTCACATAGTTTTCAGATACAAACTGAATAATTGTTTTATAGAAAGCAAGCTACTTAATTAATCCAAATCACCCTAAATCACTTTCACTAACAATTATTTATTTCCTCAAATGAATTGGAGAATCATACCCAAATTCAGTCTTCTTCAAGTGTATAAGCTAAATCAACTTAGTAGTGCATTTCCTAACTTTAGTAGTTGAACTTTAGGCAGCTGTCCAATGTCTTGAATTTTATCTTCAACTCACAGTAAATTGGCCAGAGACATTGGCTGCAGCTGCCTGCATCTTACTGACAAGGCCCAGAAATGTAGGGTGACACAGATTATTTAAGAATGCATCTGAATTTTTCTACTTGCTAAAATCTAGACAGAAAATGCTAATAATTTTTCTTGCCACTAGATGGCTGTCTATATACATATTTTCTATACCAGCTGCCTTGTTGGTCTCCGGTAGGTTTGCATTAGTGGAAGTGATTGGATAGTGCAGTGTTTCTCAAACCTGACAACTTTAAGATGTGTGAACTTCAACTCGTGGAATTCCTCAGCCAGCATGTCAAGTTGTCAACTTGTCATGTTTGAGAAACACTATTCTATCTTTGTTTTTCTGAGATACAGCTTTGTGTTTAAGACTGTGGACTGATGTGAGCTGTGTGCTTGAGCACACTTGTTTTAGTAGTTGTGTTATATGAAAAAATATCAGCTGGCAGCTGTCTAAACAGAAGTCCTACTGTTTAAAAATGAAGAGGTCTTTTATGTACTCTTGCACCTTTAAAGATTATAGAAATCCTCAAATGTTGACTTAGTGGGTGACTACTTGGAAGCAAGACTTTTCAGTAGCAATTTCCAAATTACACTATCATTTGTTATCTTTTCAGCACCAGGGAAATACTTTAAAAAAATCTCTTAGCCTTTTAATGCTTTGTATCTTTATCCTGCTGCTCTTTCCTTCCATTTTATTATATAATGTCTCTTTTAGCCTCTGTTTCTGTTACTGGATTATTTTATTTATTTTATAATTATACAATGCTCTGTATACTTACTCATTTCAAAGACTCCAAGAAACTTACAATTCAATGACATTAAAAAGAGACCCATGGAACTAGAAACCCAAATGTACCAGCATCCAAAACCTCTACAAAATAAAATTGTTTTCATCCACTTGAAAAAGGCTAAGGTTTTTTTTGGAGGGGGGGCGTGAAGCAAGTACTTTGGGGTCAGCCACAGAGGAGGATAACTTTGTTTTCTTCAGCCCTCATGGGTTGGGGACCTTTGGCGTCCCCCTGTGGGGATAACCACCTGGAACATGTGATTGAGAAAAATGCCCTGCCGTCACAGATTATTACTTTTTTATTTATATGGAATTTTATTTATATTTTTATGATATGTATCACTCAGGATAACATTAGCTGTAGGACAAGTAAGTAATCCTAGAAATAAACAAATGTTTTTATAAGCCAAATGAACAGTGTTTGTTTTGTTTTATTTATAAAATTTATAGGCCACCCATCTTACCTCACGATAATTCTAGGTGGCTTACAATAAATTAAAAACACAAATAAGCTAATACAAAGTCCAAAACACTACTGTTGCTAGCCACGTCCCCACCTTCCTGAGCAGTGAAAAGTTCTAGGAACAAAAACTCTTCACCTCCGTTAAAAGAGATTTGTCTGTAATATTTGGTTTATTGATAAGTGAAACACAGAATACTGAAAGCCTGTAACAGCTCAATGTCCTGCAATAGGGTTGCCCAAGAGAAGTTTCTGATTAGCCAACTTCCAATCAAACTTCTGCTCTGACTTGATCTTCTGTGTCACATTGTGTTGTCTCTCAGTCTGCTTTCAAAAAGCACTCACTTCCCTCCTTTTCTTTGTTTGCGAAGGATTCATTTGCTCCTCCCATATAGTTGCTCCTGTAGTAGACGTGACAAAGATTTCAACAAAATATTCAGCATTATTAACCGTTCATTCACAATGCAATCTGGCATCAGACCAAACTGATTATGATGATCCCAAACTCAGTGATCCGGCAAGAATCTCTTTTGCTTGTAGATTTTCCTTAAAACAATCATTAGTTTGAGAATATCACAGAGCCAAAGTTCTTGGGTATCCTGACATTTTTGCACTAAATTTTACACTGGTGTAAAATTGACTAATTCATGCAAATTAGATAAATGGCCATTCAAAGCCTCTTTTTGCTGAAACAAAATCCTTGTAAAGTAGCTTGTGCAGAAGATTCTCATGATGCTTGGATTGATGCCAATTCTTGCTAATTTCTTTAACTGAAAACCCTAAAGTTTGCAACTTTATTAGAAATCATTTAGTAAGCACTGTATTAACGGAACCAGATTTCTATGCTGCCCTAGGAATGAATTTCACATGTACACAATAATCTGCATTATTTTTCTCGTATCCTCTTTTTTTTTGTTTAAAAAAATACTTTCAAAAGATCAGATTTCAAAAGTGAAAAACTTTTCTATATTCTTTTATTTTAGGAGCACATCTACAAGTTGATGAAAAGTGATTCATATCCACGTTTTATACGATCCAGTGCCTACCAGGAATTACTGCAGGCCAAGAAGAAGGTATTATTCCATCTTTTCTATATATTTCTATTCTTTCAGCAGTGGTTCCCATCTATCGTACTTTCTCTCTTTGGGTAAATGAGCTGAATATCTGGTAGGTGAAGAGTTTAGTTCAATCTGAGCATCCCATAATGATGGTGGGACCCATGCCTATATTTATTTTGCATCTTTGCATGAGCAAATTAATTTCATGTTGACATTTATTTTGTATCATTCTGAAAGGAATTGTAGGACTATAACTTAGGAAAACAGATAAGAGCAGGTCAAAACATTTTAGAAAGATATATAAGTATAGTCGATGTAGTATGATTTTTTTACTTTGCAGCAGATATAATTTAATTGTACAAAGCTACAAACACTGAATTTGTTTCATCTAAGCTTTTTTGTAGTCAAATAAGTCCAATAAGGACTCAATCCATACCTAATAAATGCATGAAAGTTTGCAGCGATAAATCCTTGGTTACTGGGAATTCTTTTTTCTTCTTAGTCTTGTTAAGGATCTGTGTCTTGGGTGAAAAAAGAGTTCCAGTAGATGGCCATTAAAACATCCTTAGAAAGGTAGTGTTGTGGTCTATCGGCCGCCGGCCCCCCCAGCAACCGAATCAGATGAGGAGGAGGCATGGGAGTCAGGGTCAGCATCAAGACAATCTGAGAGCTCCGAGGGGGAAGAGGGAATGGAGATGTCAGAGAGAGAGAGACAGAGGTGGAGCCTGGGCCGTTCGTCAGTCCTCAGATGGAGAGTCAACAGCCCCCAGGTCTGGAGGTGGCTGATGAGGAAAAGGAGGAACAACTGGGTCCAATGCCTGGTGCGCGGATGTGCAGAAGGCAGAGGAGAGGAGAGCAGTGGAAATATGTGGGCCGATCCTTGGGACGGAAGAGCCACTGCTGCTAGCGAAGTCCCACCCTAGCTCTGGGATAAAAGGCAGGGAGCGGAGATGAAAAGATGTGGCAGACAACTATTCATCTCCCTGCCAGACAGACTTGTTAGCCTGCGGTGAGAGAGAAACTTTTTGCCGGGGCTGCTGATGCTCCTAATAAAGGAATCATTGATTTAACGTCAGAGGCTTTGTCGTGTTTGGGGAGCTGGGTCAGAACAGGTAGATAGTGACAGTAAGGAAGGAGAACACAATGAAAGAACAGACAGTGAGCTTAATGTTCCCAAAATATAGCAATAACAAATAATTTTAAATGTGTACTTACAACACATTTAGACTCTACATACTCTTACCCATGCACATTTGTCTCTAACACTCTCAGTACTTGCTTTTTGTCTATCTTCTCCTCTCCCCATTCATTTTTGGTGGGACTTTTGGCCACCAAAAGAAAGAAGAAAGAGTTGCCTTAATACTCAGCCATTTTCTTTGCCTTACCAACCTTCGTCTTGATTGGACTATTCTGCCTCACCAATGCAAAGATTTCTTGGAGACAACCAAATCAGTCTCATACCTGAGACTTGTATTCTTACTGCCTGTATCTCACATCCTGTTAGATATCTGGAGAGTAGGGCTAGCAGATCTAGACTGCAAAAACACAGACCACTAGGTGTCAGAGGGAAACCCTAAGTCTTTGCTGCCATCTAGCAGTTGTCTGGATTTTTGCAGCTCAGACTAAGAAAGGTTACAGAGGCAAAATCAAACACAAAAGAATCCTCCAGAGGGCAAACTTCAAAAACTCCAAATTGTCCTGCATAACTCTAGATAACTGGCTACCTTAATTCTAATGATATGGTAAGGGTGGATAACCTGAGCCACCATTCCCACCCTACCATTGATCTTCCTTTTTGAGAAGAAAACTGAAAATAATGTGGTTTAGAAGAATCTGGGATTAGATATTTTATCTTAAAGTTCCTGGTCATGGACAGTTTCTGCACATAGCCAAACAAGCTGAGACCTCTTTCAGATCTTCCCACAATGTGTGTTAATGGAGAACTGAGACCTTCCATGGTTGAGAAGTTTGATGTTGGGAATGTTTTGACTTTTTATATTTTTTCAAAATATTTATTATTACTATGACTATTAATTTTGGATGTCTGTGGATGTCACCTAGGGTGTTATATAGTACATACAGGCTCTGTGTTACTAATTATTACTTTTACTATTACTGGATGAACCCATCTACTGGGACGCTCATTTTTGTAAGCCCCTGAAGTAAATACCGTAAGGACATGGATGGACAGAGAGAACTTACTTGGGCTGTGGAGAATGGGTATGCATGGATAGCCTGCTTCCACTGGTCTTGCACATCTGGCCATACTACATGGAGATCTTAAAAGGAGGTTCAGTTAACTCTGATAATTTAGAGCTCATAATTATCAGATCTCTGGATTCAACATAATGTACTTATGTAGCTTGTTTCAGATCCTTGTGCTGAATGTATAAAGATCCAGTAGGGGAAAAAATAGTGCAGAAACAATGGAGAGCAGGTTTGCTAGCTATATGTAGAATGTAATGAATAATGCTTGCATAGGAATGATATGTTGTGTCAGTCTTTAAAATTAGGAAGACAGAAGATAAGGAATCCAGTAGTGCAAATTCATAATCCAGTTTTGTAGTTAGTTCATGTTCCTCCCCTTAAAAGGTTAAAAGCAATAGGAAACCGAGAAAAAAAATTAAACCATCCAAACAGCAAGTGTGAGAAGGCATCACCTAGGAATGCAATAAAAATAATCTCCCTTCCAAAGCTTGTCTTGGCTCTGAGGACTAATAGTAATATGATGGGGCAACTTATTGGGTCTGTGGCAGCAGAGAAAAGAGTTAACCAACTCCCTGTACTTCAGGGATCTGATCCACCTGTGCTATTTAGCATTTTAAAAGATACAAGGAACTTAAAGCAATGCATTGCCCTAACATTTAATGGCATATGTGCCTTGAAAACTATTTAAAATCAACACTCCTCCTTGCGGTTGAGATACTATTAATACAGTAAATAAATGGAGATTTTTCTTAAACAGAAGAGGGCTAGTCTTTTTTTTTTTAAATAGTTTATGTTCTTAGATTATGTAAGTGGTCACGTAATTGGCAGAATGTGCAGGGCTCCTTGTCCTGTTTTAATTTCATGTTTTGTTTTGTATTATCCCAGTTTGATCGGCTTGGCAGTAAATTCTAAGCAAACCTCAGATCTTGTACGTCAGTGCTGTTCTTCACCCAGTGAATCAGCACTGTCAAAGCTGACCCAGGCAGACATCCATTAAGGGGATGGGTGTGGGGGATGGATGAAGCATGGGACAACTGCTCTGGTTGCCAAGTGTGATTGTCCCTGCCCCGTCCCTTCCAGCTCCCCTGTGCTCCTCTGCATGCCTAAAACTACATTCAGGTGGGCAACCTATACCCCTCTGTGCACTTCGACTTCTCTGCCTCAGGAGAAAATTGTAGGGGAAACTATATTTCCCCTTCTATTTCTACGAGCATTTCATCTTCTGCACTTGCTTTTGTGTTGTGGGTTTCCTTTTATGACTTTTGTGTTTTAGCAACCCATTGCTTCATTGTGCTTTTATTTTCATGTTGTTGTTGTTGTTTTTGCTTCTTTTGCTTTTGTTTCCCCTTTATGTTTTTTTTCTTTCACAAGTTGGGAAATACATTGGATCGCCGAACATCATTTGAGAAATTCACACGGAGTGTGGTAAGTTTATAACCTCGTGAGCCTTATGATTGACAGATTGTCCTCTGATATTATGTGGGTTTTGTTGACGCTGACCTCAAGCTACCTGGCGTTGTTACAAGTCAGGCCCTGCTGGGAATAATTTAAACAGCAGGAGCAAAGAAGCTGTTTAACAATGCCACCTCGGTGCTGTTGCAAAAACCTTTTCTTTTAAGAAGAGAGAGAATATGACAAATAGAATGTTATTACACTGGATCCATTTCACCCTACATTTTCTTATCAAAGCCACCTTTAAAAAAAAATTAGACTCGGGTCTTTGGGTTTGTTTAACAATGTATGTGCCAATGCCTTTGGATTCGCACTTTTCAACCTTTGCACCGGTTCAAACTAAAGCATTCAACACATTTATTTTTGTAGGGCAGAAACATCCCAATTTTTCCCTGCCATAAAAACTGTACACCAACACTGAGGGCGAGCACTAACCTGTTATGAAAAGAGGTAGAAAGATCTTGGCTTCTACTCCAGTTTGTTGACCTTGTCCGCCGAGTGGTGTGCGTTTCCTGTGCGCACGTGTGGTGTGTGTGAGTGTCCATAAGTGTGCTGTATTGTGGCTTTTGCTGTTGCAGTCAGTTAACAAAGCTGTGTGTACTGAAGTGATAATTTATGAAGACCATCAGCAAAGATTATGGTTTTTGTTTTCTGTGTCTTCATAAAACCAATTCCCTTAAAAATTTCTAAATAAGCAAGGTTTTAAATGTTTTTAATATAATGATAAGAACCCCATTGCAGACATAGTATATCTCTATTACGAACAGTATGATTTGGAGTACTTTGAATGCTTGCAAGGAAAATTAGGTATTTGGAGAATGGGACTTAGAAATTGGATATTTAGGGGGAAAGAGTCGAACCTAATAGTAATAGAATGAAATATAAATTTAAGAATTTACTGCATTTGGGGCTTCGTAATCCTCTCATCCAGATCCTGTTACTTTTAAATAACCTTGGACATTAAGAATTGTTTGAGAATTGTACCCCTGCTTG
Source organism: Thermophis baileyi (assembly GCA_003457575.1). Classification (NCBI taxonomy): domain Eukaryota; kingdom Metazoa; phylum Chordata; class Lepidosauria; order Squamata; family Dipsadidae; genus Thermophis; species Thermophis baileyi. Next base: position 2,487,758 of record QLTV01001700.1, read on the forward strand.
TCGGCCAAATAAACAACAACAAAAAATAGTGGAGAGTTTGAAACAAAAACCCCTATTTTTGCATGGTGGTTTCACCACAGCATGTTACATTGTGAATTCTGTTATTGTTTGGGAGCAAAAAGGACCTAGAAAAGCAGCACATTTGTAGATGTGTAATTGAACTCTCTATTATAACTATAAAATGATCTCCTTAAGGTCAAATTCAACCCCTGGTGGCTTGCTTATTGGCAGCAGTGCAGAAGTAACTTGGGCTATTTTAGGGATTTTTTTTTTTTGTTTCAATCCCCAAAGTAACCTAGAGAAGGCAGCCTGTACTGGAACTTTGTGTTGTCTGAAGATCTCTAAATACTAACCAGGTACAATTCTGTTTAGCTTCTGAATCCCGACAAGTTCAGATGCTATCATCTGCTGAGAATTTCTAACTCGTGCAATCATTAAACCCAAGTCTCAAATAGAAGATTGTCATCTCTGAACTCTTAAAAATATCCTCTTTGGCAATAGCTATGAGAGTTTTCAAAGCCATAACCACACATCCACTGCGCCATTGTAACAAAACTTCCTCTATTTTTCCTTTCTTGCTAGCATAGATGATCAAGTTTCAACAAACTCCAGGCATGGCTTGAGTCCATCTGAAATCTGAAAAATAGCTATTAATTCAGATGAGACTTACTGGAACTACTAAGAACAGGGTTTGGATGTCCAGTTTCCTCACCAGAAGTATAATTGGGATTTGATGAGATGTGACAGTAAGGATAGAAGAAGGGGTAGGTTGCTGGGAGTTTTATATTAGCCAGTTGCTTTGCTTGTCAGAATGTGAGAACCAAATGTAAATTATGTACCTTTATGCTAGTGGAAGAACTAACAGAATGAGAAATTCTAAGATGGTAACTCCATCCACTTATTAAAATTAATGTATCAAATGCATAAGCTCCGGCAGGTTTTCCTTACAGAATGTTTCCAGCAATGGATCAACAGCAGAAGTTCACTGAGAGTGAAAGTATTGAGGTGTATAAAAGATGTTGGTAATGACCCTTCTAATACTATGTATGTCAGTAGGAATTGTGTCCTTTTTAATTAAAACAGTGTTTTCTTCCTTTAATCAATCTAGTGATCATGAAGTTCTAAGAAACACGAGGACATCAAATAACTACTGTATTTTTCAGAGTATAAGACGCACCTTTTTCCCCTCAAAAAAGAGGGTGAAAATCTGGGTCCGTCTTATACTCCGAATGTAGCCTCACCCAGCCTCGCAAACGGAGGTTTCAGAGGCTGAAAAAAGCCTCTGAAATGGAGCTTCAGAAAAAAAGCCTCTGAAACGGAGCTTCAGAAAAAAAGCCTCTGAAACGGAGCTTCAGAAAAAAAGCCTCTGAAACGGAGAAAAAAAAGCAAGGCGCAGAGCTCACAACCAACGAACCTGTTGCTAAAATTCACCTCTGAGAACAGCTGATTGGGGGTATTCTGGGAGCACACCCGCCAATCAGCTTTTTTCTTATTTTCCTCCCCAAAAACTACGGTGCGTCTTATACTATGGTGCGTCTTATACTCCGAAAAATACGGTAACTAGGTTTATTAAAACACTCCAGCTCAATGAAATTAATGCCATTTTAATCTAATTGTCCCATTGTTTACTTTCCTTTGCAGATATACTTGCATTGTATATATATCTATACTGATGCCCATTCTCTGATTACTGGGCTTCTGTACCAATTGGCTACTATTATAACAACCAGATACAACTTTATCTGGTGAGGCAGTTTGGTAGATAGCATTACCAGCTGACACGGCATGCTAACAGCAAAGGAATCTCCCTAGAGTTACCTTTTGGCATCACAAGATAATTTGAGTGTGGACATAGTTTGTTTCAGAATTTGTGAAATGAGTGTGATAGCTTCAAATATTTCACTTGTCTTGTTGATCTCAGTGTCAAGAAAATATAGTTTAGTGTAATTATATATGAACCTAGAGTAGAAATTAGAAAAAGGAGAGTTATAGAAATTACCTGGATAATTTCCATTAATGACTCTGAAACTTTTGATTTTTAGAACCGCAAACCCTCTGCGGTTTTGTAGAAATATATAAATTGGTGCTGCCCATTGCTCTCAGCTCTACATTCTACATCATATGGGAAATTCAAATGACTTTGTTTTTCTCATCATAACAACCATTTGCTATATCATTGAGATGTCATTAATATATGGCCTCTTGGCATTATTGCTAATATGTACAAGTGATAATCATCAAAAGAAAGGAAAGATCAGATCTGATGATTTTATAAGAATGCAGAATTGATGTTGGGGGGATTATATGCATGTAATTATCATCAGCAATATAAATGATGGATTGCATTTAAAATGTAAGTCATCTCAGCAATAGTGCATAGTGAATTAGCCATTTGATTGTTTCAACTCATTGCATTAAAATTCAGGGTTCCATAATGAAGCTTAGATCTCCATTGCTGTCTTCAGAACATTGAACCTGACATTTGGACATTAACATCAGATAATGAGAAATCTGAAAATGTGCAGTGAAATTGGATGTTTTTTAGAATGTAATTTTAATGGCTTCCACCGGATAAAATGTGAGAGTTCCAAGATAAAGTGGTGGTTTGTCAATCAAGCCTATGTTGATCAAAACAGGCCTATCTCCCCTGAGTTCTTTGCATTTGGTTCTGATTCCCTTGATGATGATTGGAAGCTGGTTTGGTGAACCAATTCCAGTGGATTGGTTCATTTTAGGTGGTCCAAAGTTCCACCTATGCAGTTGTGCCTGAAATAACATGAATGTCTTGCTTGATACTGCAGCCACCAAGTGATAAGCTGCTCATATCTGAAAGAACCCAAGGACAGACATCCCATATTTAAGGTCGCAGTGTGAAAAATGTTAGCCGAACAAGTAGGTGCTTGGTAATGAACTGGGTTTTCAGTGAACATGCCTCTGTCTTCTGTTTTCTTTTGTTTGTTTGTTTCTATCTTTTCCTCAGGGGAAATCGCTCACATCAAAGAGATTAACCAGTCTAGTGCAGTCCTACTAAAAGAATCATCTTGTAGCATGGAAGCAGACTCAGTCATTATACATACTTCGTAGCTCACTAATTGCCTGAAATCAGAGGACAATAGAACAAGATGTTGCATGAGCAAGGACCTGACTTGTTTTCTTTTGTGTATATCAAGGCATTACAGACTCCAAGGAACTCACTACTATAATCTTTTGATGCCTCCATTTTGAAAACTCTCTGCTCACTTTCGCCTTCATATCAAGCTGGATCTGTGTCTATTTATTTTCTGCAATTTCCAGTACAGGTTTTTTTGTTTTAAAAAAGCTTCTGTTAGGCACAGTTTATTTACAGTGCTGTCATTCACAAACTGGAAGACATGTTAAAAAAAAAAGAATATATTAATAAATATACCTAATATGGCATCACAGCTATTGCACAATAAATTAGCACAGAAGGTTCTGTCTCACAGATGTATTCACATCAAGAAAGAAAGTCTGTGTCTTTGTCCGTTGTCTGTAAATTCTGTTAATGTTTCTTGCATTTATTTTTATACCATATTTTAAGGGGAAAAAAAGAAATTCTTTTATTCCAAATGTATTAAAACTGATCCTTTCTCTGTAAATTTGTGTATGTTTATATTGTTGTTTTATCTTTCATTAAAATATGCAGAATCTCTTCTGTTTGGTAGACTTAAGCTTCTTGACTTGGTAGAAACACAAATGAAATAATTCAAAATATTTAATTTATTTCAGTGACTTTTAAAATGCATGAATTACAAGAGTACTGCGAAGAACATAATTTGATTATAAACAGGGAAAGAGGAGAGTGAGATTAATAAATTAAGCACATTAAAAAACCTTCCCCTTCCCCATTATTCACATATTATCAAACCTCTATTTTCATTGGAATTCCAGTGTAATGTTCATTGTAAGAATTTTTTCATTAATGCCAGTGAGATTAACTATTGTAACAAACAGAAAAATGCTTAGATTCAGGATTTAGATATAGATGCTGTAGGTTCACCTTGATGTAAAACATTTCTCAAGTCTTGGAAGTCTGAGATCCAAATGTTTTATTTAAGGACCCTCAAAGTTATCCAATTAGTGTTCTTCAAAGTCTAAATCTGAGCAAATTTATTAAAAGACAAAATAGATTCATTGTACATTAGGCTTTCTGTCACAATTCAGATGACATCTTACTATGTGGCTTTCCATGGAATTTTACAGAGGAGCGTGACATCATGTGTCTGTGCTGTAAGCCTATTGTCTTTTCCCACTTCTGCTTCCTTTTTTTATATGTATGTTACCAGAAAAATCCTAGTCAAGGTTCTTTTCATCAGTAATGTTGGCATTCTCAGTTACAGTTTTAGCAACATCGCCTGAAAAAATATATAAGCTAACTTGGAGGTACGGTAGGGGTATTTAACCCCAATAACTTTTGGCCATAAGTTCATTTTCTTCAACAATGTCACACTAAACCTCATTCCTGAAATGGATCACAGTAAGGAAGGCAGCTGTCAACAATATGATAAAAACACAAGTAGTGAAAATTATGGGGTTCTAGAACTGTAAGCATCTGCCAGCATGGTGGGAGGAGAGACAAGTAACAAAACGTGTGTTGCAACATAGAAACACAAACTCCATCCATTATGTACTTGCATACAACATCCATGCAAATATGAAGGGTGGAACATGTGTCATAATGTCACAATGCCTGTTTCATCTTTTTGGCATTGCTATGGTTAGGAGCACATGTGTTTGTCTGGATTCAACTCCTTGTATCTTGGTCTACCAATTCACAGAATTAGGCCAACATCAGTTTTGCTTCCTTGATTTCATTTGCTTTGGAAAGCTGCTGCTCTAGAATTTTATTATAAATATTATTATAGCGATAGGAATTGATTCAGCAACTGCTAAAAGGAAAGCCAATTCAATTGCACAAGCAATTTAAGTGGTTAATTGGGCAATGCAAAAGTTATGCTTCAACACCATCTACAGCAGTATAAAGGATAATCTTATAATTGGACCACTGCAGTCCTGAAAAGAACAGGAATCTCTTGTTAGTGTACATTTGAATCTATTTCTGTCCTTATAATGTCCCCTTCTGGTGTCTTTACGTTAATTTCTACCAAATGGTCTTGAAAAAGAGATGTTTTTCTTACTGAAGACTGTCTCTCTTAAAGCCTGCTGGATGAACTACAGAGCTTCTCTGCCAACAATGGTATGTGATAATTTCCAGATGTTCATACAATCAGTGTAATCTGAAGTTCTCAGAATGCTAGCAAACAAATTATATGAGTGGTCACTTAGGAGATTGTGGAGGGACACATTGTTAGAAAACAACAACAAATTACTAGGAAAAGCTTAAAGAAAACCATCCATGACAAAACTCCTAAACTGATTTCACCCCACCCTCAAACTGTTTGCTAAGAAAATTCAAGGTTGCTGCTTCCAATTATTGTTTCATATTCAGATAATGTATAAATGTGACAATCATATTTGGGACAATGTTCAGGATATGGACATTCAGTAGAGAGCAATAATGCACGAGTTTTGGGGTCATCCATATACCCAAAGTAACAATCTTAGATTAGTTGATATATAATGCATAAAAGGAGAAGTCTTTTATTGTGAATGTGCTGTACAATTTCCAAATATATTGAATACATCCAAAGTAACATTAGGATCCTGAGCATAAGGGCAGAGCTACAGATTACTCAAGGAACGTGGGATTCCAAAACTCTGTTGATGGTGCAAATTGAATTATTTGTAAAAATAATACAAGCGGGATATAAATAAATAAAGTATTGTGCAGCCCAGCATTTTCAACATAGACAAAATGCTTAACCTGCCTCTTCCCATCAGCCGATTCTTCTTTTTTTGCTAGTCCCCCCCCCCCAATTAAGGTCAGAAGCCAACAATTACATTAACCAACTTAAAAGCCAACTAGGAGGAAGTTACAGGTAATTATCAGCAGGTAGAGAATGAATTTAAACAACATACTAAAGGAATGTTTTCAACAGGATCTCTGTGCCCTCCCCCAATTACTCTGACTTATCACACATACCTATATTTGCTAACATATTATACCTTTATCTGGGTGTGAAAGGACTAACACTGGTGATGTTAATCTAGTTTGGCTAATGAAACATCGGCAAGAAAATAACCAAGCTCAGAGTGCACCGAGGACCCCTCATTTCAATCCTGAGCTACAAATATTCTCCTTTATTGGTTACACTTTCACCTGTTAGAATTACAGTCAAAAGGACTTATTGCAGTCTAATGGGGGTCTCCTCCACCTCTTCTTCCCCAGTTTGTAAACATTTTTGTAGTCATAGATTTTGACTTTTCCAATCACATGTCAAAATCTAACAGCCGAAGAATGTGAAACAATCTGATTTGCCTATTCGTCTTGGCCTACACCTTCCATTTTCTCCCTGATCTCTGTGTAATGAGAAGAAACAGCAGGCTCTGAATCAGGGGTGGGTTCCAACTTACCTCGCTGCCGGTTCGCTCCCTCCCGCGCCGCGTGGGCGCACCATGTGGGCGCGCTGCATGGGCATGTCGCATGGGTGTGCGCGCCACGTGGGCGTGCCGCGTGGGCATGCGCGTGCATGCACAGTAACAAAAAATCTGAAAAAAAACCCCCAAAACAAAAAACAAAGCCGAAAAAAAGATGGCGACCGCATGCACAGGGCCAGAAGTCGGCTTCTGCGCATGCTCAGAAGGAAAATAAAAATTAAAAAATAAAATAAAAAAAACATTCAAAAAACATTCAAAAAAAAAGATGGCGGCCCCCACGGACCAGCACCGACCGATCCGGTTCGGTGACGTCATTGTGACGTCACCAGCAGGCCGCTACCGGTTCAGGAGAACCGGTCCGAACCGGGAGGAACCCACCCCTGCTCTGAATGCCACTTTTATGAGACAAGATAATGTGTGGCAGTCACAAAGAAAAGACAATGTTCACCTGACCTGGTTGGTGCCACAACATGGCCAAGGACAATGTCCACCAAAACGGGCTCCTATTTTTCAAACATTGTAGCGTTCTTGGTTTTATAGGAAATCCACTGATAGTATATCTAGCCCCACAAGTTTCTCTCCCCCTTTTGGGCTTTCCTGCTGTTGATCAACCTCTCTTTTTCCCTTGCCTGATGGCAGAAAAGCAATTTTGGAGGCTCAGTAAGCTTTTATTTCTATAGAGACCAGATTTTAATATCAGACCAGTTTGCAGTCAAAGCTTTCTCCATAACAGTTTGGCTATTTTTCTTTTTTACCCTCCTGTCAGAGAAAGTGACTTGTGAAAATGCAAACGCTGCCATTTCTACCATCCTCTGATCCTTTTGCCAGATCATTCTGAATTTGCTCACATTATTAATCCATTCTTTAATATTTAATTTGTTTTCAGTACAATATACAGTACATTCCATTCACATTTTTTTACATTTTTATTTGCCTGATGTGGGGGAAAGACAGGGGTTCTTTAAAATGACGTTAGATTTGCCCAAATTGCAGTGCAATCATATATGTATGCTCAGAAACAAATGTAATTAAACCATTCTTAATCAAAGATAAATAAGGAGTGTATCACAGCCTTTAAAAATAAATGGTTTCTCTTCTCTTTTTCTTATTTATTTATATTTCACATTTCTGAACCATCCATCTCACTCAAAGAGGGACTCTGGGCGGTGTAAATAAAAACAGTACATACAAATTAAAATGTTGAAAATTTAGAATTAAAAATTTTAAAAAATTATAGAATTGTACATATTTTCAAGGAGGCAAGAATAATTACACCCTCTTAAAATTAGTTGACAAAATCAAAGGGAGGGCTCTCATGGCACCAACCAACCCAATTGTGTGGGTTTCTATCAGGACAGGTCAATATTTTTATTCCTAGCACATTGACTATTGTGATTTAGTTACTTTATGTCCTGGATAAATTATTGTAGTTTTAATAGAAAACATTTTTTTTTCCAAAAGTTGCAGTACAACTTTCAGTCATCACTTTGAAGTTTAGATTATTTTAAATGCATTCAGCCTTTGGTTGCAAAATCACAGCTTCAGGAGGGTTTTTCAGGCATAGAATATACTCACTGGTACACAAATTTACACAATCCACGCACAATGGTGAACAAGGTTTTTGAGGACCTCTGACCAGTAAATTGCTATTTCTGGCCTCCCACTTTAAAACCATTTTGAATCAATATCGAGTAAGGGTTAACTCAAAACAGGTATTGTGTTTCTCTCCTCATGGATTCTTCTCTCTATCATCTAAGGAAGGAACAAAATCATCCTCTCTGCATGTGATAGGCTCTCTCTTGGACTAATGTTGCACCTTCTCAATCATCAGCAAGCTGTTCTGCTGATTAATAACGCTGTCCTACTGGGATCAATCTCTGTGTTCACAACTCATAGCAAAGTTCCTGTAATGACTCCTGCTGTGAAATTGTGAAAGCCATCTCAGAAATACTGCAGCTTTCTGTAACCTCCTGCAAGCAGAGTGTACATATACATGTGAGAGAACCCATGGAGATTCAAGTGACAAGATGGAAACATTCAGAGACAGAACCCAATGGTTGCAGGAGATAAACTGATGCTGGTAAACAGTTACTCTCCCAATATATTAAATGCTACAGCCTCCTGCATGTCTTGCTACCAAAGACATAAGGGAAGTCTGCCCTGGGCTTGGATCCACTTTTTGTACTCTGCCATAGCCTCTAATGTAGAAATCCAAGAGGCTGAGATCACATAACCTATTAAGCCCTAAATCAAGGCAACCACATTATGGCATGATTCCCACATTATTAAGGCATAACATGGGTTTGGCTTTAGCATATGGAATGAACTCAGCCTCTGCAGTTGCAAATCATTGTTTTGGCTTTACGGGGGAGAGGGGGTATGGCTCAGCATATTATGTAAGCCAGTTCTATGATGTAAATCAATGTTTTTCAACCTTGACAACTTTCAGAAGTGTGGACTTCAACTCCTGAAATTCTGGGAGTTGGATTACCCCCTTGAAGTTGTTAAGGGATGATGCAAGGGGGGGGGGAGAGAGAGGTGGGGAGAGGGAGGGATGGAGGGAGTGTGTGAGTGTGTGTATGTTTGGTCTAGTGGTTAAGGCATCAGGCTATAAACTAGGAGACTGTCAGTTCTAATCCTACCTTAGATATGAAAGCCAGCTGGGTGTCTTTATGCTGGTCACTCCCTCTCAGCCCAATTCACCTCATAGGTTGTTGCTTTGGGGAAAATATGAGAAAGAAGGAGTATTAGACATTTTCACTACCTCGAGTTGTTTGTAAAAATTATAAAAGTGGAAAATACAGTAAATAAAAGTACATAATAAGTTATTTTCCTGCCTCCCACTCCCTTCTGTAGGTGGAATAGGGTTAGAAGTCGCACACTGATTTTCACCCAAGTGGAGTTGCTGAAGTAGCTATAAATTCTATACAAAATAAAATGGTATGGGATTCAATCACTGCTTATGCACAGGCGCTCTGCATATGCTTGGTGGCACGTTTCAGGATTGAACCCTAACAGGCAAAACACATTGAGGACTCATCCTATGGTAACTGTGGCTCATTTTAAGCCTTGAAATTACCTATTGAAGCTGTTGTGGAAATTAGTTCCCACATTCAACTTATCAAGTTGAATGTTTATTCATCAAATAGGGAATTCAGATATCCTTTCCCTTTCACGACTGGGAAAAAGGTAAAAAGTAAAGTTTGACACAGATTCTGAGGAAAGAAAATGAGGTTTGCTTGGATAACTTCCTTTCCATCTGTGCACTTCAGCATGATTTTTTAAAATTTTGGTGATCATTCAGAAATGACTCCCAAGTTAATAAGTCTACTCTTCATTAAAGCAGCCCAATTCTATGCAAACTTCCACATGTAAAAGAAAAAGCACTGAAGTAAACTCTTAATGCAGCCACATAGGGAAGTCTTGAAAAAAAGCTGTTTTCATAAATGGAGGGGATTTGCTGCACTCACATGAGGCCTGGAGAAACAACAAATAATCATAAACCAGGGTTCTTTTTCTAAGCCAGCTTCGAAGTGTATACTTCTCTACCCTTTGCCAGAAGCGTATCACTCCAGCAGATGGCAGCATTGGGTTTGGCTTCATCAGGAATGTCTTAAAAATTTCCACAAAGACAGCACAAGTTGACAGACATTCTTCAAACTATGTGACAGGAGCCACCACTGAAGAAGATTACCTGTTTCCCACATTTGTCTTTATTCTAACTGACAAAGTAGTAGGCAAGTGGTATGAAGATGTGCGGAAGAAGCTAGAAATAGAAAGTGGGGAAAAAAGAAAAGAAAAAAAAGAGAAAAGATTTCCATCCCAAAAGGATGCATCTCCTGGGTCCCACTAAATGACACTGCGTAACTGACGGGACCTGTAATATGCCCACCCTGTCAGATGTTATCAGAAGTAAAGGGAGAGAGGCAGTCCAGTAAACATCCGAGCCTTATGCCATGAAGGGTTTTATAACTCGCAACTTGCATCATGAATTACATGCAGCTAACCAGGTAGCCTGTGGAGAAACAATATTACACAGGCATATCAAAATCTGCCAATAACTATTGGTGCTTCCTCATTCTGGACCAAAGAGCAAAAACAAATACCAAGCTGCTAGGAAATATTGTAGATAACGTAGCATAGTTCAATCATCTCCTAGAAAGAGATAGAGATTGTAATATCTAGAATATTACTTAAGAACAGTTTAGTTCTTAGTGACTTAGGAGAGTGACACTAAACTAAACTAAACTAAACTAAACTAAACTAAACTAAACTAAACTAAACTAAACTAAACTAAGCTAAGCTAAGCTAAGCTAAGCTAAGCTAAGCTAAGCTAAGCTAAGCTAAACTAAACTAAACTAAACTAAACTGTAGTTAGAACTTCATGGATTAGCAAGTAATCCTGGGGTCTGTAAATTAGTCTGGGATATGGGGGGAAAGCAGTGGTGAAATCCAATTTTTTTTTACTACCGGTTCTGTGGGCGTGGCTTGGTGGGTGTGGTGTGGCTTGGTGGGCGTGGCTTGGTGGGCGTGGCAGGGGAAGGATACTGCAAAATCTCCATTCCCACCCCACTCCAGGGGAAGGATACTGCAAAATTTCCATTCCCACCCCACTCCTGGGAGAAGGATATTGCAAAATCTCCATTCCCACCCCACTCCTGGGGAAGGATACTGCAAAATCCCCATTCCCCACTCCTGGGGGAAGGATATTGCAAAATCTCCATTCCCACCCCACTCTGGGGCCAGCCAGAGATGGTATTTGCCAGTTCTTCGAACTACTCAAAATTTCCGCTACCAGTTCTGCAGAACCTGTCAGAACCTGCTGGATTTCACCCCTGGGGGAAAGCATCTGGAAGATGGCAGAGGCATTTCCACAAATATGATGTAGAAAGTTCATTTAGTCATCAGAGGCTGACTTGGTGAGAAACTTTCTCAGGGTCCTGGAGATCAGAGGAATCCTTTTTTTTCACTGTTCCTTCTGCTTCTGTTTTAATTATTCTGCCTAATATTTCAAGCTCGGCAACTTTATTTTTTATAAATGCTAATCACAAGGGCTATATACTGACTCAGGCTGAAAAGCAGCTGGACCCTGAATACTAGTTGGAACCAATGTAAGGAGTGTTACTATCACTGAGGTGCTTGTAGATCAGGGGTCCCCAAACTTGGGAACTTTAAGACTTGTGGACTTCAACTCCTAGAATTCTCCAGCCAGCTATGCTGGCTGGAGAATTCTGGGAGTTGAAGTCCACAAGTCTTAAAGTTGCCAAGTTTGAAGACCACCGTTGTAGATGTTCCTAAAAATAATAGGAGGCTCTCTGATTAGGATATATTTTGGTCTAATTACTTGAGTTCTGACATGTGTTTATGTGTGTTGAATTGCTTGTTTTGGCTTTCGAAGCCAAAGATATTTTATTGAAAACATTAGACAAGAAAGACATGTGGCTAAATGTCATAAGTTAGGTTCACTGTGATCTGGGTGGAATAAATGATTCAAGGATCTGGTATTGTCTACTTAGGAAATGGTACGTATATGTCAGTGGTGAAATCCACATTTTTTTACTACCGGTTCTGTGGGCGTGGCTTGGTGGGCGTGGTGTGGCTTGGTGGGCATGGCAGGGGAAGGATATTGCAAAATCTCCATTCCCACCCCACTCTGGGGCCAGCCAGAGGTGGTATTTGCCGGTTCTCCGAACTACTCAAAATTTCCACTACTGGTTCTCCAGAACCTGTCGGAACCTGCTGGATTTCACCCCTGGTATATGGTACATCTGTAAAATGCAAAATCATATTCTAGGTCAATGAGTTTTAAATACCGTTTCTTGAGTGTAATAGGTTTCATAAGATTGTCTGGACATTATATGCTGGCTGCTTCAGACTGAAATACCAATGGGTTCTTGTATACCAAGGGAAGCCTGCCTGATTTCTTTATTGCCTTTTGACTTAGGAAAAGTTTATATAACTTATCCCTCACAAATCCCCGTCAGTGCAGTTGCAGTCCAAGTTCTGGCTAAAACATCTGAAATATCTTGTCAGCTTGGGCAACTGTCCTGATATTTAGGAGGAATTCATATTAGTTTGAAGTCTCTTAGGTGGGAATAGTTATTCTGGAACAGGAAAGTTGTGTGAGTGAGGTCTACCTGGATAAGAGCCGAGGTGGCGCAGTGGTTAGAGTGCAGCACTGCAGGCTACTTCAGCTGACTGCTAGCTGCAGTTCAGCAGTTCAAATCTCACCGGCTCAAGGTTGACTCAGCCTTCCATCCTTCTGAGGTGGGTAAAATGAGGACCCAGATTGTTGGGGGCAATATGCTAACTCTGTAAACTGCTTAGAGAGGGCTGTAAAGCACTATGAAGCGGTATATAAGTCTAACTGCTATTGCTATTGCTATAACATCTTATTCCAACTGCTTCATTTTTGGGTAGACCATGATGGAATTGGGATAGTAAACCTTTTAGATTAGATTAACCTTGCCAAGTTTCAGCTGGAAACCGTCAAGGGTTTCATTGCATGACATTTTTTAAATACTTCCCACGCACCTTCTTCAAGGCATTGATGCTTAGCAAAAATCTAATTTATGCCGAGTCGTTGCAGAAAGTATCCCATTCAGTTTAGAATGAAAATGAAAAAAAAAATTCAATACCTCTTTTAAATGTAAGCTTTTCCTTTTCTACTTCCACAGTGCCATGTAGCCAAATCACTGGAGAGGGCCCACCAATAGAGTAAATAGAGAGTAAAATTGCAGCTTGGGTTATTGTGATTTAATTTAAGGTGGAGCCCCTTCGAAACATTTTCCTCCCATATCATTGCCATTACATTAAGCTGCCTTTTCTAAGATAAACCAAATGCTTCTTTTCCCTACTTCCCACAATATTTTACAGCCTCGATTAACTGTTCTACTGATTTCAGTGGCTCATTTCTAACTAGGGTTTCAAAATCTGCAATCCTTGCCAGAATGCATTATTGAAAACCATACCTAATATAAACATGGCCAGGTATGCATTCCAAACCAGAAATGGCTACATTTGGATTGACTGTAAAAAAGCCGCTCAGAGTCACCTTGCAGTGAGACGGGTGGTAAACAAGATAAACAAACAAACAAACAAATACTTCTTATAAACCACATACTCCTACCTTCTTTTTTATTTAACTTATTTTCAATATTATTGGTTGCAACTATTGTTCCAGACTCAATTCAAAGTGCTGATAATGACCTATAAAGCCCTTCATGGGACCAGGTTATTTGAGAGACGACCTTCCCAGATTACATCCAAAACATCAGCAGGAGAAGCATGCTGCATTTGCCCCATCTGTTATGGATGTCATCCAGGAGAAGAGCCTTTTCTTTTGTGATCCCTCCCTATGGACCATTCTCCTCCCAGGGATTACATTGGCCTTGATCCAGGGGTGGGCTTCAAAAGTTTCAGCAATGGGTTCTCTACCCGGTTGCTGGGTGGGCGTGGCCATGGTGGGCATGGCTTAGTCGGCCTCCTGCACCACGGTGGGGGGGGTTACCTGCATCCAAAACGGGCTGCTTGGGGACTCCTGGGAGGGGCAGGGTGGGGTGTGCGGGACGGGCGAAAACTCTCTCCCCTGGGCTCTGTCCAACCTTGGCAACTTTAAGACTTGTGGACTTCAACTCTCGGAATTGCCCAGCCAGCCTTGCTCACTGAAGAATTCTGGGAGTTAAAGTCCACAAGTCTTTAACTTAAAATTGCCAAGGTTGCACACCCCTAGCTTAGAGTGATTCATGAGAATGTAAATGCTCACCATTGTCCATCTATCTCCTTCTTTATCTAATGAGTTTTTTGTTAAAAGTGAGAACAATATTTAATTTATGAAAATCACAATAAAGCACGGGTTTATTCCAAATGTGCCAGAAAAAACTGTTGCTTTGATCCTCCAAGGTATTCAATAAGTATTCAAGCAAATAGAGATAGTAGTTGAAATTGTGAACCACAGAGGCTGCAGCCCATGAAAGGTGTTGCTGGACAAGCCTGCTGATCTAAGAGAGGCCAAATTGTTCAGAAAATAATAGCAAAAATAACAACCACAACTGTGAGGAAAAAACTTATGAAGTACAGTAAAAAAAACTAGTGGCATGAAAGATTAAAAAAAACCCTCAGCATAGCAATAGCAATAGCACTTTAGACTTATATACCGCTTCATAGTGCTTCTACAGCCCTCTCTAAGTGGTTTACAGAGTCAGCATATTGCCCCCAACAATCTGGGTCCTCATTTTACTGACCTCGGAAGGAGGGAAGACTGAATCAACCTTGAGCCGGTGAGATTTGAACTGCCGAACTGCAGCTAGCAGTCAGCTGAAGTAGCCTGCAGTGCTGCACTCTAACCACTGCACCACCTCGGCATAGCTATTTAGAAGGGCAGCAAAAGTATGAGAAGAATTTAAACATTTATAATTGAGATGAAGCTGCAGTCATATAAAATATTTATGAAAAGAAGTATATGGTTTACAAGAACTGTGTGTGTATATGAAGACAAACATATATACACAAACATATACTGTATCTGAGAGCAGCATTATTTATAAGAGACTGGTGGTCATATATCTCTTCAGGAGAATGGCAAGAATCCTGCTTTACACCAGCTGCCTTACCTATTTTACACTTCAAGGTGCAAAGTTTCGAGCAATCACATGGGGAGTCTATGCTTTCATTACATGTTTTAGTTATTTGTGGAAGAATAGCTGGAAGCTCTTAAGGCTGCATTCTCCAACCCACAGCCCTCCAAGGAAGTCCAGTCCCTGAAATGATCAGTTATATTGGCTTAGAGTTCTGAGTTCTATACTCTCAACCTATCTGGAGGGCTCCAGGTTAGGTATTTGGCTAACATAACATAGCTGTACAATGAGGTAGCACAACCTAGTTTCAAGAAAGTCATAGATTTAAAGTCATAGATCTTCACAAGAGGAACAGGCAAGTGACATCACATGCATCATCATATCATGGTACAAATGATACAAATTACAAAACTTGTGTCATTGATGCACTTATGTCAGTATGCATACAATATCATCTACTACACTCCTATGCTTAAGGTAGTGTCTGTTACAATGAAAGTAAAAGATGACATATCGCACATTCCAACATATCAACTCCTGTCCCATGCAAGAAATGGTTAAGAAGATCAGCAGTGATTTTACATTTGGCATCTGCATTATCTCTCTTCAGATTCTTCACTCCACTCTTCTTTTCATAACATTCTATCTATGGTACATCATCACTAAGGAGAGTCATATCTATTGTGAGACATCAAATGTGGCTAGCTTTTTGTCCTTCACTAAATATGAATATCCTTTCTCCACCCTTGTCCCATTTTGTCAGGCACAAATATAGTGCAGGTTGAAAGCCCTGAGCTGCTTGTTGCATTCAAGAGAAGCAGAGAAAAAGGATGTGTGTGTTTGTGTGACCACTAGATGGCAAGATAAGCAGAAACTGATTTTATAACACAATCTTCTCTGGACTAAAACTCTTAGAATTCCCAGGCAGTAATAAAATGGCTTGGAAATCAAAAAGATGGTCCACCGTCTCTAGAAAGCATCAGGTTGGGGAATTTTACCAAAATATAATACTGTGGTAATTATATTCACAAGTTATTATGATAAAAATTAAATCCACTGAAAGGTGTAAACTTTATTTCTTCCTCTTCATCCTTCTGGCAAGTCGTTTGTTAAACCAATAGATTCACTAGTGGTGAAAACAATAAATAAAACAATACTCTAAGGCCTAAGAACAACAATAATCATTGTCCTTTTCTGTGGTTTTACCTAAGTTATAGATTGTAAGAACCTTTCATTAATATTAAATGTTATTTATGTATAGAGTTATTTTCCTTATATTTTGCAGATTTTCTTTAAAAGTTCTTTATTGGATGACATAATTAGTATGCTTTATTATTCTGGAGCTTTCCTTGTGAATATTAGTATTTTGTTGTTGTTGTGTTGGAAGTATACAATGACTCTCATCTTGTTCTTCAATTAGTGTAATTAATGATCTTCTTTATACAAAAAAATTATCCAGCCAAAGTAATAATTAATTCCCACCGAATGCAATATGTTTTCAGGAACTCCAATAGACTTCAGTTGTTTGAGTCACAGCAAAGTCCCATCAATTTCAAGTCCTAGATGTTCTCCATATTAAAGCAGAATGGAAGCAGGAAATGACATCCACTGTAATAATGATATTGTTTTATTATTATTATTATTATTATTTATTATTATTATTATTATTATTATTTATTTTTATTTTTATTTTTTTATTATTATTATTATTCTTTTATTCATTACACATGAAACTCAGTCAACTGAACATTTAAAAGTGTCACAAATACCACTGACTGGTGCTAATGGTTGATATGGGTTGCTGCCAGCATCCTAGGTATCAACCAAGTATCTTCTTAAAATATATGATGTTCTGAGTAGCGCAGTCTTTTGCAGTTCCGCTGGTGTTATTGCAGGAAGCTGCAATTTCTTGATGTGTTTTGTGAAATTCTTGGACATGGTACCAAGTGCCCCGATGACAATGGGTATCACTGTTACATGTTTCATCCATAGCCGT
>QLTV01001700.1:2505135-2535549 GCA_003457575.1 Thermophis baileyi
CGTCGCAGAGCGCTGTTACTTTCCCACCAAAGTAGTACCTATTTATCTACTTGCATTTGCATGCTTTTGAACTGCTGGATTGGCAGAACCTGGAGCAAATAACGGAGCTCACCCCATCACGTGGCACTCATGTCTCAAACTCTGGCTGTCAGCTTTCCAGGTAACAAGCTCAGCGTCTTTAACCTATATTATATTATATTATATTATATTATATTATATTATAATATTATATTATATTATAATATTATATTATATTACATTACATTACATTACATTACATTACATTACATTACATTATATTATATTGATATGATATATGATATGATATATGATATGATATAGCAATAGCAATAGCACTTAGACTTATATACCGCTTTACAGTGCTTTACAGCCCTCTCTAAGCGGTTCACAGAGTCAGCATATTGCCCCCAACAATCTGGGTCCTCATTTTACCCACCTCAGAAGGATGGAAGGCTGAGTCAACCTTGAGCCGGTGAGATTTGAACCGCTGAACTGCTGAACAGTCAGCTGAAGTAGCCTGCAGTACTGCACTCTAACCACTGCACCACCTCGGCTCTTTATGATATATGATATATGATATGATATATGATATGATATGATATGATATGATATGATATGATATTATATGATATTATATTATATTATATTATATTATATTCCTCAATGGATTCTGTAAATGGGTGTTTTGATGGTAGCAGCTCTTCTATTATTCTATAAGCCCCAAATTAGGTCTATTTCCCGGCCCTAGCGGAATAATTTATAAAATTTGTAGATGGATGTACAATCTAAAACATCAGCAGAAACATATATTCATAGGCAAATGCATCTTTGAAAAAGGGCAAAAAGTGGCAAGTAGTCCATCAACTCAGCAGTAAAACATTGACCAAACTCTCAATTTAGGACAGCAAATCAAGACTTTTTAATCCTATACCCTGGTGTTGATTCTTTTCCACCCAGAAATCCAAGGCAATTGTTTACCAACAGCTAGACCAAATATGACTTCCAGGCTGAATCCAGTTCCTAAGAACTTTTTCATCGTTCTGAATTGATAGCGATCCTACTGATTTATCCCTGTCATACAAATGTTGACCCATCAGGAATGAGGGTCCCAATTTCAGTATTATTTTAATGAATAGCTCAGAGACCCACCTATTGCTTGAAAATAGAATGAGTCAGGACTCTACAGACATGAAAATAGGGATGAAAGCAAGGAGAACAAATTCTTGCCAGAGGATTGGTCCTTTTCATGAATTCCTCTGTTTGTAATGCTTTTTGTGACTCATCATTCAATCATTATCTGCAGATGTAGGCCTTGAGCTCCACATGCTGTCCATTTTGGGCACAATCCAGAAAAGGCTAATGCAGAGGTTCCAGACGAGCCAATGTTAACTGTGGCTAAATTATAACTTTAATGTTTAATTAGATGAGCCATCTGAAGTACATCATCTGTGGTATTAATACTTCACCATATTTTTAGAACTTTGATATACACATTAAAGAACTACCACATGGAACCCAGATTGCATAAAGCTGCCATTGGAGTGACATATGAAAATTACTGTGCAGTTCCAGTAAATAATACCGTGTTTATAATTTGTCAAGTTTCGTCTTCTCTCCCTAGCTACTTTTACCCTCTTGCTTTGCCAGACTGATTTCCTTGCGTTCTCCTTGATACATTCTCCTAATCTGCACATTTCAGCAATGAGAATACATGCTGCTTGTCCTCCAGATGTGTAGACTGGGACTACAAGCGCAGTACTTCCCTGGCAGCATATCAGCAGGAAATTCGGAAAACTGCAATTCCAACATATTTGGAAAGTACCATACTGGGGACAGATGAGCTAGAGTTTAACAGAATATCTGATGAAACTTTTTTAGGGTAATGCGGGAAAATGAGGAGCAATTTAAGAGAAGTGCATCTCATGGTAGCTTGGCATTTTTATTTCAAAACATTGTCTACTAGCTATCATGGGCTAATAGCTAATTCCTAGCAGCCTGGATAGCACAGTGGCCAGATCTTCTGATGCTAGGGGGTTTCTCTTGAGAGCCATATGCTGCCCACTCCTGCTTTATGGACTTTATCTTAATGCTTTAAGTATCTTAATGGGACAAAAACCAGAGATTAAAACTAGTAACATTGGATCCACAGCTAGAGTTGGGTAGTGATTCTGGTGCTGGATTGGAGACCAAGGTTCAAGTTCTGGCTGAGCACAGAAGTCATTGAATGACACCTGTCCCATTATTCTCTCCCAGCCCTACCAGCCTCACAGAATTGTGATTGTGGGAATTAAATCAGGGAATTTTCCCTATCTCCCATGTAAGCAACTTTGAGTTCTTAAGGAAAAAAATCAGGATATAAATGCAATCAATCAATAATCAATCAATCAATCAGTACTCAGGAATCAGTGGAACTCCTGGTTGTTTCAATGTGTCTGCTCAAAACAAACCAGTGTCCAGAGTAACCTGTAGTGCTTGAGGTGAAAGAAAATGGGTAGAATCTCTCCTGTAGGGTCATTACAGGACAAGGGCACATTCTCTGGCCTTGTCTGCTACAATAATTGCAACTAGCATGTGTCTGTTGAAAGCAGTTCTGGAGCAGTTGTTTTAGTATTATCCCATGTCCTTAGCAAACATCACTGAAAGACTATCTGGCGGTCAAGCAGCTATTTTCTTTATCTGTGTGGGCTTTCTGCTAAAGTTTGACTAGAGCCAAAACCCAGACCCAAACTTCTTTATAGCTTGGATTATGGAAGGAATTCGGTTCTCTTTATGTCCTAATCCTGATAGTCCTGAAATACAAATCTTCAATTAGGATTAGGTGGTCTTTGGAACAGTTGAAGACTGATGTCAGTAAAATGTCTTTGCATTATTTCTTATGGATAAGTATATAATCAAATATATCTGACAGATAAATTTTGACTTAATATGCTGTCAGAAAGCAAACTTCAATAGTGTTAACATTAAACGTATTTACATATAATACTTCATTCAGCAGGGGCATTTCATGCTTGTTGTGAATGAAAGGGGAAAAAAACCCATGGACCAGCTAATGAGCAATTCACACTGAAGTGGTACTCTTGAAGTTAAGTGGATTGCACTACACAAGTGGTTCATAAATAACTCTTAGAAGTAATCGCACTTTCAGGAGGCTCTTCTCGTGATTATGAAAGTTCTTGTGGATCCAAAGGAGCAGGACAGCAATGGGGACAACCACTGATCTTCCCTAAAGGCCCATTCAGAAGTTTATAATGTTAGGCTAGATAGGCTCCCATAATATTCTCATGCTATGTATATACTGTATGAGCAGAACACTTCAGCATGTTTACTTAGAAATAAGTCTTATGAACTCCATGAACTTGCTCTCCAATAAGCATGTTTAGGTCTACAGCCATAGTTTCACTTGCTCATGCAATGCTTGAGCACTAGAGGTAAAAGAGCTCTTCTACACTTTCTCCAGACAGAACATCATCTTAGGGTCACTATATAATTGTTTTTTGTTAAAAAAATCCCCAAAGTTCCATGGCATCTTAACAAAAAACTGGCAAATGCCTAGTCTTTCAAAACCCATCAAACCACAAAGGGGTGCGAAAAAATGGAAACAGGATGTATCATGAAGTTCATTTATCATTCTCCCTTTCTGCCTACCCCTGATAATTTTCTCCAAAGAGTTTCCCCCTCTTCCCTCTGGAACACATTTGAGAAATGCACAAAATGGGGATCTTAAGAATCCAGTGGCAGAATATGCACATGCCAGTAAAATGAATCACTGAATGAAATTTATAACCAGGGAGCACACAGCCACGTAACAAAAGCAATCAAAGACAATCCTTTCCCTTATCAGTATTACCTTGGGAACCCAAGCACTGACTGGTTACAGCTTCTGTTTAGTTACTGTTTTTTTCGTTCTAAAAGCTGGCAAGGCAGGCAGGCAGGATTTCTTCAATATTTCTTTTTTGGCTACACAGAGAGCAAAGACGCTTCAGTTTCCATGGTACTGCAGTTACAGCCCCTTTTTCATTATGTTCATACTTTTCATTTTAGATGTGCACTGGTAATAAATGAACGTGATATCTAAATATATATATACCTTAAATCAGGGGTGAAATGCTACTGGTTCGGCCCGGTCTGGGTGTACCGGTAGTGGCGGCCGCCGGTGGTTCGGAGAACCGATAGCAGCGGCAACGCGAGGCTCCGCCCACCCACCCGGACGTCACCATTTTCTTGTTTTTAACCCTCTGAGCATGCGCAAAGCATTCTGCACATGCACAGAGGGTGAAAAAGTGTGTGTGACGGTGGTGCGCGCGCAAGCAAAGTGCACGCTTCCGAACTGGTAGGGAAGGTAAGTAGATTTCACCGCTGCCTTAAATGCTCATCTAAACTTGAGAATGTAATCTAAATGAAATCACATATGCACAGATAAGGAAACATAAACATTGTGAAGACTGTACAGCACTCTCATTATGGAGGCACAATGTTTCTAGTGCAGCATAAGAGAACGGTTATTTAGAGGGCTAAATTAGACATTAATTTTGGCTTCTTGTTTATTTGGCCTCTTGGCCTGGTAGGTATCTTTTTAGCACTGGCACAAAATTCCAAGTTTAATTTATATAACCCTGAGCCTAAGCAACACAATATGCAAACACACACTGACAGTAACTGTGTGTCTTTGCCCAGGCAATGAATGTAACCCACATAATCCTACCAGAAAAAAAAAAATTATCTCCTTCATTCCAATGTATTTGGGAATGAGAATATAATTACCTGCCTGCTACAACTCCCAGCTTAATTTGATGGAATGTGAGAACTCTCACTAATACTATAGAAACCTGGACTTAGAGGGTATGTCACTCAAACTATGGAATTATTGATAGAGATTACTACAGATAGATGACAATGGAAAAGAACATATCAACTTGGCCAGTGCTGCAAACAGTGATAGATAAAAAAAGAAAGGATCCAATTTGAAAGCCTAGCACACTCACTGGTTTTCAACATAACTGCCATTTTATTCCATCTATATGGACTAAAATTCTAATTATAATACCTAATACGTAATGTTCTATAATATAGAACAGACGTGTCAAATATGTGGTCTGCGGACCAGATTCGGCCCACGATAGGCCACGGAGTTGGCCCACGGGGCCATCCCAGAGATGGCGAGGAACCGGCCCCTGCCACCCTGGGCCTGGCCATGGCCACCCAGTCGGCTGTGATGACAAGGCTACGCCCACCCCAGCCCCCCAAGGGCAAACTCCTAATGCAGCCCGTGATGGGATTGAGTTTGAGACACCCCTGCAGTAGAAGAATCAAAGACACAAGAGCCCTCAAGTTAGCTTTCTTTCAATTCCTCCACTGATCAATAGGGCTAAGCTATAGATAAAGACTAATCTATCAGTTGGATTGAGATAATATCAGTTTGGGTATCTTTAAGCCTGACCAGATGAGCAATTTTGTCATTTGCTTCTTTCACACTAACTAGAATTAAGCACCTAATACCAATCTGGTGTTCCAAAACAGATTCAGTTAGCTCTTAGCTAACATATAGCCAACATAGATGATGGCAGTAAGCAGCTGGAGTTAACAGAGCAGTCTGTAAAACTAGCAATTAAAAATATGTCCCACTAAACAATATCTTGGGGGATTCCAGGGTTCATAAAAATCGGCTGAGGGCTGCATGTGACCTGTGGATTATCTACCATTGTTCTAGTCCAACTCCATTCTGAACGCAAGTTCCGTGATGCTGGAAAATGCTACTCTATGTCTACGAGATGGCTTTCCAGGCCTCCATTCAATCAAAAAGCTGCCCACAGCTTTCACTCCTACATAGATTCACTAGCTTAGTCAGCTGGAATCTGCTTGCTTTTTTTTTTTTGTCTTTCCTGCTCATTGATCCAGTCCTGCTCTCTGGAAAAGAGTGAATATCTCTGCTCCCCTGTCTGCCTTTGTCAATCTTTCAGCTATTTGAAGCCTGCTATCATGTCTCCCTTGTCCAAGCTAAACATTTCTATCAGCTCTTTAACTGTTCTTCATAGCACTTTGCATGCATTTCCCCCGCAACTGATTGTCAAACTTGGTTTCTAGGTATCTTGCAAGAAACTGTCTAGAAGGTTTTTACCATTTGGTAAAGCCATCTCCATTGCAACAGATCAAATTACATGGAACATAAAACAATAACTGTGATGGGGCTTATCGGTATTTTATTCTTCTTTATAACTTATTTTATTTAAAATGGATGCAAATGGTTCAGAATCGGAGAAATGGCTGAGTGGAAGAGGACATTTAACCCTTTCCTATGCATTATATTCCTGGCCAAATAAATAAATGCCACAACTTCAAATTTGAGAGGGGTACATGGCCAAACCGGATCAGAAAGAAAACCTGAATGACTCGTTTAACAGCATCATTAATGTGTGTATGGATGTGTATGCATGTATGCATGCATATATACATTGCAGAATGAAAATCTGTTCATTAAAGATTATGTTCTATAATTCACCATGCTGATCCAATGGAAGTTGGTAGATTTTTTTTTAATTTCCCAGTCTAGGACTGAGAGAAAGCAACTGGTCCAAAGTTATGCAACAGGCTTCCATGCTTAAGGGAGAAGTAGAACTTGAATGTCTTCACTCCTAGTCCAGGACCTTAACTACTATACCCATACTTGCTCTCTCCTAAAGACAGATATATAAAACAGTTGGAAATTTAATGCTGGAAAGTAATTATTTGGCTTAGGAATGCTGGCTGGAGATGGCGGCAGTTATGTCCAGCATATATGGAGGACGCTAACTTAAAGAAAGCTACCGGACATCATTGTGTCTACATTTATAGAACAACTCGTTTTCCGACTCAAGATATCAAAGCCCCACTCTTTCATTTAATTTGTTGCCCAGTTAGAATGAAAACGACCATTTCCTTTGCTAGGTTTGGGGGATGGGGTGGGGATTTTTTCATCCCTGCTTGGCCCCCAAATAAGCCAGATAATTGAGCAAATAAAAATATTTGCAAAGTCAAGTGACTTTGAAATACCCGTGTTCCTAATAGGATTACAATAACTTGTGGAAGGTCATTATAATTCTAAATGAAAAGATTAAATAAGCAATAAGGCAGACACAAATTAAACAGACTCGTGTAAAACAAGTAAAATGAATAAGCAGACAAACATGAAAAAGTAAGGTTTGGGAAGGAACTTAATGATGGTTTATTTAGAATGATGCATGCAATATGTTGAGAAGAAATTATGCTTATATTTTTCCCCAACGTATTTTAATGAACTACTCTGTGTATTTAAATGATATATTCTAAGTATTTTAACATAGTATAGTTGACAGAGTGGAGAGATTGCTTTATCTGAAGAATGAAATGTCAACTTCATACAATTTTATGTTCAGTAAATATTCCTCATTAAATTATATCCCAAATTAATCAACATTTCATTTGTATATAGAAAAGATATAATATGCTGAAGACTAGTTTCTATGAAACTGATATGATGAAAGCACTGCTTCCCCTCCTCCTCTCTCTCATACACATATACACCATTACACAATGTGCTTGTATTTATTCCATCAAACCCACACTGACTACTTTTAATTTCCTTTTACTGTTACTCACAGTCTTATAGATTTCATCAGTCAGTCAACTTTGAGTTGGTGCCCAACTCCTCAAATCTGTGATTTGGGATTGTTAAATTGTCAACATTTAAAAATTTAAACCAGTGGTGAAATCCAATTTTTTTTTACTACCGGTTCTGTGGTAGTGGGCGTGGCTTGGTGGGCGTGGTGTGGCTTGGTGGGCGTGGCTTGGTGGGCATGGCAGGGGAAGGATACTGCAAAATCTCCATTCCCACCCCACTCCACAACAGTTTTTAACTGTTTTTAACTGTTTTTATTATGTTTTCTTTTAATGGTTTTTTATATTATTGTGAGCTGCCCAGAGTCCCTTGGGAGTTGGGCGGCATACAAATTTAATAAATAATAATAATAAGGATACTGCAAAATCTCCATTCTCACCCCACTCCTGGGGGAAGGATATTGCAAAATCTCCATTCCCACCTCACTCTGGGGCCAGCCAGAGGTGGTATTTGTCGGCTCTCCGAACTACTCAAAATTTCCGCTACCGGTTCTCCAGAATCTGTCAGAACCTGCTGGATTTCACCCCTGATTTAAACCATACATTGTAAGCAGCTATATAAAAGCTAGAACTCAACACTCAGAACATTAATAAGGATAATTTATCCTTGGGGGGGGGGTCATAGTTACATCATCTCTGCCCTCAGGGCTTGAATATGATGGAACAATCAAGTCCTCATTGACTTTTTGAAAACCAAGGTGGAGGGGGGCTCTTTGAATATCTGATAGATGGTTCTCTAGACAAGGGGACAGTGACTGAGAAGTCATGTCTCTGTGTTCTGTGTAGATGACACACACTAATTAAGAGGACATATAAAGAGCCCAATCTACTAGATCTTATCAGGTAGGCAGAAATCATCAGGACAATGTGGTCGCACTGATATCCAGATCCTGAAGGACTTTAAAGGTGAGAGTCAGCACCTTAAAATGTCCCCAGAACCCAACCAATGCAGCTCTCAAATAAGGTGTTATGTAGGTGCCTCCAGGTGTACGCATAACAATTCAAACTGCTGTAATCTGAACCAGCTGTAATTTCTGAATGATCTTTAAGGGGAACTCCTTGTAAACCACATGGCAATTGTCCAGTTGATAAGTTGTCCAGTTGAAACTAAGGTATGAATGACATTGAGTAAAAATTCCCATTCCAGGAAAGGTTGCAAATGGTGCATGAGATAATCCTCTGCAAAGATCTTGGGGAATGCAGCCCCATTCAGAACTAATTGTTTCCCATCCCATTCTGAGACTATTTGGACACTTGGACAAGACTTTGACAACATAACTTGTTTGGTCAGGGTTGAGATGTAAAATTCACCATCATCAAAATAGTAATAAAATTTGACCAGATTGTCTGACACTTTGTCTTCCCTATGGATTGAATACATTTTGAATAGGAGTGTGGAGCATTGAGTCCCATGGCAGCCCACAATTGAGGAACAAAATGGCACAGTTTCTCTTCTTACACCATTATTAACTGGACCTGTTCCAGAGGTGGGCTCCTACCGGTTCGGACCGGCTCTATAGAACCATTAGTAACGTGGCGGCCTGGGTCACTGGAACTGGCAGCGACCCAGGCCTGCCATGCCCCCGAGCCAGTTCTCTCGGTGGCACCGTAGGTGCCGCCATCTTGTTTTTTGCTTCCGCGCATGCGCAGCTTTTTTTAAGCACTGCGCATGCGCGCGCACCCATGCGGCGCGTCCCTGAGCGAACCGGCAGTACCTGAATCCGGAACCCACCCCTGACCTGTTCCTTAACATAGGAGGAGAACCATAAAATCATAGACTCTTTACTCTTAGAGACAGCTCAGCTCAGACAGCTATGACTGATGGTATTGAAAGCTGTTGAGAGATCAAGCAGGGCCAGGAGGATCACACTACACCTATCTTGGTCTTATCAGAAATAATCCACAAGTATGCCTAGTGCTATCTCTGTGCCTTATCTGGACCTGATGTCTGACTTGAATGGCCGGGGATAATCTGTTTCCTCCAGGGCTTCCTACAACATTTCACTCTGGTAAATGCAGATTTGCAGGTTTTACAAAAGCTTCATCTCATTTTACTAGACAGCACAGCGAGGGGAAAGTTCCTCATTCAACTTTCTGGTTATTTGGGGGTGGGGGTGGGGGTGGGGGTGTTATATTAGATCCTTAAGGGAGC
This sequence comes from Thermophis baileyi, assembly GCA_003457575.1. Classification (NCBI taxonomy): domain Eukaryota; kingdom Metazoa; phylum Chordata; class Lepidosauria; order Squamata; family Dipsadidae; genus Thermophis; species Thermophis baileyi. The sequence goes on from QLTV01001700.1 coordinate 2,514,938, forward strand.
CCTCCTCAAACTTGTCTCCCCCACTCCAGGATATCTGAAGTACAAAACCTAGCATAAGAGCCGTGGTGGTGCAGTGGTTAGAACGCAGTACTGCAGGCTAACTCACTGCTCACTCCAGGAGTTCGATTTTGAGTGGCTCAAGGTTGACTCAGCCTTCCATCCTTCCGAGATCGATAAAATGAGGACCCAGATTGTTGGGGGCAATATGTTGACTCTGTAAACTGCTTAGAGAGGGCTGTAAAGCACTATGAAGTGGTATATAAGTCTGTAAGTGCTATTGCTATTGCTATTGCTATACACAACCTTCAGCCATAACCGACCCGAATGAGAAGTGGGAGGGGGAAAGACTGCATCTGCCTTGGTTTTTGCAATAAATACCAGCCCTTTGCTCCTCCCCATTCACTGGTTTGTTGGTCATTCACATAACTGTATGTTGCTTGCAGCAGAGTGGCAGACCTCAGTAAGTGGGCACCCTTGACTCCTGAAAACTGCTCACACTAAGAATCTACATAGATCATTAAGTAGCCACCAAACTCAGGCAGACAATCTCACAGCACCTGAAAACTATCATTTATTTCCACACACCCAGGGCCTCTTGAAATGGAACAGTGAAGTTTCTTTTAAATTGAGCTTGATTGCGGGTGATGCCCATATTGGCAAGAAAGCTACAGTGCAGAAATGGTTTGCTACTACTTCACTCTGTTGTTTATTTATTTGCCAGTCTAGCCTGGGAATTCTGATTTTTCTCATACCTTAGTACCAGTGGTGTAATCCAAATTTTTTTTACTACCGGTTCTGTGGGCGTGGCTTGGTGGGAGTGGCTTGGTGGGCATGGTAGGGGAAGGATACTGCAAAATCCCCATTCCCTCCCCACTCCTGGGGGAAGGATATTGCAAAATCTCCATTCCCACTCCACTCTGGGGCCAGCCAGAGGTGGTATTTGCCGGTTCTCCGAACTACTCAAAATTTCCGCTACCGGTTCTCTAGAACCTGTCAGAACCTGCTGGATTTCACCCCTGCTTAGTACAGGTAGTCCTTGACTTACAAGAGTTTATTTAGTGACCATTCGAAGTTACAACAGCACTGAAAGAAATGACTTATGACCATTTTTCACACTTACGATCATTGCAGCATCCCCATGGACACATGATCAAAATTCAAACTCTTGGCACCTGGCATCTCTTTATGATGATTGCAGGGTCCCAAGGTCATGTGATCCCTTTTCACAACTTTCCGACAAGCAAAATCAATGGGGAATCCAGATTCATTTAACCATGTTACTAACTTAACTGCAGTGATTCACTTAACAATTGTATCAAGGAAGGTTGTAAAATGTGGCAATCCTCACTTAACAAATGTTTCACTTAGCAACAGAAATTTTGGGCTCAATTGTGGCCGTAAGTCGAGGACAACCTGTGCTTAGGCCTGCCTTTGCTTAACTTCTAAGCACAGACAAGGTTGACAAGATGTTATTACCTGCTACACATCAAAGTGAATGTGCTGGAACATGTAACTGATAAAATATTAAGTAGCAAAGTAACACTAAGCCAGGATTTTTTGCTATCATACTTTGTTAATATAATACTGAATGCTAACAAATTAATTTGGCCATCACTCTACATATTATGACAATGTATGAACAGTGTCATTATAGCCTAGTGTTACCTGTAACTCAGGTCAGCCAATTGGAGTGCTGAAATATCTCTATCAGGGTTAAGTTGTGTTTAACAGAATCCAAGGGTTCTGTGTGGTTCCTCAGACTGAAAAAGTTTAAAAACCTTTATTTTAGCATGTTTCTGGGAAAAAGATCATATCTGCAAGATATATATTCAACAGTATTTTCAAATCCATGATGTAAAAGCACGACGTTTCCATTTTCATTAACCTGCACTCTGATATATTTTTCCTAGACTGAATCAGCCATATTAAATGAAGGAGTTTCAAATTTTTCTTTTGTTAGCCACTCAAAAAAATATATCGATTTAACTGCATCCTTTTAAAATCGATTCAGTCTTGTTTCTCTGGTTGCTGCTCCCCCAAACCCACTCCTAATCACATATATAGAACAATATATTCTATTGCAAATGTCTAAGCTTTATGGGAACAATTGAAAAAGCCGCCAGGAAACTTGTTATCAGCTCTGATATTTTCCTCTGCCGCTTTCAGAGTTTCGGATCCTAAAGTTGTGACCTTCTGCCATCTCACATCATTTGCATCATAATGTTAATATGTGAATTCCGAAATGGTTTCCCCAATTCCTTGTACAAGTTTCCCAAGACCACAGACAAGAGCGAGCGAACAGTCCCCGCACCCCGTCCCCGAATTAATTTTTTAAAAGCTTTCGGGCAGCCTTTGGCTTTTTTAAAAAAGTATCTATTTCTCCTCAACGATACGCAGTTTGAGGATGACGACGACGACGACGACGACGGAAAGCTTAAATTTAGGAATGATTCGGGGAGGGGGGGCAGAATGGTTTTCTAAGCAAGCCCCGCGGATCCAACGGTACAAGATACTCTAGGCTGCAGGTGAATAAAAACCGAACCCGCAGAGAAGCGTTCAAACCCCGCAGAAGACAGAGAAAAAGTAGCGCGCCTGCCTGACCCGAGGGCGGCCGCAGCGTTTGTAAAAAAAAAAAAATCAACAACAACAAACCAGGAGGAGAAACAGCCTCCTGAGCAGAAAACGGCGGGCGGGCGAGCAAGCGGGAGGGACTTGAGGGGAGCGCTGAGCGGCTCCGAAAGGGGAGGCGAGTGTGATTTGTTTGGTGACCGGAGCCAATAAGAAAGCGTAGACTTCGGCAATATCCCCATGCGGTGACCGAGAGGAGTCAGAGCGAAGCGTCCCTCTCGCGCCTTCCCGCCGGCAGCCCTTTTCCACACGGCTCTCCCGCCTGGCTTGCTGCGAAGCGTGGCACCGCGCCGTCCTCTGGAAGGAAAACGCGTCCCGGGAGCACTCGCCGACTACTCGGGGGTCTCCGAGCCGTCGGGGTTGAAAGGAACCCAGCGAGAAGCTCCCTCGATCCGAAGAGAAAAGCCAGGGCCAGCAGCCGCCGCCGCCTCGGCAGCTGACAGGTAAAGCCGCGCCGTCCGAAGGGGCTGCGGTGCCTTTTAGGACTAGAATGAGAGAGGAAGCGTGGAAGCAAGACGCCGGCGGACGCGAGTCCCTTTTCTTTCTTCGGGGCAGGCACAAGACGCGCGTGGGCATCGAAATCCCCCCCTCCCACATAAAAGAAAGGGTCAGAAGCTTGTTTTTTCCCCTTCGTCTTTGGGGAAGATTCGACCCCCTCTTTTTTGGGGGGGGGGCAGGGGATAGTGTAGCATCCCAGCCCGCTTTCTGCTCGTGAGCTGCTCTGCGCCCTTCAGGCTTTCGCGTTTCTCAAATCAAAATCACGGCTTCTAGATAATGAACTACCAGGCAGACATGTAAGCCACATCGTTACATCCCGGTTTGTTTGAAGCAAGGGGGTGGATCGGGCTGCGTTCCGTAGCCGAAGACCATTTTTCTTGTCGCTAAATTGAGGGCTAAAGCTTTTATAATACTACATTTCACTTTGATTCCCCCCTCCCCTGTACTTTGGGGTAAACCCGGTTTTAGGATTAAATGGTTTTTGGATAGGCCTGGTTTAGCGTAATTAATCCTAAATCAGGATTAAAACAAAAACCGGGAGTAAAAAAAAAAAGTTCTAAGGATTTACACGAGTTTATAACCATACGCTTTTGAAACACAGAATGCAATTTTAATGATTTGGACCAGGAGTGTTACAGGGATAGAAATTCATCCTTTCTACAGGAGGAACTTTTCATTTTAAAGTGAATGGAAATAAATGTGATAGTTTTTGAATTTGACCTAAAAATTTAGCAAGCTGTTGTACACAGAAACTTGGAGAAAGTTTTAATTTGAGGTGCAGGAGTGTGCAAGTAGTTGTAGCTTTCTTTAAGGAAGATTTTAGGAGGATAAAATGAATAGCTTGACTTTATTTTCAAGAAAGCAACCTTCTTAAAGGAGAAAAGAGGGAGGAGGGAGGGAGAGAAGGATGGGAATGTGGACAAGCACTCACTTTGAAAGCCTCTTGAATACTGTAAGTTGAACCTGGGTTCCAGCCAGTTCCAATCGCTGTAGTAAATGGTTTTTGATGTAAATCTACAGGAATCCAAACAATGCCTTCTGAATCAAATAGCAACAGGTGCATGGTCCACTCACTGGGCCTTAATTAGCACTTTGCATATCAGACCACAGTGGTGCTGCTGCATGCTAATTCACTATGAAATCTAACATCCGTTCAGGTTCTTGACTTCCCACCAGCACAAATACAATGCAGGCACTGTGTTTCCTTGCAGGGTTTATTTTCTTTTTTTAACATGTTGAATAAGGTGAGGAAACAAATATTGTTGAAATCATTGTTCTGGTATGTTTTGTCGTGGACTGAAACCAAGCAAATGTAATTTTCTTTAACCTCTGTGGGTATATTTTTCTAGTCTTTCTCCTTTTGTTATCTGTTTATTATAAACTTGAAAGTAGAGACAAAGAAAGCACTTTTGAATGAAGGCTGATAAGGAAATGGCCAACCCAATCCATAGACCTTAAAACTTGTGGGCTGGAAACTGAAATGATTTACACCTGATCCCAAGCATTTTCAGGTGTAATGAAAGGTACTGCAGTTGGGAGCATATATATTTTGCTCCTTTGAGCTTATATTTAGTTTTTGCTAAAGAGCTGTAAAGCTGGCTCTCTTAGTATGCTTAATTCTTTGACTGTAAGATTTGCTGATTTGTCATATATATGAATCCTCCAACTCAAGTAGTTGGAGTCAAATGCTATTAGTTTAAAAACAAAGGCATTTTTAGTAAATAATTCAGAAGGTGAATTGCTTTCAACTCAGTGGGACTGCCTTTGGAGTAGAGATGCAAGAGTTCTAATATAAGTCTTTTGAATACATTGCTTGTTCCCAAAGCTACCTGGGGAACATGGGACACATTTATTAAAACTACACTTATAGGTAGAAGACTTAGATAGATGATTTCATCTAGCACTGGACTGATAGGATATTTGTAATGTAACTTTTTGGAAGCTCTTGGATATACTTTAGAAAACAATGTGAGAGTCTCTTAAAACTGGAAGTGAGTAATGAACCTATGGTTGATGTTTTCAAGAGTCAGCTTCCTAAGGAGAGCTGATTATTCAGGGAAGCAGTGGAGGAAGTCTTGTTCAATGTTAATGCTAAATGTTTAACATAGCAATTAAGTTAACAGTGTCATAGCTCTTTATATCTTCTCAAGAGTTATTTAAATTAGTCTGTCAATGATGTTAGAAACTTGCAGTAGCAACAGATTTTTAATTTTTTTAAACTTGTTTTTTAAAAAAACTTAGAACATTTAGAACAACCAATTTAATAAAACAACAGTAAATAGTTTTGTGATACCATAGAAGTTGTATCTGTTTCCTTTGGATGGGAGAGTCCTGCAGAAGACAAGTTTTGTTGAGCAGAGGAAATAATCTGAGAGAAAGGGATGAATCTTTCCTTTACAAATATCTCCTCCTGTGGCTCTTGTACTTATTTCCTCCACTCAGAATCTGTTCTTTTAGGGATGAAGGATCTTCAAGAAGGGAAAGGAATGGTCCTGACAAGAGAACATAAACTATCCAATGGAGTGTTTTTTGTGTTCCAGCAGATCAATTCAGCTATTACTTTAGAAATTGCTAACTCTGCTTTATATAATTGCTGAATTTATTTAGGGAATTGTGTAATGAGAAAATATGGAAATCTTGACTGTTTCCTTAAGATCCCTTTGATGAAGGAATGGGTTCTCTGATGAAGAGTGCTTCTTGCTCTTCAGTTGTATCAGATTTTTCTGTCTCTTCCCTGGAGAAACCCCTCTTATAATAATCTAAGTTTTAGCTGCACATCCGATAAACTGCAGTTAACAGAAAGGTGTGAAGCTCCTTAGTAAGAACAAGCCTCTAGTTTCTTCCTTTTCTGTGTCTTATACATGGGTGCACACACATATGAAACAGACAGTAGTAATAAAAATACTTAAATACACGAGGGAGATTTTCAGTAGCTCCTCATTGCTTTAGTTAGCAGATCTGCAGGAAACTCAAGACAAATCCTGTGAATCTGTCTGCCTTGTGGCTTCAATCATTCAGGATGGCTGTCTTTGCTTCAGCAAAGAGACACCTATTGTAGGGAGTCAACAACAATTATATATAAGTAGTTGGTGCCTACCATCTGTGGATCATTTTATTGGATATCACCATATCCTTTAAGCTTATGAATTGGGGAAGCTATTATATGCATGTGTTCAAGTTTAGGTTTTTTATCCCATCTTTTTAATCTATAACACAAGGCATTGAACATACCTAAAACTCCTGCCTCCTCCTATTTTCCCCACAATGACAACCCTGTAAGGCGAGTTGGGCTGAGAGGTTGACTGGCCCAAAGTTATCCAGCAGCTTTCATGCCAAGAGAAACCTAGAACTCAAGTCGTCTGGTTTCTAGGCCAGCATCTTAACCATTCTCCAAATTTGTTCTACTAGTTATTATTTTGTAATTCACTGAGTTACCATGAGGTGTAGGGTTGTTATTGTGGCAAAAAAAAAATAGCAATAGCACTTAGACTTATATACCGCTTTATAGTGCTTTACAGCCCTCTCTAAGCGGTTCACAGAGTCAGCATATTGCCCCCAACAATCTGGGTCCTCATTTTACTTACCTCGGAAGGATGGAAGGCTGAGTCAACCTTGAGCCGGTGAGATTTGAACCGCTGAACTGCAGCTAGCAGTCAGCTGAAGTAGCCTGCAGTGCTGCACTCTAACCACTGCGCCACCTCGGCTCTGTATCCATATTGTTCCCCTTATGCTTCAATTTAAATATTTTTCTAAACCTGCCTATTCTTATTTTTCCTTGTTGGGAAACTATGATTAACTCTTATTAACTCTAAACAAACCCTGTAAATTTTTGCCTGGTTATAAGTATAGCGGCTGGAATGGTGTTACAAAAATGCTCTTGATGCCTCTAAATTCAATTCCACACATGCTTTTTCAGTTAAATTCTGTGTAGTCACACAGTCATTGTGTGGTTTTTGAAAGAGATGTCAGACCTCTTGAGGCAAATTTATATATTTATTATTTGCAGAGCTTATAGGCCATTTCAATTTGAGCCCAACAAATTGAATTAATGTTTTTTTTTTAAATCAAAAGTCATATGGAAATGTTACTTTTCCAGAGTAATCTTATGCATATTTCACAACCTGCATTATCCTGAATATCCAGTATAGATAGGACTGTAGTGAAAGACTCCCAGGAGTTGAAAATTCTTCCTTTTTCTCTTTTGGCCAAACTAGTAGGTTAAATAATGGCACAATTAATTAAGATGTTAGCCTAAGAAAGGGATCCCCAAACTCTTCAGTTCATCGACCTCTTCATGAAGTTTCAGATTGTTTATTGGTATCCAAAATTATATGGTGTGAATATAATTAATTAATATTTAATATATTATAATATATAATATAATATATAATAACAACCATAAAATAGGTAATATTTAAATATGAAAAATATAAGATTTAACATACATTTTTCATTAATGGAAAGGATGCTTCTGATGAGTGTCAACAAGGGCATTGATATTTGGTTGGAGAATGAGTTTTAGTTGTAAATTACTACACTCTTCCAGGTTCAGTCTATTTATATTCAGTATATTCAGGTTCAGTCGAGTGTGAACCAAACAGCTAGCAGTCTTAGGCAGCCAAATAACTACTCTGGGTTAGCATTGTACACTCATGACTAATGTAACATTGTCATTAGATCTATACAGATAGAAAGAAAGAAAAAGAAAGTAAGAATATTCCTGTTGATCCACAGCCATTTATTGATGCCTTGGGTAGTTGTATTGACCCTTGAGAGTTAATATTGATCACTTTGGAGAACCCTAAGATAAATTCATCAAAGATTTGAGGTCTTCATCTAGAGAGGTTATTATAGGCAATCTAAATCCAACATTTATAAACCAAGTTTGTTTGTTTTTTTAATAATATGACGTTTGAAGTTTTGAAGTCTCATTGGAAAAGGTTATATTATACAAGACAAACTCTGTCCTGGACGTAGCCATCATTTCTTCCAAGTAAAATGTATTATTTCAAGGGAGTTCAGTGGTATGTTTACTATGACTGAGTTAAAGGAACATTGAAACTAAACTCAAGAGGAAACTGATAAACACACATTGTACTTGTGGGGACACTGCCCAGCAATATTGGGAAGTTTATAGTTTCATTTTGTTGGTTGTTCAGGCTTCATCATGTGGACATTTATAGCCAGATTGTGCCAAATTTCATAGAGGTTGAAATTTGTAACACATCATTTTATTCAGTTCTCTGAAATTATCCTGCTTTTATTGTTGCTTTCCAAAGACTTTATTTAGTTCTTGGAACTAATGACCAGGGTTAATATTTAAGACAAAGTGATAAACAATCTCAAAAACAAAAGTAACCATGGTGTAAGCATAATCATAATCGTACTGAGAATGTATGGAGAACCTTATAGTTCAGTGGCAGTTGTAGAACTGGCATCTTGTCTAATTGAAGTAGAATATTCTGAAAACTTGGGTTTATTGCTGATTGCCAAATCATGCAGTGTATCTGTATAAGAGTACTTTTAAAGAACAAAGTTAGAGGTCACATTACTGCTTCTCAGATTTAAAAACATAGTACAGGATGGCACACTGTTTATGTGCCAAGATGAATGGGAGTAAATACTTGAGTAATGGAATAAGCAAAGATCTTTAGCTTAGAGCAGCTGATTTAATAAGCTGTGAGGAATATAGTAGAGTTACCTTGCAATTTGTTCTGATGGTAGGAAGGCAATATATGTAGCAATATCAGGAAAGAATAATTATGATATCAAACCGTCAAAAAGAAACCACTGGTGTTTTAGCAAAGTTACTGGGTTTGCTTGAGGAATGAAATTGAATATGTAGGAGATGGTATTATGTTGTTGGGATTTGTTGCTGTGTAGGGAACATTACTTGTTCTTACAGAAAATTAGATTGCTTTTCTATCAAATAGCAATTGGTGCATTTAGTTCAATGACTGTAGCTTAAAACAATGAAGAGACCCAACAAAGGAAATTATAAAGTACGCACAATTAAGTCCTGTCAGAATCTCTGGATTCTGTATCCCCTCCCATTGGCCATATCAGATTTCCAGTATCCCCTCCCATTGGCCATAGCAGAGATTTTTGAAATATTCAGCAACAACTGGAATAAGAAGATCTTGCACCAGTGACATTTAAACCAATGCAAGGAGCTATTCATGGGACTTCCTTTGAAGACCATTCAAACACTACAATTGTTCAAAGTGCAGCAGCCTGTATGTTGGGATGTACTGGTTATCAGGAACATGTAACACCAATGTTGTGCATTGGCTCTGCATTGGCTACCAATGATATTCGCTGTGCAGTTCAAAGTGCTGATTTTGCCCTATAAAGCCCTAAATAGCCTAGGCACTTTCAGAAGCATCTTCAAGGAGAATCAACCCATTCTATATAACCATTCTGGGAAAGGTTCCTGGTTCTTTTGCACTTCTGTGATATGCGGAGACTAAGGCTAGGAAGTGTGGAATCTTAATCATGGCCCTATGAGATATTTTATGCAATATCTTATAAAAAAGATTGCCACCTTCTCTTAATACCATCCCTGAAGATAACAGGGAATATTTGATAACTAAGTTTTCCATCATTTATTTTTTTGCTGTGCTAGTTAATATTTTCTCAGTTAATATAATTTTTTTTTAGTTTCTATTATTTTAATTAGCTTTTTTACTGACAATATTTTCATCATTTACGTTATAAATATTTTAGTTGTCACTTGTAAACCAGAGAGTTTATTACAGAAATACAATACACCAATTTATCATCAAATGTCTGGAAAGCTACAGGTTCCACGAACTTTTAGGCTAAGTACACAAATGGGTGTTAATGAAAAAAAAAGTCCTCTTATGGGACCTAGGAAACTCTGCTGCGATTCTTGTCTTTGGGAATGATCCTGCCATCGGTGTGGCTCCTATCCTTATGTTTAAGTATAGTATTGAAGATCTGGTTACTCTCCCAGGATTTAGACAGGCTGATTGATTGTGGACTCTCCTTTTGTCCTTTTGCCTGTTTTGTTTTGATTTGATTGGACTTGTTTTGAATACTTTGCTCTTCCAGTTTAGTTGTATCTATTGTATGCTTTCATATATACATTCTAAGTTGTAAGATGCCCAGAATCATTTTGGAGCCAGGCAGCTGGTTTAGGAGTCACTAAAGGAGAGAAAATCTTTTTTTCTTCTTTGAATTTTTTTTTTCTTATCCTACTTCATTTCTTCATATTGTATGTTGTTTTTGAAAATGAAACAATCTTTCCTTTCCTGCTGACTTTTATAGAGCTGATTACCCTTGAGTCACATCTTAATACAGCTTCTTAGCTAGCTTTGTGAATGGCAGCACCTGCTGACTTGTTGGATTTAGAAGTTTAGCAGGGTTAGTACTGATTAATACTTCAATGGAAGACAACCAACAAATTCTACAACTGTAGACTAGACAGGGAAATGAAGAGACAAACCAACAATATCAAAACACCATTCTGGAAGAAAGCAGTGGCAAACCACAGTCAAATTGTTGCTGAGAAAGCGACTTGGTTTTTGTTGATGCAGTCGTCAGGATCAAGCCTGATTTCAGAATATATTTGTCTTTAAACACAGCCTCCCTCTGTATCATAACAGGAATTGGAGAAGAGTCGCAGTGACTTTTACTAAGTGATGAAATACTGACCTGTATTGTTCACCAGGCAGCTCCTATTTGTACTGTTTTGATGCCTTCACGCTGACTCTTGGTGAGATTTCTTGCCGTGATTTTCAGAGGTTGCCTTTTTCCTAGGGTTGAGAGAAAGTGACTGGCCCAAAGTCACCCAGTTGGCTCTGTGCCTAAAGCAGGACTAGAATTCAGTCTTCTGGGTTTTAGCCTGCTGCCTTTAACTACTACAGGTAGCAATAGCAATAGCAATAGCACTTAGACTTATATACCGCTTCATAATGCTTTTACAGCCCGCTCTAAGCGGTTTACAGAATCAGCATATTGCCCCCAACAATCTGGGTCCTCATGAACAGGCAGATCACTGTTATGACCACTGTTGAGACCAGAATTTCCATTGCTAAGCAAGGTGGTTGTTAAGTGAATCACACCCATCTTTATGATCTTTTTGAGATGACTGTTAAGTGAATCACTGCAGTTTTTAAGTGAATCATTGTCAGTAAGCAAATCTGGCTTCCCCCGTTGTCTTTGCTTGTGAGAAGCTGGCTGTGAAGATTGAAAATTGTGATTACATGACCCTGGGATGGTGCAACCATCATAAACACATGCCAGTTGCAATGAAACTTTTTTTATTGGTTTATCAAAATATAAAATACAAAGAAAAATTCAAAAAAGTCAATACATGCCAGTTGCCAAGTGCCTGAAGTTTGATCAAAGGAACGTAGGGATGCTATGACAGTTGTAAGTGCGAGGACTGATCATAAGTTGCTTTTTTCAGTGGCATTGTAAATTTGAACAGTTGCTAAATGAATGGTTATAAGTCAAGGATTACCTGTACTCCAAACTGGCACTCAGTCATTTCACTTTGCTAATTTAAGAATTGGTTGGTACTTGCAAATGAGACCATCAGGAAATTCCAGGAGTAGAAAATCGGAAAAAAATAAATAAATCAAGAAGGCCAAGAAAACAATGCAGTCATATTAAAGCATATTTTAAAACACTTTTTTTAAAAAAAATAACAATACTGTAATGTACACAGGATCATGGAATGGGACAATTTGCCACAGCCAACTCACCGTGGCCAACTCGCCACAGGACAATTCAACAATTCAATTTAATTATTTAAAATATTTTTAAAAATATTTTATTTTTTGTCATTCACATGTCATTTTGCCCCTCCTTTTGCATCCTTTCGTTGATGATTCTAGTCCATCATTTCTTTGATGTTATTGTAACTCCTGTCCCATGGCGACTTGTCCATGGTGAATTGTCCCGCAGTGAGTTGGCCGTGATAGATTGTCCTAGACCCACAGGATTGTACCGTGCAATGCCTTCCTTTGTATATATGTTGATGATATGATTCCCAGTTGTATCTTGCTACCTCAGGCTGTGCCAGAAATGCCATCAATTTATTGAACCAATATCTGGAGTTTTTTACAGGCTGGATGTGTGAAACAGGCTGAAATTTAATCACAGCAAGATAGTCTGTGCACAAAGGTTTGCAATAAGCTCTGACATTGTCATTCATGGGACAGCAAATCTATGACATGAGGATCATCATGGATTCATAGCTGCCAGAACTGAAGAAGCTTCTTTAATGAAAAGCGAAATGTCTTCAAGGAAAAACACAGGAAGTCCAGTTGCCTCTTGAAAAAGCACCTTTGGGACAACCATGACCTGGCTTTCCATTTAGTATTGACCCCATTCTCATAAAGTTCAGGGTGCCAAGACTTGCAAGTACTGTTTTTAAAAGCTGTGTCTGTTATAAAACAACTTTCTGTTAGAAATAACCTTGTCCCCATATAGTCCCCCTCTGAAAACTGGGGGATTGGGGGGAGCAGTCTATTGCTCTTGGGATGTTACATGTGACCATTGTATGTGAAGAAGATTAAATGAGAAAAGTCTACATTAGGGATGGAAGAAAAAAAGAAAAAACAAAAGAAAGCTGCTTCTCTGGAAGCAGATTGTTAGCATCTGGCATTTGAATGTCAAACAGTTGGGGACATACAACTGAGAGCTAACCCTCTTTCCCAACCATCCATAATCAAATTATGATGCTCCGCTCTCTCCTCCTTGCCCGCTTCTTGATTGCTGCATATAATATGAAATTCCGGAAAACAGTAGATGTGGCCCTACACTCTCTGTATTCTAAGATCCTAATATATAAAATATCAGAAATACTTGTGGCATTTGTAGTGCTCTCTGAGTTTGATCATTTGTGTGCAGATGTTTTATTACCCAACTAGATAACATTGGTGTGGTCTTTCCTGAGTGCACTGAAGTTACTGTTGGGTAATGAAACATCTGCAAGCAATCAACCAAGCTCAGAGAGCATCAAAAACTTCATAGTTCAACCTTGAGTTATACGTATTTTCTTCCATTGGAGAAATACTTGTTTAAAACCTTTTGACTATAGAATTCCCTTCTCACCCTTATGGGGCAGTATGTGTCTTTCTCAGTCTTGGGTCCTTTACCAGAGGCTTGGGAGTTTGAAGGTTCTGCACAGTATCTTGGCACTGCCCTCTTCTGGACAGATATTTTTCTGAGATCTGTTGGAGCCATTTCCCAACTTGGGAGTCACAGCCCTGAATTCTCTTACCACCATTGGGACCTCTTTGGCTTTTACTTTCTACATCCTCTCTAGTTCTTTTTTAGGCCCTGGTATTTCTCCATCTCCTCATATTCTTTCTTCCTGATGTTGCTGTCACTTGGCATTGCTACGTCTATCTCCACTGCTGTTTTTCTGGCCCTTGTATATTACCATGATGTCTGGTTGATTGGCCAGTACTTGCCTGTCCTTCTGAATCTGGAAATCCCACAGGATCTTTGCTCTGTTATTTTTCACGAGCTTCTGTGGGATTTCTATTTGGACTTGGGAAGATCTAGCCTATACATTGCACAGATGTACACAAAGCCTGCTATTTGTGCTGTTTAGTGTATGCTGTTCCTGCCTGCATCTTACATCCTTCCACTATGTATTGGAGTGTCTCTGAGGCTTCTCTGCATAGTCTGCACCTTGGGTCCTGTCTAGTGTGGTAGATCCCTGCTTCTATAGATCTGCAGTTGGGAGAGTGCATCACCGTAATGCTAACTTCCGCAAGCTGTCTTGAGTTGGCTTCCAGCATTGTTTTTGAGGAAGGCCTTAGTCTTCTGTTGACTTTGTATAGTGCAAGGCATTCGGAGATCCATGTGTTTGGCATACAGTGGTCAACTACATGTCCATGAAAAGCCCTCAAGCATGATATGAATTCCCGAGAACTTCAGGGCCAAGAAAATCATATTAGAAACTCACCTTCTGTGATACCAGATCCCCTCTTAATATGACATATTTCAATGTTATCATTGTGTAATGAAACATCTGCAAGTAAACAACCAAATTCAGAGAGCACCAAAAACTCTATAGTTCATCCCCGTGCTACATACATAGTGCACTTCTATTGGAGAAATACTTGTTTCATACTTCTTAACTATATATATCTGTATGTATTTGTGTGTTTTACAAAATCAAATAATTTATAATTCTGTTCCCCCTTTTACTGTATTATATTGTTTCCAATGAGAGGAAATTTTTATAAGGGGCAGAAAAAAAAAAAAGGTTCCTTCTTGTATCAAATATGCACCAAACAAGCTTTGTTCATTTTCATCTGCTGTTAGGCACAAGGAACCAGAACGACACCATGAGCTGATCAGAGAAGTTTCTTTTTTGTTGCTGACTTTGTTACAAGACTCCCATCAGACTAGGTCAGTAATGGGTTTCACTTACCTTTGCTACTGGTTTGGAGATGTGTGCGCGCGCATGCACATGCGCAGAAGAAGCTTCTGCACATGTGAAGAGTGTCCATAATGATATCCGGATGGGTGGGCGGAGCCTCCCGCCACCGCTATCGGTATGCCTGAACCGGTAGAAACCCACCACTGGACTAGCTACGCTCTCGAGAACAAGGCTCCAAGGATTTTAGGGTAGGGGTGGAGGAGTCAGGTCTCAAATGCTTCCTTCCCTGCAGGGATTCCAAGCTAGCCAGTCTCTTAACCCCACCCTCTACTCTAACTGCAGATTCTATCACACCTGCAAAGGAATTATTTGTGAGATGCCATATTAAGAAGGGATCTGATATTGAAGAGGATGAGTTTCGAAATATGATTTTCTCGGCCCGGAAGTTCTCTTGAGTTCACATTATGCTTATGGGCTTTTCACTGAAATGTAGTTGACCACCATAGAAAAACAGTCTCTCTGGCCTTATGACTTTAATCTGTTTGGATCTTCTGCTTGATTAATCTGATTTAATCTGATATGAAGTTTGTGAGGGAGCATTCCACAAAACTAATTATAATGCAAAAAATACAAATTTCTGCAAAAGTTCTATTTATATATTCCAGGACAATTTCTATCATAACATTGTATTCACAGTATTTATTGCATTTGCGAAGGTATCTTTGCAAGAATCCCTGTAATTGAAACATTATTAGAGGGATTCATTTCTTATTCTGAATCAGGGACAGGAGTGCAGTAGGGGTTTTATTTTGTTAGTGAGCAATGAATCTTGGTAACATTCTTTTTATGTCCTCTGTAGGAAGGAGAACTGGAAAAACTGAAGAGATAGTTAGTTGCATGGCTTGTTTGGTTTAAGCTGTAGCGTAGGCAGAAGTGAAACATATTTCTCACATTGTTATACAAGCTGCTAGAAATAACTTTTATTTGTTTGTTTGTTTGTTTGTCCCGCCTTTATTATTTTTACAAATAACTCAAGGCAGCTAACATATCCAACACATTTTCCTCCTCTTTTTTCCTCCCACATCAACAACCCTGTGAGATAGGTTGGGCTGAGAGAGAGTGACTGGCCCAAAGTCACCCAGCCTGACTTTCATAACTAATGTGGGACTTGAACTCATGGCCTCCCATTTTCTAGTCTGGTGTCTTAACCACTAGACCAAACTAGTTCTCAATAACAACAACTGTTCCTCCCAAATATGACGTTATGTGAAAAAAGACTAACATATTTTGATAGAAAAATGAGAAGAGTAATTGAAGGTTTATATTAATCTTACACATGCCAAATCAGAACTAAGTCATTTCACCTCAATGTTAAATGAAATTTACCCCCAATTAAATAATATAAGCTGAGAAATAAAAGAATTCAGAGTTTGGCTCGGAGTGAAAGTAATTTTTCCCTAAATTATTAGGTAGTCCAGCCTTAACAGAAACTAATACAGTAGCAAATAATTCTAGTAATAATCACCCAGGCCCTCCTTTTCAGTGGAGGTCACCTTTTCCTATCAACTCATCTGACTGACTTTAAAATGTGTCTGTAAGCTGAAGCCAGAGTTCACATATATTTACCCAAATCTCTTTCACATATATTTACAAAACCTCCTTACAGAGATAACTTAATCAAGAAAATATCAGTGTTTTAATAAGGCACATATAGGACATTCCTTCTGGATTCCTTTAGGCTTATTCTCTTAAGAGCAAACATACCCAGTGCCCAAGCAAGACACATTTTCAGCTATCTGTTTGGCAATGGGTGGAATACTGGACACAGCCTAGAGCGAAATGAACCCTGTTTGAACTGTTCACAATCTCAACACAAACTGTACATAATTTAGGGGTTCCTTTAATTTGCTCTTATCTCTGGACTCTCACTACTGTCTAGGTAGGAGTGTGTTTTGACTACAATGGCTACTCACAAGTATAAAGAAAGCTATCCAAGATGCTTTCCAGCAGCTATCCATTCTATTTTGGCTACATTCTTTTTCTTCTCTTTGAACATGTTTTGTACTTTCCAAACTGATTGATAATTTCATGATTACCAAGGTTTGGAAGAAGAAAAACATCTTTTCAGAGGTTGCCAGGCAGACTTGCTTTGTCAAAACAAATTTAAAAATGTAATTTTTATGATACAGGAGTTATTCAACAGGCCAATGCACCAGAAAACAATCCCTTCCACTGTTTTCTACTCCTGCCTTTATCATTTCATGAACCTTCAAATTCTCTTCTGTTCTCTTGCTCATTTATTTGAAGCAAGTGCTAATTTTGCTATAAATCCGGGAAGGAAATGAAGTTATTTCCCATTTTAAGAACTCTCAAGGGGGAGGAGCTCGTGCTCCATCCAGGAGCCATTATAACAAATGCATTTTTTTTAATGCTAGTCTGTAGCCCTTCTAAAACTGGAGCTACAAAAGCACTGTGGATGGTCACTCTGCCTTTTTTGTAAGAAAACAGGATCATTGCCAAGGGACTGTGAATTTGGCGCATTCTGCAGTGTAAAGCAGAATGTACTTAATTCATTTGCGGAGAAGGGGATTAATTACTGTATATCAACCCTGTAGAATACTCCAGCATTTATTATTCCATCTTCTGTTGTGCAGATTTTTTAAAAAAACCAAATAGAGTGAAAAAGGTCCTCAAATTGATCGGAGGAGTGATTAATTTATTACAGAGTATAGGGGTTCTGGAGTATCAATGTTACATTAAGTAAGGTTACAAGTTTCATTTCTTGGGTGGGTCCTCTTTACCCTTGGAGAGCAGGCTTTGCTGGTGAGGCAATTTGTCATATGCCCAGATTTTAGAGTTTTCTTATGTGTCATTTAAAAAAGCCTCTTACTCTGAGAATACCCAAAAGAGCTGCAGAATTCTTTGAAGAGGTGCTTTGCTCTGATGAAGATTCAAATGAAGCACCCACTCAAAAGTCGCTCTGAGATGCAATGGCGCCCCATGGCTCCTAAGAACAAAGTGAAGCAGCCATGTGGCTCTGCTTGTCTGTGCTTCACAGCCCCTCCAATATCTGCTGGCACTTGCTAAAGCTGGAGGAGGCTGTTCTACAGGCACAGCCCCTACTCAGAAAACTCCTTCAGCTCTTGTGTGTGTGTAGGTTGACTGGCTGATTGGGAGTCACCTCTCTGCCTCCTTCTGAAATGAAAACCACAGGCACATTTTATTTATTTAGTTTGTCAAACATGTTCAAGAAAACAGGTATAAGTATAAACATGGATATGAACACAGGAAATGAGTACAAATAAATGGGGACAGTAGGACAGGGACGGTAGGCACACTGGTGCGCTTATGCATGCCCCCTTACAGACCTCTTAGGAATGGGGTGAGGTCCACGGTAGACAGTCTAAGGTTAAAGTTATGGGGGTTTGGGGATGTAACAGCAGAGTCAGGTAGTGCATTCCAGGCATTGACCACTCTGTTGCTGAAGTCGTATTTTCTGCAATCGAGTTTGGAGCAGTTTACCTTGAGTTTGTATCTATTGTTTGCCTGTGTATTATTGTGGTTGAAGCTGAAGTAGTCATTGACAGGTAGGACATTGTAGCAGATAATTTTGTGTACTACGCTTAGGTTAGACCGTAGGCGGCATAGTTCTAGGTTGTTCAAGTCCAAAATTTCAAGCCTGGAGGCATAAGGTACTGTATTCTATTGTGAGCAGAGAAGTGGAAGTACTCTTCTTGTGAAATACCTCTGGACTCGCTCAATTGTATTAATGTCCGATATACAGTGGGGATTCCAGGCAGACAAGCTGTATTCGAGAATTGGTCTGGCAAAGGTTTTGTATGCCCTAGTTTACAGTACAATGTAAATTCACAAAATTAGGTTAACATATTGGTGGAGATGGCTGCAAGAAGACTCTTCACAGCCTTTTGGCTGTGTCAAGCCTGATACTGGTAGAAGGTTTGTGAGGAGAGGGCTTGCAATGTTCCCAGTACTGTGGAAGCTTGAAAGATTGAGTGCTTTGTTGAGGTAAATGCATTGCCTCTTTGCTTTGATGAAGAGGTTTATTTCATTTCAAGGCACAATACTCTTCATCAAAGTGAATCTAACTCACCGTGGACAAGTTGTCCTTGTTTAGTGACTGCCTTGTACAGTGACTGTCCTCCATTATAATGGTGATGAAAAAGCAACATTGGGACCAATCCTTGCAATTTATAACCTTTGCAGGTCTGTAAAGCAAAGAAAATTTGAAGTGAGATCATAAGCACAAGTCACTGCTTCACTTAGTAACCACTTTACTTAATGTCTAGTCTGATGTTTGGTTGCTAACCGAGGACTACCTGTCTACTATCCACACTTTTTTATGGTGTATGGAGAGCAAAATCTTGGGTTGGGTTGTCAGCAAGCTCAAGTGTCTGGATCATCAGTGTAAATTCCTTTGAAGTTAAATCTTCTTTCAGTTGTAATTAGACTCTAGCTTTTACTGAATGTTACAAAATTTAGGTGCATATTACAACCTTCTGCAAGCATCAAGAATTTCCTTATTCATGTAGAGCCTTTCAAAGCCCTGTCAAAGTGATGATGGAGTGGAATGGATGGAAGAACTTTCTAGAGAAGATAGATCACTCTTTTTCTGTCAGCACAATTGATAGGTCATCTCATTTATTTATTTATTTATTAGTTTGTCAAACATGTACAAGATAGCAGGTATAAATGTGAACATGGACATGAACGAAGGAAATGAATACAGATAAATGGGGACAGTAGGACAGGGACGGTAGGCACACTGGTGCGCTTATGCACACCCCCTTTACGGACCTCTTAGGAATGGGGTGAGGTCTACGGTAGACAGTTTAAGGTTGAAGCTGCGAGGGTTTGAGGATGTAACAACGTAGTCGGGTAGAGCATTCCAGGCATTGACCACTCTGTTGCTGAAGTCGTATTTTCTGCAATCGAATTTGGAGCGGTTTACCTTGAGTTTGTATCGATTGTTTGCCCGTGTATTATTGCGGTTGAACCTGAAGAAGTCGTTGACAGGTAGGATGTTGTAGCAGACAATTTGTGTACTATGCTTAGATCAGACCACAGGCGGCGCAGTTTCATTTATTCTCTCCTGGAGTGGTTTATACTCTGGCAAGCTTCTGAATCCCAAGACCTCTGTTTGAGAAGACACTGAGCAAAACGAGGAATTTCTTTTTCTATCTTGACTCTGTGTTAGGGTGCTTGCCTTGATGAATCTTTGAAGTATCTCCTTTAAGTAACTCATGAGGCTGTGTGCCATATCCAACTGACAAAATTGCTAAATGAGAAAATTCCTACCTGGATGCTTACTTAGCCAACAGGCCTCACTGAGGAAGAGCACCCAGATATAATGTACCCTGTTGAGCCAGATCCCTGCAAATCTACATATCACCGCTCTTTATTATACAGAGTATGTGGAGCACACTAAAATTCTATTGAGTCAAAATCCTCTCAAATATTGATTTACTATTTTCTCCTAGAAGGTTCTGTCCATATTTCCTTAATATTTTTTGTTAATTTTTTGTATTTTATTTGATGACCATAACCCCCCAGATGCTGCTGATAATAATAATAATTTTCTGAATAGTATGTAGGCCAACAAACTGGCTTAATATATCTAAAAAAAAGAGAAATTTCTACAAATTGACTCCCCTTCACCATTCATAGTATACTGTTACATGATGATACTGAATCACTGCCCTGCCCATGGGACCCTTATTTAAGCTAAATATATTGCTTAACTTTATAAATATATTAATTAACTTTATTTTATTAATCAAATGTATATAGTAAGCCCATCTCACCAAAAGTGACTCTGGGCGACAATTGTAATTGTACTACCGGTATTTGAATGCTACCTTCAGCACATATATAGTGGGGGGAAGTGTGGCCCCCACCAGTTGAGTGATTTTTGTCTCTAATGTAACTGAGAAAAACAACAAAAGTTGAATGACAATAGGCATAAGTGAATCAAAATTCAGAATGGATAGACACATAGATGATAGGTAGGTAGGTAAGTAGGTATGTGGGAAGAGAGAGAGAGAGAGAGTGAGAGAGAGAGAGAGAGAGAGAGAGAGAGAGAGAGAGAGGAGGGTGGGAG
>QLTV01001700.1:2535578-2568744 GCA_003457575.1 Thermophis baileyi
GATAGCAACAAATAAAGATGGAGAGAGAGAGAGAGAGAGTGATAGAGAGATATATATAATAGATAGATAGATAGATAGATAGATAGATAGATAGATAGATAGAGATAGATAGATATAGATAGATATAGATAGATGATAGATAGATAGATAGATAGATAGATGATAGATAGATGATAGATAGATGATAGATCGATAGATAGATAGATAGATAGATAGATAAATGGTAGATAGATGATAGACGATAGATAGCTAATTATAGCTAATTATAGATGTTTCAATTAGTTATGAACTGATTAGAAAGGAAGAAGGGAATAGTGTAATGTAGTTTTAAGGAGGTGGGAGGGATAATAAGTTTGTTATAGCAGTGAAGAAGATCAGAAGTCGTTTTTTATATAACTTTCTCTATTGTTTTTCTGCACTTGTCTTTTTTTTCTATTAATTTTAATTTATTTTCATGTTTATCTTTACCTATGTTAAAATCTATAATAAAAATTATCTGACTATGATTGCTGATTTGAAACCTAGGAGAAACTTTTTTAAAAAGCAGTTTTTTTCCTCTGAACTTTAATAATATTGTTTTATTTATTCTTTTTTTGTAGCTTCATTCAAACTATATCATTTTTTTCCAGTCACCTGAGAGACCCAGAAGGGTTTTATCTTAAGCTTCCAAATAGTCCAGAGATTCCTTCCTCTTTGAAATAGTCAATGAATTGCTGTAGTTAGCTGCAAGAAAATAATATGCTGTAGCCTAATTGTATAGGAATACATGAGGTTACAACAGGGAAAAATGTGTTCAGAAACAGAACAAAGTGTGCCATGATACTGCTTTGAAGATACCCTTCAGAAACTATCCTGGCTATGGGGCAAAAGGGGAGTGTAGGTAAGCCCTTAATGTAAGGCAAATTCTTAAATTATTGTGATATATCCTGGAATACTTCAGCTGGGAAATGTGCACTGTTAAGTATTGTTAGGCAAGTAAATAACAGCAATCAAAGTACAGTCTTATAGAAAATTTCCAGAGCTATATGAAGGTGCACTTGGATTTACCTATGATAACTCTCATTAGTAAGCTCCCATTGTCCTCCCAGTTTAAATAAAAAGAGAAATCAAATAGTGTTACTTATTTTTTTAATTTGATTTTTAGTGCACTCTTGAACTGTTCACAAAAATCAGTCCCTTTGTTATACTTTTGACTCACACACTCTTTCGTTTTAACCAAGATCTAATAATAGATCTATAGCTCATAATAGATTAGCCGTAATTACTGCCCAGTGGTACCATTACTAAATTCTTCATTTGTACAGGGGGTTGCATTGCACCAAAGGAAGATTAGGGTCAGCTCTGCATTGCTTAAACAATTTGCCTGGTACGGCATTTGCTAAGATGAATGGGGGAAAAAAAATAAAACAAAAACTCACAGGCACTGCAGTGAAAGAGCAAAGCAGTAATCAATACACAGACTCTTGTTACATGAGACCAGAAGGAAGGGTTTAGCATTCAAGCTAATGTGGTTTGATTTGAGTCTTATTCTGATAAACACCTCTTTTTATGCTTAAATTAAACATGGATATTTCCAAAACAACATGCCTGACTCAAAGAGGACTTTTGAATGATTCAGTACCTTTTAGCTAACTAGCTATGTCCTCATCCTGTTGTTCTCCCCTCTCTTCTCAGAATATCGTAACATGCCAGGAAATTTTCAATTAAACATTCTCTTGCATCCAAATTAGGAAAATGTGGTTAAGAGTTTCAGAGTGAGATGGGATGTTAAACCATCTTTTGAAATTGGTTTCAGATTTTGTCATTTTTCCAACTATTAGGAAAGTACGGTGAATGGAAAACTTTGAGGTTATAGTAATTGCAATGAATGGAGTGGGGAAGAGACGGAATGCCATGATACAAAGTTTGTAGCAATAGCAATAGCAATAGCACTTAGACTTATATACCGCTTTACAGTGCTTTACAGCCCTCTCTAAGCGGTTCACAGAGTCAGCATATTGCCCCCAACAATCTGGGTCCTCATTTTACCCACCTCGGAAGGATGGAAGGCTGAGTCAACCTTGAGCCGGTGAGATTTGAACCGCCGAACTGCAGCTAGCAGTCAGCTGAAGTAGCCTGCAGTACTGCACTCTAACCACTGCGCCACCTCGGCTCTGTAGGAGCCCGTTAAGTCAAGTTGCTAATATTTTAATTGATTTTGATTACTACGTTCAGAAATTTAAATGGGTGCTTTTGTGTGGAATATTAAACATAGTTAATGTTTGAGATTGGATAGAAATACAGTACAATAGAAATTTTCATTTTTAAATGTGCATTCCTGTAAGTTGGGTGATTCATAAAAATACATTGATACATGAAATTATTCCCCACACACTTTCCCAGTTATCACTCAGAATTCTCTGGTGAGGAAATTCTTTCCCTTCCATTCCTAAGTGCTGCAGGGTTTGTTTGTTTTAAAACAAAAACAGGATAATTAAACAGTGATTTAGGAAAGGTGGAAAAAACCTCCGGTATTTTTTCCCCTTAACTAAAATACTGACCTTAGTTTGGCAAGAAGTAAAGTCAGTGCACGAACAATGCATTCATGTTTTACTGTTAAACAGAGTCTATGAAATCAGAGAATGAAAATAACAAAAACAAATGTACGTGTTGCTTTCCTTCTCTCTAGCACTGTAAGTGGTAACTGTTTTTTGCCAAATTATTTAATTTAATGTAAAGAACTGCATTTCTCTGGCAGAAGATAACTAGATCTATAGATAGATCTAAGGTATACGGGAAGTCTTTATAAGTGTAGTCCTATCAAATCATGTTAATGTTAACAAGTTCTTCTCTGGATTGTTGTCATCTAGAAGTTCAGTGTCACAATCTCCATTCTCCAGATGTCTGTTGAGCTTCACCGGATTGTTAAGTTGATTGCAAAGTCTGTTGGGCAATGTTTTTTTTTTAATCAGCCTATTCTTTATTTTGAATGAAATCTTTTCCCCCTTTTCTACTTGAAGTACTCATAAAGCATATTAAACAATCACTCTTCTTTTAAAATATCAGGGATTTCATCATAGCAAATCTAAAAGGCTTCATTTGCTTCCGAAAGAGTAGATCTCTCTGAATGTGAGTGCTCTTTCGTTTAATAAAGGATAAGCTGAGCAAACCAGTTCTCTTCTTAGCAAAATAAATTGCTTACTCTGAAGAGCGGCAGCCAACAGACTGTCTGGTGGCTAAGTTAAAAATTCTTAATATTTAATCAGGAATGTTCTTGTGCCCCTTCCCTGCTTTTCCTTTAAGAATTAATCTACCTCTGTAGTATTTAAAGTTGTGTAAGTTGAAAAGAAGGACAAGGGAGAGGACGCAAGAGGGCACAGTGCTGCATTTCTGACAGATGAAATGTTACTTTAGGATAGAGGTGAAAAACATCTATAAAATTTAGAGAACATAAAAAACCAAGTATCTGACAATAGAATGTGTAAGTGGAGAGGAAGGCTCCGGATGGGTGGTTAGAGAAGGAATAGCAGATATGTTTTCTCATTTGTTTATCTTTTCTGCTTATGTATCTACAGGAGAAGATGTATGCTATATGATTCTTTAACTTCCTAAACCATTGTAAGGAAAGGTACGTTATATCTGAAGACATTTTCTAAACGAATATTTCCCAAACTTTTCCCCTCTGGATGTATTGGGCTATCATTCCTGTTGTCCACAGGGGACACTGAGGAGACACCCAGGAGATCTGGAAGGCTATACCAAACCCATTTAATCCAGTGTAATAAACATGTATAATCAGAAATAGCTTGCTGTTCCTTTCCTAGACATTTTCTATTTCTCTCCTACAAAACTGGAGAAAAGTGCTCATTTTGGTATAACATTTTATTGCTGCTTACTTGGCCAATTTTTTCAAATGTGCCAATAAAAACTTTATAGTACTCTGTATCACTACATATTGTCTTCCCAGTCCCTCCTGAAATTGTAGTTTCTATGGAAACTTAATTAAGATTCAGTGCTGTGTCTGTATCTGTGGCAATTAGAGATCTGCTGCATACAGCTCTGAATCGGAGAGGCTAGAAGGAGTGTGACATGCATCCATTGGTCAGCCTTTCACTTATCAACCACAGTTATAGCACTCATCTTCCAAATTACTATTTTGATGGCCCTTTCTGAAAGCTCTGCTTGTACTGTAACTAAGATTCAAAACATTAGAGGAATGTTCACCAAGCCATTTTTACTTGATACCTCTTTGGTCTGGTTTCTCCCTTTTGGGGAAAGAGTGCTGTAACACTCTTCCTGCTTGCACAAGAAAAAAATAAATAAAGGCTTTGGGTTTAAGAGCTAAGACAGTATAGATGAGTTTCAAATTACAGACTCAGACCTCATATTATATTGAACCCTAATATAATTTGTTTGATTTTTGTTTTAGAGTGTGGTATGAAGCCAGATATTATGACTTTATAAATTTATGGTTTAGTGAATTCTGTTAAATTTCTCTAGCTAAATAAACAATGGTTTATGCAATGTGTGAATCCAGTTAAAATGATCTTATGCCTGTAGGTAGGTCAGATGATGTTTAAATTAATACATTGTCCTAACAGGAGGCCTATGGAGAGAAGCTCAGCACCAATGGAATAGTTGACTTGGGTTTTCTGGATATAATGCAGCTTCCTCCAACAGGCAGTTATGCTGGGATTATGGAGCCCAGAATTCCCAAGCAGCATGGGCACAGTTGAGAAAGGCTGGCAGGGGAAGGCTGTTTAAAATCAAAACTCTGATTGAAACAGAAACAGATAATTCTAGCCATTATCATAAGGTTGAACCAGGATAATGCATGATCAGCAGAAGGCATCCCCAGCAGAAGGCATCTCCCTCCCCCCCCAATTGTGGAGTAAATAAAGAGTGGGTGCATTTGTTTCATAACTCAGATGGGAACATTTTCTACTTTGGCCTTCCGAAGCCGATACTCTCAGAATTTGTTGGAACTACAGCATCCATAATTCCTAGTCATTTGAATTGATGGCTGTGGGAATTGTAGTCTTAACAGGTTTGGAAAGGTTGATTTACACAACAGAACTCTGGCAGTTTTCAGCATATTACATAATACATAACTTAGGCATTACATAAATATTAAGGCAACATTCTTCAGCAGCATTTTAAGTATTATAGAATCCATGTCATACTATGGCCAATAGTTTTTTTTTATTTTAGCAAGTAAGGGCATGATGGACTATGGTGCTGTGTGGAGCCAGAAAGCTATATTGTAAAACCTGTTTAATCTTGAGTTCACCACATTTAAAATGTTATTGTGTTGGCTGAACATTGTGTGTGAAGCGACTGTTTTAAATCCTTACAGTTCAGGCAAGCAGTATTGGAAGACTTGACCTGTAACTTGGACAGCTGCCAATACTGAGACTTAAAGGAAAGCCTGAGGTATTCTTGAAGTGTAATACTGTGTTTTGAATAACAACAGGCTAAAGAGATGTTTGTCAGCCTTGCCTAGTAATTGTAATGCTTTTGTGCTGCCAATAGAGTCTGCCAGGTACGTGTAACTCTTCTAATATTTGAACAGTGGTTTTCAGGAGTTGGTGATTATCCCCATGTTGTCTAGTCATTAGGGTTGGTTGGGAGCAAATACTGCTTCTCAAGCTGGATCCAAGTTCATTGATCTCACCCATATCAGTTCCTTTCTAAAAGGCTGATGTTCATCAATTCTGAAACTGAGACTTTAGTGTAGTATCCTGAGATTTGGCAAAAGTTAGAATGAGCAAGAATCTCAAATTTTAATATTAAAATTTTCAAGACTCTCTTACTTTTTAGTTTGAATGATGAGTCACTGGACTTGATAGATATTACTGGTGTATCTTCCTGATTATTACTTATACTTTACTTTGTTCTTTGTTCACCTTCCAAACTAATGTAAAGCAAAGATCCCCAACTCTTCATAAAATTCTAACCTCCAATACTACAAAATCAAAACAGAATTAAGCTAAGCTTGCCTTCCGAAGTTGCGGGTGCTATGGGTGTTTTAAGAAGAGACTGGTCAGCCACTTCTCTGAAATGGTATAGGGCAGGGGTGTCAAACTCACGCAGTCATGGCAGCGTCACATGATGTGATGTATCGGGACTTCCCCCCCTTTGCTAAACTGGGTGTGGGTGTGGCCAGCGTGTGACGCATCAGGCCCGTGGGCCGGGAGTTTGACAGCCCTGGTATAGGGTCTCCTGCTTGAGCAGGGGGTTGGATCGCCAAGGTCTTCCAGCTCTATTAGTCTGTATTCTGTATAATCTGAATATTGAATCACAGTAGTTTCTATTAAATTTTATATAAGAGTGCTTGCTGTTTATGCAGAATCTTCTAAGTTTGTTTTTTGGCAAGCAGGAAACAGAGAGGAATCTTTGCCCAAAAACACATGCAAAGGCAATACCTACTGTTTTCCTCTTGACTATTGCAGCATTATTTCATATTGCATTTCCATGAGATACTCCCATGGGCTCTGCTTTCTAATTTCTAATTCATCAGTGTGCCACCTTTCCTCTGTTGTAGGCTAGTATAAATTTAAGCTCCCCCCGCCCCATTTAATGCTAATTGTGAGAATGTGGAATTTCTGCACAATTTCTACTGCTTCCAGTTGTTGATCATTAATGTAAGGAAAGCAATGATAGTAGCAGGACTGGACCGAAAGACTTGTATGATATGTGTACTGATTGTGGCTAGCAGCAGCCAGTTGCCAGTGGAAAACGTGCAGCTAGAATGTGAACATAGCAGAAATCTCCCATTTATGTTCTCCAGCAATAGATAATCACAGGCCTACTGCTTCTGATACTGAAGGGTAATCTGGAGTCATCATGACTGGTAGCCAGTGATAATCTAATCCTCCTAATCCTTTTAAAACTATCCAAGTGGGAGGCATCACTACATTTTTGTCTTAGCAAATTGACTTCCTTTTATCTATTAGGAGTTTTTCATCATTCAACTTCATTGGATGAGCCTGGGCCCTAGTTCTCTGAGGGAAAAACAAATAGATGCTTTCCTCACACTCTGCATAATTTTGTACACTTCTGTCACATTAATTTTATTTTTAAGAGAGTTATAATATTGGTGGTTTTAAAAATATTTCTTCCTAAGTATTCTTCCCTATTTTTTTTCCTTTTTAAAAGAATCAGAGCAGCATATTGCACTGATTTCTTCATTGGTTTCTCATTCACAAGATACCTTTTCTAATCAGATACTT
Organism: Thermophis baileyi; assembly: GCA_003457575.1. Lineage (NCBI taxonomy): Eukaryota > Metazoa > Chordata > Lepidosauria > Squamata > Dipsadidae > Thermophis > Thermophis baileyi. Next base: position 2,542,790 of record QLTV01001700.1, read on the forward strand.
TTAGAGCAGTCATTACTTTCACCTTAGAGTTCAAGAATTCTCAAACAATAAAGTCTTAAAATTGCATTGGTAACCTTTACCTTGGCAACCTCTATACATGAGATGACAATAAAAATGTCACCTCATGCACAGATACCTTGTAATCCAACAATCCAAATGCATCTGTACTTGGTATTAAAAATAATTGCTTTATTTTTTATTCTCCTTGCTATGAATCATAAGTTTGTTAAAATTCATTTGCACCGTTTGCATTTCTTGTGTGCAAAGATGTTTGTTCTTTCAATTTCTGATAGAATAATACTTTCATAAAGATTGTATTGATTGTATTGATTGATTGTATTGATTCTGTTTTCAAACTATATTGGCAAATTCTTGTCCTTGATACTTTCCTGATTTGCAATACTCTTTCATTATACCCATAATTTCTAATATTTTTCTTCCAAAAGTTCTAGAGGGATTTGATCCTCTTGATTTCACCATTAAAATTTATAATATATTCCTATATTTCACATGTATTTTGTTATTGCATTTATTTTAAACATTTATATAGCTGCCCATTTTTCAACCCACTATGGGTGTCTCCGAATCATTTTCTTTTGAAGTCAACCTAAGATAAATCACTAACTTACTTTTGAGATCCGGCACTGTTGTCCACAGTGGCTTGGGGACACTGAGTGATATTTACCAACAGGGATTAAAAAGAGTAAAAGCAGATTGACCAGTACAAACAAAAGACACCCTGCCAACAGGGTATGGATGGGTAGCGAGTCCTCATACCAATTGGTCTCTTGAATAGCCACATCTCTGTGGCCATTTTAAAGTCCAGCAATAATGGGGTGGTCCAGACATGTGGAGGCAAAATATTTCACAGTTCAACCAGTATTGAGGAGGCTTGATGGGACTCTCATCAAGCTTTCTTTCTCCAGTCTGATCATATGGATAGTTTTAGTTTGGAGAAGGCAGTCATAAAGACATCTGGATCCTGAGCCATATAGAGTTTTAAAAGATATAACCAGCATCTTGAATTTGGGGATCAATATAGATTCCAGAGGAGTGCAGTGCAGCTGGTTCAGTTACCAAAGAAAATGCATTATGTGGGGGAACTTTGGAATAACTACCCAGGCTGCCTCATGCACCACACCAGCTGAAGCTTCCTAATGGTCTTCAGGGGAAATCCTAAGTTGACTGAAGTGCAGTAGCCCAGCTTTTTGTTAGGCAAAACTCTTAACAAAGATACCTATGAGAAACAGACAAAAAAGCAGAATTCTTGTGAACTTTTAGAATCTGATATAGAATGGGGAAAATGAATATACCATATTTTTCAGACTATAAGACGCTCCGGACTATAAGACGCACCTAGCTTTTGGGGAGGAAAACAAAAAAAAATCTGCCTCTGTCTCCCAGCAATTTGCCTCCTTGAAGCAAACAGCAAACAGCCTGGTCATCTTCAGCACAGCCTGATTTAGCACGAGCAGCTGATTGGCGGTTGGATCTGTCCTAATGTACCCATATATTCATACTTCTTGTACTCATAATCATGCTTGTACTATTATATATATATACAATCATGTTTATACTTTGTCTATACTTTGCTTGTAATCATATATGCTTGACAAATAAATAAATTAAATTAAATTAAATCTGCCTCCTGGAATACTGCCTATCAGCTGTTCCAGGCTGCGGGGATCGCCACCACCCATTGCTGCTGCCGCCTATCGCCACCTCCGCGCGCCCCATTTTCGGCCTCCACGCGTCCCGTTTTCGGCCTCTGCGCATCCCATTTTCAGCCTCTGCACATCCCATTTTTGGCCCATTCCAGGCAGCGGGGATAGGCGGCAGCGGCAATCCCCGCCACCTGGAACGGGCCGAAAATGGGGCATGCAGAGGCCAAAAATGGGGCACGCGGAGGTGGCGATAGGCAGCAGCGGCGGTGACGGCGATGGGCGGTGGCGATCCCCACAGCCTGGAACAGGTAATAGGCAGTATTCCAGGAGGCAGATCCAACCGCCAATCAGCTGCTCGTGCTAAATCAGGCTGTGCTCAAGCTGACCAGGCTGTTTGCTATTTGCTGCAAGGAGGCAAATTGCTGGGAGGCAGAGGCCAAAGGGTGGGGGCCGGCAGGTGGGCCGGGCTTTGGCAACATTTGCTGTATAAGACGCACAGACATTTCCACCCACTATTTTTTTGGGAGGGGAAGTGTGTCTTATACACCAAAAAATACGGTAATACTTTTTTTTTAAAAAATCTGCTCTGTCACTAGAAAGAAAAAGGGAAGGATTATTTCATTACAATAATCTGTACAATGGCATTAGGTTTTGGATTCATATGAATAAGTAGGAAAACCCAATATCCAAACCAATGATGTACTGTATATCTGTTTTCCAATCACTTGAATTTAGAATAATTAAATAAGCTTTGATTCAGATGAAGTTCTGACTCATTGTTTGTATATTTTTGGGTCTGGCAACAAGGAAGGAAAGGAATAATACTAGATTCAGTTGCATCTCCAGAGAAGGCTGTGATTAGCTGATTGGAAAGGAATTTGGCCTCTGCATATCCAGTTGAGATCCAATGGTTTTGGCCACAATAGCTAAGTGTTAGTCAAGTAGAGTGCTATGACTCCTCTGAAGACTGGCTGGAGTCTTTTGATGGAGATAATCATTTTACATTTTGGCTGCGATCCTGAGCACACTTATTTACAAGAGAAGCTCATTGATTTCTGCTGGATTTTGATTCTACCACAGCTAGAAATAAGCATCTTCAAGATTTAAGATCATTGAACAAGCATAACTCAGGATAAGTCAAACTTAATGTATAAATAGTTTAAATTGTGCAGAAAATTGTGTTGGTAAAATAGCTGTGCTCACTATCTTTTTTAATGATTGCAGGATACTAAGACACTAGCCCCTTCTACTTCCAGAAGGTCAAGTGAATGGCTCAAGATTTTGGCATCAATTTTCTGCTTAGGTAAGTAGCTTCAAAATGTTCACATCCTAAGTTAAACTCACATTCTATTCTGTGTATCAACCAGTTTACACACTTAACTCCATATGCAAAATAACCCCCTTCCCAAATATACAATAAAAAATACAATATACAATAACAAGGCAGGTTTGTGCCTGTGCTCCTGAATTCTATAATTATGCTAATCAGTGAGCAGTCTCAGTTTTATGAATCATTTTCTCAGAATCATTTTCTTCCGGTCTCTCTGCATAGTACATGGCCAAAAGGAAAGCCTGAGGGCAGATACTTGTCTGATTCCATCTCAGGTGACTCTAATATAGAGTCTACTTGAAGCATCTGGATATATTTGTTATATAAGCATCATTCTTATTGTATTTGGCCTTATGCTTGGGAAGAATGGTGTGGACCGATTGCATTATATTGAGCTCCGGTGACTTAATTCTGTTCATTTCAAAATTGGAGTAGGACAGACATCTAGCAAGGCAGTTCTAGGCTCTATCAGACCTCTTATGATTTGCATCCTCTCCCTCTTTACACTGAGCACAATCAGTCTGATAATTAACTGATGGGCGAGGAACATAATCGTTTTGGTGCCTCCTTTCTTCCCAGAAAGCAACTGAAAAAAAACCCCAACCCTTTTCTTATTGGTTATAAGATCAATTAAAATACTAGAAAAAGAAGGTGGTCTTATTATGTATGCTTGTGATTGTGTAGAGTTGTAAGTTTGTCCTTTTACACATTGCAGAGAGAGAGAGAGACTATCAGTGTATGGGAGTGAGAAGATGAGATTGCATGTTTGCATAAGTAGGGGGAAAATTATCATATGTATTTCTCTTCTTCCCTGTTCCTAAGACATGTTTTCATGAATGTGCTCTTAGGTCCCCAAAGTAGGCCATGGAACACTTTGAAAAGAATTCAGAAAAAAAGTGCTATGGAGAAGATAGGACCACTGTCTGAAGCTCTTTAAAGCAGCTGTGTCTCTTCCTGAGACTTCAGAATTTCCCTTATCATTGACAGACAATCCCAAGGGGAAAAAAAATTGAGCAATTTTAAAAAGTTTCATATGGGTTCTGTGTTCATGTCCCGTTCCCTGCTCCAAAATATTTTTATGGAATTGAATCCTATTGTTTGCCTCCAGGATGAAAAGAATAATAATCATACTGACTGCATTTTAATATCTTAGCAGGTGGCACCAGATGGTTGACCTTGTGTGGGCCAACTTAATACTTAGAAGGGAAATCACTAGAGAACATTGAGAAATATTTAAAAAAAATATAGAAAAAGGCCGTGGCAAACCTCTTTTGTAATGTTGCCAAGGGCATGGATATGGACCTGAGGCATCTTTACTTTTTAAAAAAACATTTGATCAATTTATAAACAATTTCATAGGCACTCATATTTATTCTATTCTCTCATTCCTTCTTTGAGAGCCGAGGTGGCGCAGTGGTTAGAGTGCAGTACTGCAGGCTACTTCAGCTGACTGTTCAGCAGTTCAGCGGTTCAAATCTCACCGGCTCAAGGTTGACTCAGCCTTCCATCCTTCCGAGGTGGGTAAAATGAGGACCCAGATTGTTGGGGGCAATATGCTGACTCTGTGAACCGCTTAGAGAGTGCTGTAAAGCACTGTAAAGCGGTATATAAGTCTAAGTGCTATTGCTATTTTACTATTAGTCATATTATAATCAGCCCTATCTAATCCCTCTGTTTGAAAAGGGGTGGAGCCTTGCTGATTACAATCTCTTATAGGACAACTATACATTATAATGGTACTGTCTTTATATTTGTGATATTTTATGAGAACATTTGTCACAAGTTGGTTTAATTGCAAAGTAATTTTACTGCCAGGTATATGATGTATTATAATTATGAATGTGCAATTGATATTTTCAAAAGTTTAATTCCATAACTGAAGTGGACTGTTAAGAGTTATTCTGTGATAAGATCAATAAATTTAATAAAGTAAAATAAAAATAAATTTTGGATTGAAGCAAGAGTCCTCTAAAACATTCTGAGCCCCGAAAAAGATATATTAGTGATGCTGTTAATGAAGTCAAGTCAGTTTTTTTCCTTTAAAAAAAAAAAAAGTCCTAAAGATATACTATTCTGCTCTTCCATTTTCAATTGCTTATTTATTTCAGAGTTATTTCCTAAAAATCCTTTGAGGGTGCAGAATAAGACTCGCAGAATTAGAATGCTTAGAATGATACATTTTGAAATGATGTCTTGACTGTTTTCTAGAGGGATAACATCTATCCTTGTTTTGGTATCTTATTGCAGGATGATCTGGAAACTTGCGTTATCATTGTTTCTCATGTCCACTCTGGTTCAAGTGATAGAACCCAGGAAAAATCGTCCTGCGGGAGCCATCCCTTCCCCTTACAAAGGCAGCAGAAGTAATAACTCTGACCGGCGGCCGCATCTGAACAAAGAAGTGCTGGCCTCCAGCCAGGAGGCTTTGGTGGTTACAGAGAGGAAATATCTGAAAAGTGATTGGTGCAAAACCCAGCCCTTACGGCAGACTGTCAGTGAGGAGGGCTGCCTTAGCCGCACAATTATAAACCGCTTCTGCTATGGCCAGTGCAACTCCTTCTATATCCCCCGGCATGTAAAAAAAGAGGAGGAGTCTTTCCAATCGTGTGCCTTTTGCAAGCCTCAGAAGGTCACCTCCTTCACAGTGGAGCTAGAGTGCCCTGAACTGGATCCACCTTTTCGACTTAAGAAGATCCAGAAAGTCAAGCAATGCCGATGCATGTCGGTGAGCCTGAGCAGTACAGGCAAACAATAAAAGTGAGAGTTGGCAGCTGACTCTGCCTTAAACCCTTTCTTCAGACACAAAACTGGTTGACTGTTTTTTCCTTGACTCATTTTGGAAACATTTCTACAGCAGCGTCCTTTCCTTTGTTTGCCTACTGGAAATAAAGGCTGCTATCAGCTGATCAAAACATGCCATCCTTATTACCCAAACAGCTCTTTGACCACTGGGCTTGCCACTAAGTGAGAAGTCATTGTCTGATGTGAAAGTGAACATTTTGGGGGCCAGTGATATAAATTCAATCATTAACTCTTCCTTCCACTGTGTGGAAATTGTTTTGGCTTTCACTTCACGCTTTTGGATGAATAATGGCTGGATGAAGTATTTGTCATTTTCCTATCTCATTCTCGGTTAACATTTTGGTTTATTTCTGACTACTTAATCCTGTCTTCTGTGGGATGGATATAGCTAGGAACAGCAAAGGGAAGCAGTGATCTGTCTTGATTGATAAGACTTGTGTGCCTTTTAAGCAGCCTTATCTTCCATGGATATATCAGCTTGCACTTTCCAATGAAAAGGCTGAAGTGGATTTATACCTATATTCAACTAAATTGTCTCAAGTACAGAGTGCTACAGCAATGTCTCATTTGTCATGTTACCGCAAATAATTGTTAAACTTTTTAATGTAGACATAAGCATGTATCATTTGTGAGATGACTCAATATTTGAAGGGTTGAGATAAATCTTAAATATGAGAGCAGATTATCCCTCAGCCCACAGGATTTTGCTAGTGTTAATTTTCCTTCCCTAGACTCACTTTTGTGAATTTATCTCCATCTATTTTGAGTGACTACATTTGTGAAGGAAAGCAATATTGTGTTTGATCTATAGCAATACCATAGAACAAACCAAGCAACATAGTGTATTTTTTCTTTAAATTAACTCCTGTTTCCTTTATACAAAATTGCATCTACGTAGGATAAAATTTAATGTATGAAAACTTGATAAACCCAATTAATACAAGGCTGCATGTTAGGGTTTTGCATGTTCCAGAAGTTACCATTGAAATTCCTTTGAAAATTTCTGGGTTAACTCTGATGGTGACCCCATTGCATGGCTTGAAGTTTGCATTTGTGATAAGTATAGCATAAAAATAGTATTCAAATGTTCAAATACATTTTTTGCTACTAGTTTCCTCCTGACGTGATCAGAAAGGGTTGAACAAAGCTGCAAATTGATGCCACTTCAAGGGTTCAGTGGCATAGTTCTCTTTTTATGCTAGACAGGTTACTTTGAGAGGTTTTGAGTGATTGATCTCCATTAGGCTTGTAAATTATGGGACTTGGCACAGGAGGAGGGGACTGGGTAGGTATGTGGGCCTTATAATTCAATCCCTTGATGTTACATAAGAACAATATCATGCTTAGAAAAGTACAGTAAAGAAGAATGGGGCTTGCTTTGGTGGTTTTAATGATCATAACTTATGATTTCTATCAAAGATATTAGGGAAGAACTGGTTAGGATAGCTGTATTTTTATGTACAAGCTTGCTGCCTAAGAACACTGCTTCTTGGAGAAAGAGAACATTTGGTTCTTATTGTTAGGACTTGGTAAAAAATTGTTCAAGCAATAATGTAGGATGATTATTTAGAGGGAGCTCTTTACCAGCCTGTTACAAACAAACCATCTGTTTGTATCTGTTACAATAGGGGAATGCTTTTATGATATCTGTTATGATAGGGGAATGCTTTTCGGGTGGTTTTATAAGAGTTGAGTTAATGTTCATACTATTTAAATTTTGTTTTATAAATGAAAATGAAGTGGAATAAATATTATAAATATAACAATTATTTTTAGGCGTATTATTGTTAAATTATAGAAAAAAGCTACTCTAGAGATATATGGAATTCATGTATATTTGTTTCATGTATATATTCGTAGAGCTTAAGTTTAACCTTTGTTAGGGAGTTTTCTTCATCCACTTAATTTAAATATGAAATAATAAAAATATAGAGCCATTATAGAATATTTCAGTTAAAAGCAGCATACGTGTAGCTGAAAATAACCAGTGAAAACTATCACTGATATTATATGTATGGAAACTGTGAATGTAATAGACACACATTAATTTCCAATTTTCTGTTATTATCACAGACAGAACTTTTAATTCTCCAGTTTTATTGCATGTCATCAACCCCAAGGATATTGCTGTAGTTGAGCAGTATATCAGAAATTAAAGGTCCTGTGTCAATGCAATGTATGTTATGTATAATATATATAAAACCTCAATTCTTAAATAAACTGGGTTTATTGATTGATGTTTTGGAATGGATGAAAATGAATTTAAGGGCATCATGATTGTTCTACTCCAAAGGAATAGTTGTAAGTACATAAACTTCAACATAACATTAACATAACACCTAGTTAACATTACTGTACTCTTTTGATAAGCAGTTGGAGATGATGTCATATGAAGGTATTTTGATGGAAATAAATGAAGGAAGCCTTTCATTACAACTGTACTAAAATTGGGCTACTGAATTTTCTTTCTAACATCTCAACTATGTTCCTCATTGCAACTTTCTTTATTCTTTTTAGTGAAAGGTGTAGGACTAGGTATCAAAGCAGTATTACCCTAAACATGACATGGAACAATAAATAATCATTGGAACAGATTTCTGTTCTGGGATCAAAATTAAACATGTCCAAAAAAAATATGAACAAGGATAATTCTATCAATATTCGTAACACAGGAGTGGTCTAATTCAGGAAATCAGTAATGTTCAGCTCCATACAAAGGAATCTTGCAAGGTTCTCTTACATGAAGGTATAGACGCATGATGTTTTTCTTCTATAGAAGCGGCACTGAACTGGATCCAGTTTTAGTTCTAGTGATCCATTGAAATCAGCAATTCACCTGTTATAACCAGAGTCATCATCCAAATTAGGCAACAGCCAGTCCTGATCTCAACAGCTTTTTCCTTTTAGCTCTTCCGCCTTTGCTTGGCAGAGGTGCTGAATCTTGCCCAGTAAGGAACTGGATTAGCCTAATTCCTGAATTCTAATGGGTTATTGTCAATAATAGCCATGACTATAGACAAGGCAGCAAGCAGGGTTATAAACAGACCAACATATGCCTAGTGTTGGGAATCATGAGTTCTTCATTCAACCTGGCCTACAAGAGCTAGACTGGCAAGACACATTCCTTAGCATAACTTGAGCTCATTGATTAAATTAAATTAGTTTGGTTAAATCTGAATCAAAGCCACTTTATGTTCTTCCCAGACCACTACAGACCCCTGTGTTCTTGTTGCATGGTATTCTTTTTTCAACTTTATAGCAAAACTTCTTGCATTGAATTGTTAAGGAACTACTATTGCCACTTTCTCCAAGCTGGCATCTTTTCCAGTTGTGTTACAATAGCTCCTATGGTTCCAAATAACATGGCCTTTGGAATTGGAATGATGGGAACGACATAAATTAATGCAGAAAGATAAAGAAATCTGAGCTACTGGCTATAATGCCATTCAGTATGATATAAAGCTTACAGATAGATAAAACAATTCTTCTTGCTAATTCAATGCTAATATTTTAAGACATTAGCCTGCCATCTGGTGGTAGATAGATTAATCCATCAGTTATAAATTGTCATATTTACAGATATTTCTTGTCTTGGGTAGGCTTTCAATTGCCAATCTTGTACTGTAAGATATTCTTACAATAACCACGTTTTGAATTTTCAGTAGATAGTTTGGAATAAGAACCTGAAAACTAAGAGTTATTTGCAAACATAGGAATCTATTGTAAGTTACACATCCCAAACTAGTGACAATAAAACCATCATCTCTAATTGTCTATGGAGATTCTCGGTCATCCAAGTCATGGTTGTCCCATACGTGCTTTTTTAAAAGGCAACTGGACTTTCTTTGTTTTGCTTGAAGATGTTTCACTTCTCATCCAAGAACCTTTTCCAGTTCTGGCAGTTCTTCAGTCAGTCAGAACTGAAGAAGCTTCTTGGAAGAGAAGCGAAATGTCTTCAAGCAAAACAAAGTCCAGTTGCCTTTTGAAAAAAATCGCCTTGGGGACGATAATCTCTAATTAATTCTTACCCGCAACCTATTGTTCTAGGCTTCTTTTCCTGGCACCATACAGTACATAGCTGCGGTGAGATAAGAAAGCAATACGATATAGTTAGACTTTAAAGCCAGTAGAAACCAACTAACAAAACCAAAGCATGAATTGCATTCGTTTGAAGAAAGGACAGATGAATGTCATAGGATGGTACTTTTTAAAAATAAGCCATGTTACACAGATTACCGGTACTTGCAACCAATCAACAAAAGCAGAAGAGGATGCTATTTCGCCTTGTAATGCTTGTTTAGAGGTTAGAAATGGGATTCCTTTTTTCTGGTAAGGTCCACAGTACCTTAGTTAAATCCTACTGGCACCCCTATTTCATTAATGGGTGGAACTAAAGACAAAATGGATGCAGTTCTTACATCTGTCCGAAACGAACAATGACAATACTGCTCCGGGCATTCTGCTAACAACAACTTCTTATACCAGTTTCAGTCTAGGAAATGGGATTAAGTAGATGTCAAAAATCCAGAGCAGGATGCATTTCCTGAATGGGGTATGGCTGAGAGAAATGAGGTATGGCCAGAATCCAGAGGAAGAGACTTAGAGGTGCAGTGGGTAAAGTGCAGTATTGCAGGCAAACTCTGCCCACAGCCTGGAGTTCAATCCTGATGGGGCTCAAGGTTGACTCAGCTTTCCATCCTGAGCTTGTTAAAATGAGGACCCAGATTGTTGGGGGAAATATGCAAATAATGCTTCTACAGTGTAAATTGTAAAGAGTGCTGCAAAGCACTCTGAGGCGATATACAAGTCTAAATGCTATTGTTATTGCTAGAGGAACCTCCCGGGGTGGGTTCTGGATGCCGGTTCTCTCAGGGTCACGCCATGCACACGCGCGCGCTTCACGCACACATGTGCCCCCGCAGCAATCAAAAAATAGCTTCTGCGCATGCGCAGAAGCAAAAATTCGCTTCTGCGCATGCGCAGAAGCAAAATCAAAATGGCAGTGCCCACGGAACACACCGAAAGAACCGGTTCTGTGATGTCATCACCGGTTTACTAACGGTTCTAAAGAACCGGTTAGAACTGGTAGGAACCCACCTCTGGAACCTCCCCTCATTTAGATCCGAATAGGTTGAGAACAATATGACAAACTGAACCCTGGTGGTGCAATGGTTAGAATGCAGTATTGCAGGCTAACTCTGCTGACTGCCAGCAGTTCAATCCTGACCGGATCAAGGTTGACTCAACCTTCCATCCTTCTGAGATCAGTAAAATGATGACCCAGATTGCTGGGGGCAATATACTGTCTCTGTAAACTGCTTAGCGAGCGCTGTAAAGCTCTATGAAGTGGTATACAAGTCTAAGTGCTATTGCTAAATTCTAAACTGAGCCAGAAATCATGCCTCAGCTTGTATATCTCTTTTCTGAATCTTCCCTTGGTGTTGACTTTATGTGTTGTTTTGGATTATATTGTACATTTCTTAAAAGAGGAAGTTTTAATTTTGTTTAATAAAAAAATCAATTTTTTGCAATCAGAGTGATTGTTAATCATCTCAGAGCAACAAAAAACTGAAGTACTATATGCATAATACAACATTGATCTCATTATTTCTTTTATTTTTCATATAAATTAACATTCTAAAAAAAATTGGAATAGAAACACTAAATACAATATTGCACATAGCGATCTTTGTTAAGTGTAGCATTATTCAGTTTAGAATGGCAATATACACACAGTAGATATTGAAGGGAACAGGAAATCTACAAAACAGAAACATGCTTCAATGTTTTTAAATGCATTTAAATGAAAAAAAAATGCAGAAACAGCAAAGGACTATAAATTACATAAATACAAACATGAGTTTAATCAGTGCTATTAAAATACGTTTTACTTCTTTAATTGCTTTTGATAGGTCTTTTTGTAACAATCTTCTCTTTTCCCTTTCCCAAAGAAATAATCTTTATTCCTGATGCTATTGGATCATATAATGCAGTTTTGGGGCTATCCTGAAAGATGATAAGAGTTTCAAGCTGATTATGTAACAGGAAATCATTTCCCAGTGGAGGAAAAATATATATTTTTTAGTGATTGGTATTTTAAAAAGTCAATTCCTGAGGTCATATTTTATGCAGCCCTTATGATTCCTGGAATCACATATTAATCTCTGGACAACCAGGTATCATATAGTGGGTTACATGGACAAAAATAAATATTTCAAAACTTAGAAATTGCATCACTCTAGCACCTTCTATGCTAAGAGGCATTGAGATATATACATTGTTTCCCTACTTTTGGCTTTTTTTTATAGATGTTTTAAAAAGTTGCTCTTAGAAAGTGTGGAGAAAATGTGGTAAACTAGATCTGTCCAATCATTAAATTGTTTTTAGCAGTTGAGACAGAAGTATTGCAAAACAATTGCATCTGCTGTACTTTTTGTAATACAAGTACTTAATAAAATGTGAGATCAAACAGAAGTAATAATCTTTGTTTTATCACCAGAAAAAACCAAGGCTCTTAATAATCCTTCATAATTTAGAATGAGAAAAGGGAAAGATCTTTAGTTCTTTAATTTTTTTTTTTACTCGAGTTTGATAGAAAGTCTACCACAGGTTTCCTGTTACTCTGCAAACAGTTTCTTCAATGAATATAATATTGAAATACCCGAGATTGTTTGGTATCTACCAAGTGAGTCCTGTGCTTAACTGTAATTGGGGTTTCCCCTTTTTGTTTTCGTTCCATTCATCAATATCAGCAAATCATGATCAACTTTGTCAATTATAACAATAGCTGGGCCGAATGTCATATTTATGACATATTTTGTCAGGAGGCAATGAAGTAACTTTGGAGATATGGCTTAGAGTGGAAAAGAAACACTTTTACCAATTCAGAGTACACTTACAAGGTCAATAGGAAATAGATACAAACAGTTCTTGAGAAGTAACATTCTCCCTAATCTAAATGCAATGTTGTAATGTATTTGCTTTGGAAAAAAAAATCCTGCAGGAATGGAACATCTATATGAAGTTAGATAGTTTATAAAGTTTTCAGTATGTTTAGGACATACTGAAATACTACTGCTTACATAGACTACTTTAGTCTTTATTAGTATTTCACCGTATAAATTGCAAAATAATGTTTGGATGGAAAGAATGTAGTATATGGTGTGCCTGTAGGAGAGAGAGATATCAAATAGCTTCCATTCCTGGGTATCCATCGTGCAAATCTGTTTATCAGTGAATGTTCATAGTAGTCAGTGTAAACAGGAAACAAAATGCAAGAAAATCAAGAATACAAATGAGCTGAATGGTAATATTTCCTTTCCCCTACCTCCCCAAGGCATGATCAATTTATTGAGTCTGGGTACAAAGACATAAGTCTTTCTTCTTTCATATTTTCATACTTATCTTTGCTTTCTGAAAATGAAGGACACAGAACAGAGTGAGCAAGAAGAGATTCAGTATTTCATAGCATATTCATAAACACTGAGAAACCTGTTATATCATCCAAAGGGTACCCCATTATTTTCACAGTCCTGCATCTGTTCAGTAACTTTGATACTGTACAGTATTACTCTAACTCTGCTTCCTGAAAAATAACTGTGCTATCTTATAGGATCAAAAGTCTTCTGTGTATGCATAAAACACAGTTGAAACATTTATCTCCCAATGGAAAACATTAAAAAGCCCTGCACATCAAAGTAGTTATGACCCACATCCTTAGTGAATGTGTGTCTGACAATGGATAGTTTAAAAAAGTAGTTACCAGGGAAATGTCACAGAGTAAGATTTGCTGTTAATAGCCCCAAACAAGACAAAGAACCATGGGGAACAATTTTTCTATAACTCAAAGATCAAAATTCAATTAAATCAGACTATTTGGATATGAAGTTGAGTTTTCCCCAAGATATAATCTCCAGATGCTTAAAACAAACCATTTATCTTGCATTATGGTTAACTGACTACAACAGATCATTTAGAGCTATTTGGTGCTTAGTCTACTGGCATCACCATCACTACTGCCTAAATCTAGTGAGCTGCTTAGTTCTATTTTAAGACCTTGAATTCATTTTCTACATCTTGGTTTAACATTTAACATTTTTATAGATAGTAAGAATAATTATACTTACAATTCCAGAATCATGCTTTTGTTTTATATTGTAAAGTGATTTTCCTTTTTTCTGTCTACATACTTCTTCAGCCTCTTTAAGTCTGCAATACATTATGTTAATTCATCATGTCAATAATCCTTGCAAAATACAAGACTGTTGTAGGACAAGTTCAATATACAATCATCCCGATCATATGCAAAATATAAATTATCAGCAAATACAATCAAGGAAATCCTATCGGGCACCAAAAAACTGTAGCTGCTCTATGTTACTGTAAAATTAATGATTTAGAATTACCCTGAATAGAAAAAGAGCAGCTACCCAGAAATTGCTTGTTGAAAACTGCAGATACATTGCACAATATGTAATTTCTACAGTTTAAATAAGTAACACTGTAATAATTGGCTAACTATGTCTTCATGTGGAAGTTGGCTCAAGAAGAATCTAGAATGTTCCCAAATATACTTTAGACTCTTAGAAAATTGGAGAGCAAAAATGAAGAGTATTCTACTGATATCCTGCTGAGCTTTGTTAGATTTATATCCTGCTTTCTTCCAGGAATGTAAACTGTCCCAAAGCAGTCCCTTCTCCAATTTCTCCTACAACCACTACCACGAGTAGGAAGAGACAGTGAGTTACCTTAAGTCATTGTCACCATGCTTGAAGGTGGACTTTAAGATGTGTTTTCCTAGTCCTAAATCCAAGATATTTGCAGTTATATCACAACTACAAATAGGTCTTTCACTGTACTGTATGAGTGTGTCTCTATGTCTTTATAAAGACTCCCTGACTATGTACCGATCCTTAAATCATTTTGGTTTTGAGGTAGAAAAACAAATATATAATGCTTATGGTACTTATTTCATATTTTTCTACTTGTCCTTTTTTCCTTGTTCCCACTACATTTTCAAGCCGAACATTTCTAGAAGAATGAACTTGTTAATAAAGCAAGAACTCAAAAGATTTTTGAAACAGCCTCAACGGCATCTTATACCATCCATTGAGGTGTAAACTCCCAACTCTTGAGTGAAACATTTTATTATCACAAACTCTCAGAATCTGAGATTTAATGTTTTCATGAAAGGGAGGGTTTTTGCTCTGGCAAGGCCTTACCATTCTTCTCATAGAGTGATTTTGACTTATAAGCTCATTCCTTCCGATATGCAGGCAATTTGTTAGCAGTTGTAGGGAAAGAACAGAGCATTTCAGGAGACAGTGTGGCTACATGCTAGCGTTTCTGGAAGCTGTCTGAGGCTTGTTTAGATGGAAAAATCTACAGTCCAATCCAACACATACACAAAGAAACTACTAAAACTGCAGCAAGAGAAGTTATTTCTCTGATTTTTGTTCAGAGCAGATGGCGATGGTGAAATTGGCTATCTGAATAAAAGCATTTATTTGCAAGAGTATTTTCCCTCAGACTAAAATGTTGACAGAGTCCAAAGCCACAAACAATAAAATTAATGAAAATAATCACTATAGGCTGTGTTGTGAGAGATAACTTAGATGATGGTTTCCCAGGACCAAACAAGATGCCTGTGGCATGGATGCAAACAAAACTTCAATAAACTGTGAATATTTTGATTGTGTTTGCTTTCACCGCGGCACAACCCAGTAGTTAAACCACATTCCTGTTTTTTAAACCCTAATCTATATTGGCTGCAGCAATGGCTGAGGAAAACAGCCAGGGACATAAAAGCTTGCAGAAGATGCAAGCTTTAGGAGACCTAGTTGATGAATCCTAAGAGCCTAAGAGCCGAGGTGGCGCAGTGGTTAGAGTGCAGTACTGCAGGCTACTTCAGCTGACTGTTAGCTGCAGTTCGGCGGTTCAAATCTCACCGGCTCAAGGTTGACTCAGCCTTCCATCCTTCTGAGGTGGGTAAAATGAGGACCCAGATTGTTGGGGGCAATATGCTGACTCTGTGAACCGCTTAGAGAGAGCTGTAAAGCACTATGAAGCGGTATATAAGTCTAAGTGCTATAATCCTCTTAGCCATAGCAACAACATGTTTGTTCATCTGAAGCCAAGGGAGGCTGATCTGCAAAGGCTAACAGAGGCATAACAGAGTTGCCTGGGGCCTTCAGGATTATAGTAGAGACATCCCACTCCCAAGATGGCAATACTTCTGTTTTTATGGAACAAGACAGTCTTGGATCCATCACACACGGGAAGAAGGAAATGTTCCTTAGAAATAACATTAGGCAGAGTCTAAATGTAATTTAACCTTCCAATTTTTTGAAGGGTAGCAATAGGTTATTTGGTGATGATCTCAGAAAGGCTGTGGCCACTTTATTAGTAATGGTAAATTTTAGTAATAGTGATATGAAATAATCTCTAATTTGAAGTTTTTAAAGTCACGAATAGTGCAATCAATATTTCAATATTGATTTCTTTTATGTGTGACATACAAACTATGGAATGTAGGCATAAACTATAACTGATGAAGAAGAATGCAATTGTCATGCTGATGCTAAATTCAGAATGCTAAATTAAAAATTAAACTCCAGAATTTCCAAGATGACTTCCTTGGAAATGCTAGGTATTAGTCCAAGTGGAAAATTGGATAGTTCTGTTTTGAGGACAAGATTCCAAGAGTTAGGATTTGGGCTGGCTAAGCATTAAGGGAAATGTTTTTGGACAATCCAATTATGCACAAGCAGGAAAAGCATCTCTTAATCCAAAATAAAGCCAGATCATTAACAATATAAATAACACAGAGAGCATTAAATTGACCCATGGAGACAAGCCAAGAGAAGATTCAAAGTGAATCATCCTAGCCCTAAGGGGCATCTGAATGAAAATATTTCTGGTCAAATTTGGGACAAGTAGGATAAAGGAATTAATGAATGTGCACTTGGAAATGTTCGCTAGTCCAACAGTCCAAAGATTTGTTTACAACACCTACACACACACAGACAAACAGAATTCATATAATTTCCCCCTTATATTAATGTTCGGCATATCTTCTTCAAGATGAACAGCCGGACATGATTATTGTAAAATAAAAACATAGAAATAACAGAAAACTATTGGAATCAAGGGGACCCCCAAATAAGCTATATCTGGGTATAAATCAAACAGACCTACTGGACAGAGGGAAGGGAGCTGTTCTGTGTATCAAAAAGAGGTGTGTGTTAAACTAGAAACTTCAAAAAATGATAGGTTCCACTTCAGAATCACAGAATTGGATTACAGAAGTAACTGAATGCAGGAGACTGCTACTGCTTCCTAGACCAGGGGTCTCCAACCTTGGCAACTTTAAGCCTGGCAGACTTCAACTCCCAGAATTCCCCAGCCAGCTGGCTGGGGAATTCTGGGAGTTGAAGTCCGCCAGGCTTAAAGTTGCCAAGGTTGGAGACCCCTGTCCTAGACCGAAGGTAATCAGAGTGTTGGGTTCTATTATCCTCACATGAACTTACTGTAGCACATGCATTTGAGAAAGGGACAATATTTCTAGATTTCTTATATGGCTACATTTAAGAGAGTTCTTTGTGATACTGAGCAAAAAAATACAGACCAGGAATAATAAGTGGCATGAAGAGATTTGTGCAAGACGTATATGGTGTAGAAGTAAGGGAAACAGTGACAAGTACTGTTCTGGAAGGTGATGAAGCAAAATTACTTTAACATGCAATCTGAACTAGTGGTGACTAGGTCAGGAAAGATCCTGACATCGTGTTGGATAATGAGAGAAATTAGAGAAACTTAGTGATGAACAGAGGTGAATTCTCTCAGTATTGATCTGTAAAAGAACTGAAACTTTGCATACCAGAATGTGTAGCATTACATCTCAAAGGCCTATTCTGTAGAGTATATGCACCTGTGCTTTGATAAAAGCCTGAAACCTGAGGTTCTATTTTATATTGTTAATATAATATTAAATATTATATTAATATTAATAAATATTAACGAACATTTTCCTTGTGTGGCAAACTTCACTTTCATGCAATATTTCATGATCAAGGAAAGGCATTTAGAACTAGCTATCCCTCCCAGCTTGAAAATAAACCCCCATGCACAAGACTTTGTTACTCGAGAGCTGGGGTGAAAATGAAGTCAATATAAATAAGGCACTTTAACTTTTTATACACTCAAATGAAGTAATTGGAAAAATGACATGACATATCCCTACACACATACTTCATTTTGTGGTGCACACATGTATGAAGGTAGACAAAGATGTATATGGAACCCATGCCTAGTACTTAAGAATATTTTTGAGAAGTTTATATAGCACTAGACTTATATACTGCTTCACAGTGCTTTATTGCCCTCTCTAAGCGGTTTATACAGTCAGAATATTTTCCCCAACAATCTGGGTCCTCATTTTACTGACTATGGAAGGATAGAAGGCTGAGTCAACTCTGAGCCACTTAGAATCAAACTCTTGGAAAAGGGCAGAATTAGTCTGCAATACTGCATTTTAACCACTGCGCCACCACAGCTCTTAAAACTGCTTACAAAGCCCTTTATTCACAACATTTTCAAATTCTGACTTGAATAAATTCAGACAGATAGCAGAGGATTAACCTGGACAAATAGAACAGTTCCTTGTTTCCATCATAATGAAGTTGTTGGGTTTCTTCCCCCCCCCCATCCCTCTTATTTATTGTTAGGGTATACAAAATGCTGGTTGTGATTAAGCCTGAAAACAGCAAGCAAGATGAGCAAGATAAAAAAATGGAAAAGAAACCAGACTTCCCTGAAGCAACATTTTATCTTCTTTCTCTACCAAACACCAGCTGATTGTGGATTTATCATGGTAGAAATTCTCCCATCCTTCAACCCAGCCAGAAAAAAAAGACACTTCCCATGCGACTAAGCATTAATAATTTTGTCTGAAGAAATATCTCTGGGAGACAGATTCATTTCCGACTGGCTCCAAGTAGGCCTGGAGCAGATACCTTTACACTTTGCCCGAGTGTAGTCATACATGACTAATTTAAACAGACTGGCAAGCCTGGAATGTTTGTCTGCTTGAGAGATGAAGGTGTCAGAGCAACAAGTCCTCTCAGGAAGACTTTAAGGAATAGCTCCCATTCTTTCTTAAACACACACACACACACACACACACACACACACACACACACAGACAGACAGACAGAGAGAGAGAGAGAGAGAGAGAGAGAGAGAGAGAGAGAGGGAGGGAGGGGGAGAGAGAGAGAGAATATAAATAAGACACTAACTTTTTATACACTCAAATGGAATAATTGGAAAATGAAATGACATATCCCTACACACATGCTTCATTTGTGTGCACACATGTACGTAGGTAGACAAAGATGTATTTGGAACCCAAGTCTAGTACTTAAGAATATTTTTCAATGTTTAAAGCTGCTTACAAAGCCCTTTATTCACAACATTTTCAAATTCTGACTTAAATAATTTCAGACAGATAGCAGAGGGTTAACCTGTTTTAGTTCCAAGACCCTAGCATGTCATTTATCAATTTATTAATTTAATACTTTCTGGAAAAAGAAAACAATCTTCCTAACTATTACAGTTTTAAAACATAGCACCAATTTAATTTGCATTTGCTTTTTAAGATGAAGGTATAAAACATTCTGTATTGATTTCCCAAGATTTATAGTACAGAGATTCCCACTTTTCAATGGGTATTGCAGATTGGATTTTAAACTAAAATCCACAAACTGTAATTTGTATTTATAACTTAAAGATTGAGCCAACAGATCTGTAGCAGACCAACTTCAAATCTCAATCAACAAATGCTCTGTCTTACACATTGGCAAAAAGAATCAGAACACAAAATACAAGCTTGGACGACACGACCTTGTAGACGACCCTCATTCTGTCAAGGATCTTGGAGTACTCATATCTAATGATCTAAGTGCCAAAGCCCACTGTAACAACATTGCCAAAAAGGCACTAAGAGTAGTCAACTTAATCCTGCGTAGCTTCTTCTCTGGCAACATTACACTGCTAACTAGAGCATACAAAACGTTCGCTAGACCAATTCTCGAATACAGCTCACCTGTCTGGAACCCGCACTGCATATCGGATATTAATACAATTGAGAGAGTCCAAAAATATTTCACGAGAAGAGTCCTCCACTCCTTCACTTGCAACAGAATACCTTATTCCACAAGACTTGAAATTTTGGGCTTAGACAACTTAGAACTACGTCGCCTTAGAACCGATCCCAAACTCGACTGCAGAAAATACGACTTCAGCAACAGAGTGATCAATGCCTGGAATTCACTACCTGACTCTGTGGTTTCTTCCCCAAACCCAAAAAACTTTAACCTTAGACTGTCTACTGTTGACCTCACCCCATTCCTAAGAGGTCTGTAAGGGGCGTGCATAAGCGCACCAGCGTGCCTACTGTCCCTGTCCTACTGTCCTATTGTCCTCATCTATCTGTATTCACTTTGATTATGTTTATGTTTATACCTATACCTGCTATCTTGTACATGTTTGACAAACAAATAAAATAAAATAAATAAATAAAATAAATATTTTTATCAATAATATTTCCTTCACGACTAACCACAACCAAATTGTTTGATTTTTAAATGCAGCAACCCAGGTGGGAAGAATTTAAACTGGCAAATTGGCATGATTTAATCCCCACTTTACACCACCTGAGTGCAATCTTGTTCAGAGGGAAGAGAGATGCTTATAAATTAATGCAAAGTGCCAGACGATCAGGTGTCATCTCCGACTTAGTAAGATAATTTGGCTCTTGAGTTAGCAGCAACCATTATTTGTGGGACTTCGAGGAAGGGTATGTCAACCTCTAGGCATCAGGATCCAGAATGAAGAAATGGGCACGACATGGAAATTGTAAACTGTGGAGGGATATTGAGAGAAACAGGCATGTGCACAGAATGGGATGGAAACAACTGATGAGGAAGAAAATACTCACATAAATTACCTATGCCCAGTTCTCAGCCTTAAGAACTTTAGCTACTCCTGATTTTGTAGGTAAAACCCAAGTATATGGGGGGAATGTCCCATGCCTCCAACCTTTTTGTCTTTTGATTCTCCCAAGAATGAGAATTCCCATGTCTCCAGGTGTCTTGTTCCCAAGTCAAATTCATTGACTTCTCTTTGGTGGGTAATTTACTTTGAGAGCACATGCCTCGTGCTACAAGATTTAATGCCCTTCTTTGGAAGTAGCAGTGACAGCTAACCGGCATGCTCCTTCCTATGCAGTGCATAGCTACACAATGCCAGACTTTAAATCGTTCAACAGCAAGCTTTAAATCATCCTGCCGAGTAATCTGTAGGGAGACATACCAGCCTTTCTTCAGAGGGAGATCAATGAGCTGTGGAGACGTATTGGCCAGGAATCTACACTTTCATCTAGAAGTACAACATGACACACCAGGTGCCAGCTTAACTGTTATTCCTGAAGAAGGGAGCAACTTTTATAGCAAAGCAAGTCCCAGATACATCATGGGGCTTGATATTTTGGAAGTCAATAGTGGAAAGCATTCGGGTATTTTTGATTCAATCTGTGATAAACTTGGTGAAATGTGATTAAGTGTGATTTGCATTACATTTAGGGATATACAATTTGGAAAAATTAGTGATTTTCAGACTTTTTATTTTCAGCTTAAAAAAAAAATTAAACTGGACTCTCATGCAAGATAAGAATAGTTTGTGGATATAGACAAAGAGAAAGCCTGTATAATTTTCACTGAGTGAGCAAGCATTATAAAAATATTATGGCCATGTCTTCACTTTATTTGGTGCAATTACCTTAACAAGGCAGAAATGAGAAGAAAAGGTTTCAGAAAAGAGATTAACAAGATCTCCAATAATGTCTCCACGTTCTCTTCCTTAAATCTACCGTCATGACTAAAGATACTGGTGCTTTTATCAGCTTTGGTTAATCTAATTGCAAATGTTTGGGGAGAGGTATAACTAGCCCAAGTAATCCATGCTAAATCTGGATAATCACAACATACTGTACATATGACTACTCCTGTAGATAAATCAAATGTTTCAACTGGTACAAATCAGGTATCTGACTTTTGGCTGGTATAAAATGGTTTATACACATTCCAAATTTAAAACAATTTCACTGAACGTTTGGAGACAAAAATATTTAATCAGACTGGGATCAGACTGAAATGGGATGCCAAAAATTTAACTCAACTAAGCATTACCTGTTTGAATATCTTGCCAAAAAGGAATCATTACTATGCTCTCTGGGATCCAAACAGAGGCTGTACAATGAGTTCCCAGATGATTTTCTACAAATTCAATATGTAATTTAAGGAATATATACTGCCACGCTAGACAGTGCTCTAGATGCCTTCATAGGAACTGCTTTACATACTATGTCGGGGATGATTTAAACCAGGGGTGTCAAACTCACGTTGTCACGGCAGCATCATGTGATGTATTGGGACTTTTCCCCCCTTCGCTAAACTGGGCGTGGGCGTGGCCTGTGTGTAACGCATCCGGCCCGCAGGCTGGGAGTTTGACAGCCCTGATTTAGACCGTAAATATCTGAAACAGTGCTATTTTCATAGTTGCCATAGTATTGGGTTATATTTGTATTGAGCCCAGGCAGAAACATGTTTCTTTATCAAAAAAATATTACCAGCATTTACAGGCATCAAGTCCAGCATTCTGCCTGATGCAGATGTTATATTTTATTTATTTATATATCTAAGAATTTAGAGACTGTCCATCTCACTCACAGAGTGACACTGCTTTTAAAGTAAGATATTCCTGACAAAGAACTATTTAGCCTTATTGATCTCATTTAATAACTGAAAGTCTACTGCTTCTCTAGACATGTGAATCCATGGGCAAACTATATTTTGGTGTTTCGGTAGCAAGATCAACATTCAATTGGAATCAGTTTTCTTGTAATTTAAGCCCATCATTCTGGCACCTATGATCTACAACAATATATAAATCCTGGCATTCTCTTTGCTGATAACAGTGTTATCATAACATTCTTCAGTATTTTTTCCCCTCAGCATAAACATGCAAAAGCCTTTTCAATTACTTTTTCTAGAACTTAGTTTCTACTTCGTTGATAAACCTTTGGCCTTCCCTTGATCTCATTCTTTTTTCAGCTTTGGTGATCAGAAGCGGACACCATACTTGAAATGGATCTTGACCAGTATAGAATAGAGTAGAACCACTACTTCCCATAATTTGAATGGCAAATGAGCCGTGGTGGCACAGTGGTTAGAGTGCAGTACTGCAGGCTACTTCTGCTGATCACCGGCTACCAGCAGTTTGGCAGATCGAATCTCACCAGGCTCAAGGTTGACTCATCCTTCCATCCTTCCGAGGTGGGTAAAATAAGGACCCAGATTGTTGGGGGAAATATGCTGACTCTGTAAACCGCTTAGAGAGGGCTGTAAAGCACTATGAAGCGGTATATAAGTCTAAGTGCTATTGCTATTGCTATATTTCTATTGATTTCTTCAGTGCTTAGGATGGAATTCATCTAACTCTGGAGACTTGAACTCATTGAAAATAAATATTTCCTGACCATGTCTCTATCATCCTGGCTGTTCAACTTTATCCTTTCAAATTTTCTATTAGAATACATGCCCATTTTTTGGAGAAGACGGAGTGAAAAAAGGAATAGGGCGATCTATCCTTTTCCATATTACTTGCTAGGCTAGCATATTGACATTTTCACTAAACAGATTCTTTTTCTTTTTTTCTGAACATATCTGAAAAAGCCCTTGTAGTTGTCCTTCACCCAGTCTAGGACATTTTGAACTTTATCATTTATAGTTCCAACTTTTGTATAATCTTCCTTGAAGACATCCTTATTCTTTTGAAATTTCAGATCATCACTAAATTCTTCAGCCAACCACACTTCTTTTGATACTTTTCTGTTTTTCTCTTGCACAGGCATCACTTAGCGTAGTTCCTCCTTTCTTAGTGTCTATGGAGATTCTCAGTTATCCAGGTCATAGTTGTCCTAAAGGTGCTTTTTCAAGAGGCAATTGGACTTCCTTGTTTTTCTTTGAAGACCTTTTGCTTCTCATCCAAGAAGCTTCTTCAGAGCTGAAGAAGCTTCTTAGATGAGAAGCAAAATGTCTTCAAAGAAAAACAAGGAAGTCCAGTTGCTTCTTCAAAAAGCACCTTTAGGCCTCCTTTCTTAGGAATTTCTAATCCTTACAGTTCTTTTTTTCACTAGTATTTCCTTGTCATGGAGTCCTACTTAGCATTATTCTGTATTTATTAAAATCCACTTCCAGTCCAAGCTATGTATCTGTTAAATTTTAGTTCTTCTTAAACTCAGACACTTTATTATTACAGTCAGTTCTCTCCAGTACAACATTTCTGCTACTTCCATTTCATTAACTAAACATTCATTATATATTAGCATTAAGTCATGGATAGCTTTCTTTTGGTATCTTCCTTCAGTACTTTTTCAGCAAGACAAGTCTGAGTATTCTGGTGAGACAACACTTAGTAATCTGTCTCACAATGGTTGTCATAATTACTTATGACTCCTTGGAAAGATCTGCAAAATGCTTTCTGAAAGTATTTAAAATGATTCTAGTTAATGTTTAAAGACTGCAACTTCTGTACTGTTAATATATTTGTGTTAAGCCATCCTACACTAAAATAAAAAAAAAATCAATCATATGCTATCTATGTGGCATAAGGCATAAAAATAAATACAGAAGTCTCAATCAGAAGACAATTGTAGATTGCTGTTATGACCAAAGCAAACAAGCAAACAAACAAACAAACAAAAAATAGGAACCTTTATAGGAAATTCTGCAAAATGTGTTATTTGGGTTCCTAAGGAATGATCTGTATTAGTGCAATATTCTGTCCATAAAATGTCTTGTGTTCCCAGCATTTTAGTTAGAATCTTCACCTCAGTTTTCTAAATCTTCTGCTGTAGCAGAGATAACAGTTATTAGTACTGAGAAAGTGCAAGGGCATATGTGATCAGAAATGCAGTTGCTTCTTTGCCAGTGCCCCTCTTTCCAGAGACCTAAGAGATGCTGTTCATTTCAGGAATAAAATCTTTCCCTTCCAATTCACACCCTGCCTGAAACACAAGAGAAATGGTAGAGGATAAAGGGGTTAGGAAACCTTGGAATGAGCAATTAAGATTCCTGCCCATCAAGTCAGAAGGATAAGTTGTTCTCTCTTAGCCAAAAGTGAAGAATAATGATGACTACTAAAAGAACAGAGTGCAGTCACACTCCATTGCTGTCAATGTTGAGCTAAGTAAACCTTTGGATACCCTCATGTATTATGAATGACTGGAATGTAAGCCATTGTTCATGCAAGCAATATCTGGTTACTCAAAGATTCAGCGCATACCACTCTGAATTGCGTTGTTTTGGTTTTTTTTAAAGACCCCTGCATTTAAAATAAAATTCTGGAAAAGAGAAAAAGGTCAAAGGTTCCAGAGCAAAGTTAAAATACAGACAGCAGGTGCAACATTCGGATATGATGTCAATGAGAAAATGCCCATGCTCTGCTAAAAACTAGCTTGAGATTCTCCTGAATCTGAATACAATCATCATATTGATACTGTGAAATAAAGCTTCAAGGTTTGGCTTTAGTAAAAACTCACATCATTAATTATTTGCTTCCATTTCTGGGGTGATATATATTTCTGTTGAATCACCTGGTATACCCAAATATGGGAGGGAGCATACTGCTTCCTTTCGCCTTTGCCCCCCCCCTATCCAGGGGCCATCCAGGCAGTTGCTAACAACGACAGTCCGTTATTTTCTATATGTGACATATTTTTACTGATAAATAAAGGGAGACTAGTATAGATCTATTTCAAGCTATTTCAAGCTGATAGGGAGGAGATTCTGTGGCTCAGAGGTTAAAGCATTTGCCTAACAAGGCAAGCTGCCCAGGTTCGAATCCTATAAGGGGTATGGCTAGCTGATGAGAGCTAAATAGCTTGAAATAGAGCTATACTAGTCTCCCTTTATTTATTTATCAGTAAAAATATGTCACATATACATATACATATACATATACATATACATATACATATACATACATACATACATACATACATACATACATACATACATACATATATATATTAATTTTTTTGT
>QLTV01001700.1:2568866-2599519 GCA_003457575.1 Thermophis baileyi
ATGTATATGTATATGTATATGTATGTATACACATACACATATGTATGTATACACATACACATACACATATACACATACACACACACACACACACACACACATGGACCTACAGTAGTAGATGTGAGCCTATTTGGAGGAGCAGATTCAAGAAACCAACAACATAGCAGTAAGGACTACTTTTATTGTAACAGCTACAGTTACAGAATCTTGCAAGTCTGAATGTGATTCCTTCCCTCCCTTACTTTATCTTCATCTGAGCTGGGGAGGGGCCTGACTGACACATTTAATCAAATTAGTTTCTTGAAATGGGCTCAAGCCCCAATTTTCCTCCTGTCCTTCAAGGCTTTTCCTTATTCCCTCTGTACTAGAATAACTGGAAATATCAAAATAATGATAGGTTAGAAAATCAAGTAAAATAGGTACTAAAGATCCATCTACCTCAGGTAACTTGGTGCCCACAAAACATTTCTATTAATGGATTGTAGGAATTGAAAGTATCTGTAGGGATTGTAGGCTAATTTAATCATGTTTGGCAGATACTCTCAAAACTTTTTGTTAACCATTTTCTGTGGCCAATAACTTTTTACTGATTTCCAATTGATATGAGCCATATTGCTCCTCTATATCTTCATCTTTGGTATAAGTAAAATTTCATTGTTGTAGTTTTATAAGCCATAAGAAACTTTTATAAACCATAAGATAGAATATGGTAGAAAAACTGAAGATAAAAAAACGTTGAAATGAATGTTATTGTACTGAGGATTCTATATTCTTCTAAGTTCAAAATAGCACTGTCAATGAAAATAATACACAAACACCTCAAGTTGAAATAATATGACTGCATGTCTTGAGACAAATAATTAAGAGCTACAACAGATACATGAACATGAACCTCTTTCACATCTATTGTTTTGAATTACTGGTGTTGGGGCAGCCGAAGATGAATTGTGATAGACTGGGAGATCTGAGTGATTTGCAAAGGTTTTCAGTTCCTAATTATTTTAATAATAATGACTGACCTCCCTCCCCCAAACTGCTCTGCTTAAATGATAAAAGTTTTGGTGAGGGCAACTGGAATTGAGAGCCGAGGTGGCGCAGTGGTTAGAGTGCAGTACTGCAGGCTACTTCAGCTGACTGCTAGCTGCAGTTCGGCAGTTCAAATCTCACCGGCTCAAGGTTGACTCAGCCTTCCATCCTTCCGAGGTGGGTAAAATGAATACCCAGATTGTTGGGGGCAATATGCTGACTCTGTAAACCACTTAGAGAGGGCTGTAAAAGCACTGTAAAGCGGTATATAAGTCTAAGTGCTCTTGCTATTGAATTTAGACATACAGCAACTGAAAGCTTTGCTGACAGTTTTGCTAATTCGAAATATATTTTGAACTCGGGATTCTGTAAATCTGAGAGCATGTCTTTTTACTAAGTCAGGGCCAATGCACCTCAAGATTCTTAGTATAAAAGCAAAATAATTATCATAAGCTTGCTTATGTTTTATGCTGTTAAGGAAATGAACTGAGCAACAGCTGCAAATCACCTAGAGTGCTGTCCGGGAATGGTTGGTGCTGATACATTCAGGCAGCAGAACTGATGCTTCATATTCTTTGCCTATCTATTCCCACTGTTCAAAAATAGGAAGAGGAGGCTGCTCCCTTTGACAGTGAATTAAGAAAGCATTTAGTAATAACATGTAGGAGGGCTTATTCCACCTTTTCTTTCTACAAAAAAGGTTAGTCTTTCTGTTTTTTTTTTTAAAGATTAAACTGGAAATCTTTATCCAAGTATTCATTTTTAAATGTGATGAACTAGGTCTTTTCAACTTAAAAATATTCCTGGCCATTTAAAGAGTATTTTGAATCACTTAGGAAGAGCATGGTTGACTTTTCTGTCTTAACAATGAGTACATGAACACCGAGATAACTGTAGCCTTCGGTAGTTTAGCACAATACTTGAGTAAGTCTTGCAAATACTTGCAAACTTCAATATTCAAAAAGGAAATGATCACTTCAGCAAAAAAAATCCACTCACAGATAAACTAATGCAAAATGCACAGGCTTCAGCAACATAACTTTATTTCAAGACACAGACTTGGCCATTCTATATCTGGTGGTCTGCAGTACAAACTAGACTGTGTAGCAAATATTGTCAACAGACACTGCTTAAGAGGAGAAGGTGGAGACCATATGTGCCCCTGGAGTTTTGGTATGGTTTCCAGCCTCCTCCTCCTCCTCCTCCTCCTCCTGCTCAACTTTCACTAATTATAAGTTTAAAATAAATATAATAGTTTTAAGATGTATGGCGCAGTGTGATAAACTTAGAAAATCTTGGAGAAGACATAGCAAAGAGAGATTTTAAAATAGACAAATTTGCTCTGGTATGTTCCAGGTATAAACAGCGATGTTTTGGAATCTTATCTCAGGGTAAAATCTTGCCAGGATATTTAGCAATATTATGCTGTTGTAAGAAGAAGTACAACATGTTCTATGGCAGCGTAACAGAGAACATATAAATTATAGCATGTGTTTTAACAGACAAAGATTCCACTATAATCTTTGATGGAGATTTTAACATAAAAATAATTAGTCTGTAGTACATTTGCTAGAATTTGAAATGCTTAGGTACACTTTACTATTTTCATAATGACAGAATCTAAAAGGCAGTAAGCCTACTAGCCATTATCATTTATTTTTATTTTCAGATTTATCTGTTGCTTTCTTGAGTTACAACCAAGATTGTCTGTCTGCAAACAATCACAATACAGGTAGTCCTTGACTTACAACAGTTCATTTAGTGACCATTCAAAGTTAAAATGGCACTGAAAAAAGTGACTTATGACCGTTTTTCACACTTACAGCCATTGTAGCATCTCCATAGTCATATGGTCAAAATTCAGACCCTTGGCAACTGACTCATATTTATGATGGTAGCAGTGTCCCGTGGTCATGTGACCACCTTTTGCAACTGGTTCATATTTATGACTGCCGCAGTGTCCATGGGTCATGTGATCAAGCTTTTGTGACCTTCTGACAAGCAAAGTCAATGGGGAAGTCAGATTCACTTAAGAACTGTATTACTAACTTAACAACTGCAGTGATTCACTTAACAATTGTAGCAAACAAAGGTTGTAAAATGGGGCAAACTTCACTGAACAACTGTCTCGTTTAACCAACAGAAATTTTGGGCTCAGTTGTGGTTGTAAGTTGAGGACTACGTGCATAAGAAATGCATGACAAAAAGAAAGAAATCCCCTCCCTTCAGTCAGAATATCCAGTCTAAACTTCCCAAAATGTTCTAACAAATTTA
The DNA here is from genome assembly GCA_003457575.1 of Thermophis baileyi. Lineage (NCBI taxonomy): Eukaryota > Metazoa > Chordata > Lepidosauria > Squamata > Dipsadidae > Thermophis > Thermophis baileyi. Next base: position 2,572,167 of record QLTV01001700.1, read on the forward strand.
AGTGGATTAGATGTTACTTACCTTTCTTGCAAAATAAGTTTATTTTCTTTTTTCCAAAATTCTTTAAAATCAGAACTGAATTCATGCCATATGCTGAAGAAAGCATTCAAGGAAACCTCCTTTTCACCCATTTTTGGTTTCATACAGAAATATGCTGCAGTCTCCAAAAAGCTATCAAAGGAAACAAAGACGGCAACTATTCATTTAACATTATTTTATCTGCTTCTCTCATACGAAGATGATACTTTTTACAAATTACTTGATATTTATCTAGAATACATTCATGATTCCTTCATCTTCATAATCAGCATTTAGGAAAGGTAAAGACTGTTATTTAGTATCTGCAAGGGATTGTGAAAGCAAAATTGCATTGGACCAGTTTTTAAAACCAAGAAAACCAAGATTACTACTACCATTCACACATCACTTTTTCATAGCATATCAATCCTTTTACAATGAATGTCATGCTTGCTGTTGTGATTTTTAGGGAAATTTTAATTCATGGCTAGTACAACAAAGACACCATGTATGCTTTTATCTGACTGCCTGTTCCACCTGATGGTTTTTTTTTTAAAAAATCAATTAAAAAAGAAAAAAGAAACTCACACTGAATAGCAAAGCATCACTGACCAACAAGGTTAGCAATGATATGTGGGGGAAAATGTTATGTATGCATGGATGGCTATATTTTGTGCCTATATGCAATATTTGTTGCCTGTATAGAATAGTATTCTTTATTGGCCAAGTGTGATTGGACACACAAGTTTTTTTTTAAATTTGGTTGGGTTTTTTTTGGTTTATATATTTGTATATTTGTTGCCTGTACAAACATGTTAGGTTTTTTTCTCTATGAAAATATTCTTTTGTTAATGTTGTGGATATGAGCATGAGAAAAGCTCAGATCGCACCTTTACTTTCTACTTTTATTCTTGAGCGACCTGTTTTTTTTTTGTGTTACCCATTTGTCTTCTAGTCAATGAATTCTTCATTGGTGACAAAGCCACCATGGCGGCCACTGTTGAGAATGAACTAGATCACTTCTTTATGTCAGCTATTTTATGAATGAATGCACAACATGCCATTGGCATTCCAAATATGGCCACCAAGCATTAAAAATTGAGGATTGCTGAACAGTTGTATCGTTCTTACGAAATAAATATATGCCACAGTGGTGGGCAAAAGGTCCTGCAATCAAATCAAACCGTTCCCAAAACAATTATGAAATAGCCCTTGTTCTAGAAAATTGTATTAAAGGAGACCTTAAGGAAGACATTTTTCTTTGTTTCTTTTGTTGTAATCTGATAGCTGGCAGATTTACACAGAATAAAACTTGGTCAAAGAGGAAGCCTTGATTTATGACAGGTGAAGACAACCCTTCTCCCAGACTGAGTCAAACTCATGGGAATGGACAATATTCTAGGTCTTTTCAAAGACACTGCAATCAGTATGCAGTCCCAAAAGGTGCTTTTTTTCAAGAGGCAACTGGACTTTCTTGTTTTTCTTTGAAGATGTTTCATTTCTCATCCAAGAAGCTTCTACAGCTGAGAGCTGAAGAAGCTTCTTGGATGAGAAGCAAAACATCTTCAAAGAAAAACAAGAAAGTCCAGTTGCCTCTTGAAAAAAGCACCTTTGGGACAACCATGACCTGGATGACTATGGACTGTCTCCATAGACAATCAGTGTGCAGCTCATTCAGAAAGAGGAAGCACTAAATATCACCAAATTCTCCCACAAATACCTTATGTTTCTCCAGACTTCACATATTTTCTATACACCACTGTATAGGTATCAACTGGAACTACCTAGGAATGATATGCTAGGGCCACAGAACAACACTACATTTACCCAAGGATATATAAGATTAAAAGCATCACATTCAAAGCAGTCCCTCCAGGCTCCACGTTTAAATATAAGATAACAATAAACCATAATTCTGCATCTCAAGCCTTTTGAACAATTGAGAAGCCAGAGTAGATTGAAATTCTCACAAATGAATTCTTGATGGGTTTGATAAATAGCACTAACGTTTACCGGAGACATGAAGGCTTTTGTTAAGAATACTATGTGATCAAAGAGGGTAAAAGGCAGGCTTTTGCACAGATCACTGCTAATCTTGCTGGGAACCAAGAGAAAGCTGATTCAGACACACGGAGACATTTAACTGCCAACGGAATTCCTTTATCTAAACAGCTACAAGAAATAATCAAGTCCTCAGCTGGGTCACTTCTGCAAATGTGAGCTTGTTTGTAAGATGCAAAACATCAGACACTGGAACACTGTCAAAAATAATACACAAATATCATTTATATACAAATATGGAGACTAGGGATTGGAATACAAGAAGGCTTAGAAGCAGGGTTCCTGAGGAATTAAGTTGTTTATCAAGTGAGCGCAGGCAACTTGCATTTAAAGTAATCACCTCCATTTGTTCTGAGAAAGTTTCCCATATATGGTGATTAAACCAACTCCACAGCATTCATTTATTAAAAAGAAAGAAAGAAAGAAAAAGAAAACAGAGAAGTGAATGCAAGCTTTGGTACACTATCACGCCTGTCTTCTCAACAACTAGTTCTGATATATAGAGAGTGCAAATATCTGAACACTGAATTTGAAGGGAAATAGATTTGGTTTTTTTTTATAAGCTGCTAATATTTTAAAGTAATTTTTTATAGTTAGAGAAGAATTCTGTACCTTTACAAACAACATTTTAGTTCATAATCTATGCATTCTGAGCAAGAACCTTACCAAGGTTAATAACTTCAAGATATAAAGTTTCTATTGCTAAATAGATTAAGATTTTCCCATGTAATTTACATGTATAATGTGGGGGTATCTTTTAGCAAACAATTCAGGATTAGTTTTAGGCAGAGCTGCAGATGAACTGTGATCAATTCCAAAGGCTGGTAACAAAACCTCAGAAAAACATATGTATTTAAAATGACACTTCCTAAGTTTTGTTAGTTATATCAAGCTATTTCTCCAAGTTTGGTGCAGAAACAATTGGCAGCTGTAAGATTTTTTTACTTTGACTTTTTGCTATGATCTAACTTGTTTTTTCCTTCTGTCTCTATCTCTACATGTCTGTCTTAATCTCAGGTTTAATTTTATTTAGTTTTGGAAAATTGTTTATTTTACTTAATACTTAATTTTACTGTTTTGCTGTTTTGGAAGGCTTTTTAAAAGGTTAAAAAGCAGGGTAGAAATGTCTTTAACAAATATAGGATGCAGAGTAAGACACAAGTTTTCAAGAGCTATTTTCAGCTGGCTTCAAATGCTATTTTATTATCGTCCTGCTTGTACATTGAGGTGTTTCTTTCTCACAGCTCTATAAAACCCCAAACCTATTTTAAAGGATCCTATCCTTCCTAGGCATATCTTCCTATGAGTCTTGCAGTGAATAAAAGAATCTGTCCTGTGAATTCCTGGATGTTGTACTGCTGGCAGGTGGGCAAACTGGAAGCAACTGAAAGTTTAGAAACTCATTAAACTAGGAATGTATTGAGGAGCAATCGATCAAAGGAAGTCCACTTAAACAAAGAGATTTCTGACAACAACACAAGCGTTAATGGGGGAAAAACCCTTAAAGTAAGGCAAACTAAAAAAAAAGATGGCAATATTTTATCACTATCACATTTCTTATAATAAACTAAGCTGGAGAAGGTTATAAGATAAAAATGGAAACAGAGCATCTCCTATTTACTGACTGCAGCAAATGCTCAATAAATAAATCCTTAAAAGGCAAAGAGGAGGACAAAACCAGGGTCAATGATTTCCCAAGTACAAGGGCTGGACATAGAAAACTGCTGAAGTGTATGCTAGGAGGGTGTAGAAGTGGTGTAATTAGAGGAAAAACCTGCCAGCCAAAACTCCACGGTTCTCGTCATGGGTTTGCTAATTACATTCTTGTCCCTTTGGTGAGGACACTTCCTAATGAAGAGCAGTCTTTGCAAAGCTAGTGCAGGAGATTGAAAGCTCTTAGCTTAGATGCTTATCTTGAGGGTTAGAATGCTGTACCTATGTTTCCACCACTATAACACAGAAGGTGGGGGAGGTCGCTGTTGGGGATTAATAGAGGCAGCAAAGGTCAGGGGCTTTGCTTCAGCTAGCATGACTTTTCAATCCTGCTTAGAAAAACGAGCCTTTGGTTGTTCACACTGCTATTTTGTTTATGGAGGACAGAGGCTAAATATCTCCTGCAAGGATTTCCAAGCAGCTCAGATCCCCCATATTCAAGACTGAGATATTCCTTAATAAAGATAGTGCCTTGATATTTGCTTTTTATGGCTTCAATTCCAGAACAATTAGTGGAACAAAATCCAGCAGAATCAAACAGGATGATTTCTACCCCCCCCCAACAGGAAAACAAGGGGGGAAGAGATTCTACTAACAACACTTCAGGTACATAAGTGCAAGAGGATTATTTTGTGCCAAAATAGATCAAAAGGCAATGCTAAGGGCATTGGCTTGGACTCATCTTCTCCCCCCACCCCAGGTTCTAGATCCTTGCCCGCAGAATTTTAAACAATAAAAAAACCCCAAATTCTCATGTAAAGGTGGCAATTTCTTACTGAAATGTTGTTAAATGCCACTTGAGAATGCTGTACTCATAGGGAAATATCTGAATTTCAGAGGAACTGCATTTTAAGGTATATGGGATATCCAGTACCTAAAAGCCTATTGATCCCTGATCTATGAGAAGTGCATTTCATTACTTGGTTACCATCACAGGAAGACCCTATATTGATCTGCCTAATCCATGAAGATATGGGACTTGCCTTAAGCAAGGCCTAAAAGTATATTTTTTAAATGCAAATGATTCTTTTTTCAGCAACGATCTTTGCTGAAGTTAAGCAGAGTGTTTAGATGAACTTTTTATCACTATAGAGAGCATGGCAACATCCCTCATAATACTATTTCTGTTCCTCATAGAAGGGCATTCACAGTGGCAAGATCTGAAACCCTAGTCCTTGAAAGGTTATGAATAATAACATCCCTTACCAGGAATGCTTATCAGTGTGCTTGGAAGTAGTGCAAGTTCTATTGAGTTGCCCTTTATACCTTACCTTGCAAGCAGGGCTAATTTCTCCCCTTATTAGCAGATGCTTGGGCTGGCCGCAATCAGAGATTGTAAGTATTTTATTAAGAGATCAGTCTAGTGAAATCTCCAGGAAAGTTGCAAAATTCTGCACCACCGCAATTGCTATTGGAAGGCGTTGGGTCTGATCTATGCATAGACAAGAATAGATTTTGATAAACATACTGGATTATGAAGCTTTTAAAAATTATTTTTGCTTGCTTTGTAAAGTTGCTTTCAACTAACTTTTGTTCCCAATCTGATGTCAACCTTTGATCTATAAGGTATGGTATGTGTATGCGACTGCATACCTAATATCTATATATCTCTTTATCTACTTATAAAGTATTGGAAATTTCTGTCCATGAAAACAAATGCTGATGTATACATCAGAAGTACACAGTGCAGGTTAGAGTGCATCTTTGTGACCAGTAGGAGGAGGGTATTCTACAAGAGAGCAATTGTATTGAGAACAGCCTTTCTTAGATCACTATATGGTAGATTCCAAGCCAAGGTTGCACCCTGAAGAGAGATTTCCTGCTAAATCTTAGTTGATGGGGATACATAAAGAAAAGGGCATAGTAGCATTTCTTCAATTTCTAAGCAGTATGAGGCTTTGTATGTTATTATCTCTGCTATGGACCTGGAAAACTGGCAGCCAGTGCAACATTTTCAGAATAGTTTAGTAACTATTCTAACTATTTAATAACCTAGCCGTGGCATTCTGCACTAGTTGCAGTCTCTGGGCCAACTACATGGCTAGCCCCACATGCAGTACATTTTACTAATCTAAGACTGAGATTATTTTCTAGGTTCATATGACGCTTGTACAGAAATCATCCTGAGTGATATACAAAAAAATGTAAATATTAAAAGCACAAAGTTCTCAGTATATAAAAAAAAATCCTCTAATGCTCTAAAAAGATAGGAGAAAAATATGTGTTTTCAGCCATCTTTTAAACCTTTCTGACTTCATCGGGTGGCAGCGGTGGCAGGGACGGATGGGGGAAGGGATGGTTTTGCGCAAACAGCCTAGCTTCTGCACATGTGCAAATGAAGCTTTGTGTGCTCGCCCACTGCTTGCGCGGCCCGATTCTCAATAGCCCACACACCAGTACTGTTTCACAGCCCAGATATTGGAGACCCCTGTTCTAAACGGTAACAAGGAAGATACAGGCTTCCATTTTGTGGGACTATGTCATCCAGGAGGTAACCTGGACTGAAGCATCCCAAAGGTGCTTTTTCAAGAAGCAACTGGAAAGAAGCTGAAGAAGCTTCTTGGATGAGAAGCAAAATGTCTTCAAAGAAAAACCAGAAAGTCCAGCTGCCTCTTGAAAAAAGCACCTTTGGGACAACCATGACCTGGATGACTGAGAATCTCCATAGACATTTAGCTATGCACTTTGGCTGGACTGAAGCGATGTAAGGTTATACTATACTAGACCTACATTTGTATCGTGCTGTAGAAGTAACTTGTACTTCCAACAATATCATGCACAGCATATAACATTTCCAATTCCTGAACAGAGTAGCTACATTTTCAAAATGCCTTCATCTTCTTGAACTCACTAGTCTCCTCCAGTGAATACCACTTCCAGATTCTGGTCTTGCACACACTCTCTTGATACAGATAAAACAGAAAGGTCAGGGAAATAAAGTTGGATAGCATTGGCTTAAATCCGTATTTCCCAATGTTCTTGAGATATCATAGCTTAACTGCCATGAGAAAGAGGTATGATTATCCCATGCTATACTTTGAGTGCGGCCATAGTACCATAATGTTTTGAATCACAGAAGAACAGCATGGTGCCTAATAGTTCTTGTTAATAGTTTTTATATTTTTATAACGTTTTTATTGTTGTAAGCCGCCCAGAGTCCTCCGGGAGTTGGGCGGCATAGAAATATAAATAAACTAAACTAAACTAAACTAGAGGTCTAAGAGAATAACTAAAGTTGCGCTCTAATGGAATAGCTGGTTAAAGTTTCAAGGCAAGAAAAAAAAAGGTACTTCAACAAGTCATTCAATGTTATTTCCACAGTTCACTGAGGTAAATTATTATCATTTTGCAGACCTCTAGAAACTGTCAACAATCAAAGGATCAGAGCACATTTTCTGAAGAACACATACCTCCTTCAATATATCTGGCATTACAAGCCAGATCCATCCTGTCAGTCTCCTATAGTTAGATCAAATTGGCCATAACAGGTAGAAATAGAAGCTGGGAAGACATGGAGCTGAATGCATAGTTGCTCACACGTTTGGGTTTCTAGAGCTGAAATTACTCCTACAAAATGGAAGTGGATGGGACCTGGAATGCCCCTTTGCACTTGCATCAATGGAGGCAAACCACATCAGCACAAAACTGAGTGATTTTATTCCAGTAGTGCCTTGCAAATGAGACAGAGCAGATGTCTGTGGGTTCCACAAAGTTCACTGGGTAGCAGCAGATGTTAAAAGCCCCCAAACCAACTACATGAAGCAACTTTCCTGGATGGTGCAATGTTAAAAAGAAGGAAAAGGAAAAAAAAGAAGACATTTTCCCCTTAAATAAACCTTCTTCTAGTTCCTTGATCTACTTAATGAGAACAACAATGAAGTTTCAAACGCCAACTCTTTATCCAACCTGTGTATTTGAATTCTATCCCAAAAATAAGTTTTGACTGTGTTCAGACACTACTTTAAGATTTCTTTCTTATATGGACAAGAATATTACAAAAACAACATGCACTGAAATAAGCATGAAAATGGTTTATAATGGCTATTTTAAATAAAATAAATATTTCTATTTTTAGTTTTTTTGTATGTCTGCTATGAATCCAGCTAGGAGTTACCAGAGTAGGAATTTAAAGCATTGCTGCTGATACAACCAACTGCCTCCACTCTTATTTCCAGAAGTTCACAGTTACTACTATGATACTCCAGCAGAGAGATGTGCATTTGCATCACAGACCAAAGGACTACTGCAACACCACCAGTAAAGATACTTTGCCATGAAACTAGCAGCACCTCTTACGAACCATTGGATATGGGAAAATATTCATATGCCATTTTAAATAATCAGTCATAGGGATGCTTAAAGGACTGTGTTATGATGTAACCATGCATTTTTCAGAATTTGCCATGGTATTATATGTTTTATATATCAGCCAAATGCCAAGGAAAGAACATACTGTATGTGCATAGCAATAAATAATAGGTTAGTTCTAGAAGTGCACAAAACAGTGAAGCACATAAAATCAAAAGCATACACAGAAACAATCCGTACAAAAGCAAGTCCAGGACAGCAAAAATTATTCATCATGATTACTGGAAAAAAATTACTATGAAATGCACACTTTCAAGAGTTGACACACAAAGATGCAACACAGAATCTCATGTTTCATCTTGAAACATATAGGTGAGCTTCTCTTTTGACTTTGCAGTATATCCACATACATATGGGTGCCTATGTTCATTTTCCTGCTTTCCCATCTACCTCCTTCCCTCCATCATATATACTCTTCAATTTTTTTCAGACAGAATCCAAGACAGATAAATGTTTACTTTCAAATTTCTTTTAAAAAATGGAAGCTTAAATAATAATTGACGTCACAAACAATGTAAGTAATTGTCTTTGACTTATGACCATTTGTTTAATGATTATTTGAAATTAAGAAATTGAGATGAATAAAGTGATTTATGACCAGTCCTGACAGTTATGACTGTTGCAAAATTCCCCTCTTCACGTGATCAAAATTTGGGTGCTTGGCAACTGGCATGTATTTACAACAGTTGTAGTATCCTGGGGTCACATTGTCACCATTTGCAGATTTGCCAGGGGGCCTTCCAATGAACAAAGTCAATTGGGAAACCTGGATTGGCTTAACAATTGTGTGATTTGGTTAACCATTATGGCAAAAAAGGTAGCAAAATCGGCTGTGATTCACTTAATAACCACATGGCTTAATAATGGAAGTTCCAGTCCCAATTGTGGTTATAAGTTGAGAACTAGCTACATCTAAAATTTAAGGTCTAAGTCAGAAAGTGAGATAGACAAATGAAGTTATTTTTTAAAAATTGTTTTAGGCCACATATTTCCTTAATTTGAGATTCCAACTGTTTCAGTTAAAACTTACATAGCTTTTGCACAGAATGCTGAAGATCTCAGCTCTCCAGAAGAAAAGTAGAGACCTTTTAATTTTTTTTTCTGATTTCCTAAAAATGGGATTTCTCTTTCCACCCCTCCACCTCCAAATTAAAGAAATAATGCTGATTATGCACACACCAAGTTTCATGCAATTGGGTTGTCACTGAGCAGAAGGACACACATTTCTTTCTTTCTTTCTTTTTTTTTTTTACAAAAGATAGCAGATTCCACCCTTGCCAGTCCTATTTTTGTTAAAAAAAGGATTTCACATAGAATGACTGTGAAAAGATTTGGGGCTGAGATCTTGAAAAACAGTGTCTGTCTTCACTGAAAATTGTGAATGTTTATGCCTGAGACACTCTTGCGTCTTCTTTTGAAGCAAGCTGTATTTTTCACTTGAGTCTGTCAAATATTTTACGGCTTCTTGAGAACTGCCCACGAAAGCTGAAATTGGGAAGTGTCATATCTTTTGCTCTTGCACTTTATCAATATTATTCAGGGACTGACGTCACTGTTTGGGGCTGTATCACTTCAACTTTAATAACAGGCTGGAGCCTTCCTTGTCTGCCTGTGTAAGCTGGATAAACACAGAATGGTGTGAGGTTTTTTTTTTTTGTCTCAGGATCCTTACCCAGAGATCACACAATGTGCTGTTATTGGGAAGTAAACATTTCACTTTTCTTTTTGCTCGTGTGCCAGAAACCCATTTCTTGAATAAACACTTCACACACTGTCGGTCTTAAAGTCACCAAATATGATAAATAAATAAAAATGTATACAGCCTTTCAGAAACGATTAAACACCTCACTTCTGACAAATGAACAGCCGGTGACTTTATAGAATCCACAGGTCAAACATACCATTTCATTATGTGTGAAAGATTAATTTTCCATTTCAGCTCAACTGATAAACAATTAGATTTTTTTTCTAGAAGCATTGTGCTTAAAACAGTATCCACTTGAAAAACTTTTTAGCTATTTCATTTTCTTTCATGGCTGCTTGGCTCTACAATGCCATAGAGAGGCAGCGTTGTAAAACCATTTTTCCATTTCAAACAATGAATCAATGTTTCCTTGTCATTCTAAGACATGTAATCATGACATAGACACTCTGTGGCACATAGTCACTTCAAAAAGAAAAATCCAACCACATTAAATCACATTAATTGTGCTTCAGCTAATCCATCACTGCAGCTAGCAGTAACTCGTCTATTCACCCAGTGCCTAGCTATTTTACCCATGATTAGCAGAATGCAACTAATCTCTTATTTATTTAGTTTTCTTGAGCTCTCCTCTCACCCTCCACCCCAAAAGTGTCTTTGACATTGACATAGTTTGAACGGTAAATAAAATTTTGACAGCACGTATACCCTAGAGGGAGAAAAAAGCAACCCAGTTTACTGTGGCAATATAAAGGAATATTTTTCTACACCATATAATATACAAAGAAAATTATTATACAAACAGATTGCCCTCCTGTTGGTTGGCAATATTAAATGCTAAAAAATTTCCAAAAGCTCATACGTACAAAGCAAGCTAAAGACTTAGATAGTTGTATTTAAAAAAAAAGCATATTCACAATGATATGCATTTTGCTTTACGATCCCTGGAAGATTTTTTGTCTCTAAATGTTTCTGTGGCACACATGTGTATTATAGGATGGATCCAAAAGTATATTTCTGTGAATTAATTTCCACAGAGAAATTCCTTTTTTCTTGTATCTTTAAAATCTGCTCCAGAAATAAACTGAACGACTATCTGAAATATATGGGGAGAGCATGAGTTGGAAGGACGGGAGCTGGCAAAATCCTGTTATGTATTTAGACATTGATCACATAACAATGGGTTTATCACAGAGTTCAGTAAGATAATATTCTAAAGTATTTATAAAATTACAGCGTGTTATGCTGTTCTTGTCAATAGTTTAAAAAAAGTTTAAAAAGTTATAGTTTTCAGTAAAAAAAAGGCAAAATAGATGGTTAGAGATAGAAAACCAAAATCAACCTCCTGCTTCATGGCTACTACTAAACAACAGTGAAACACTGGCAAATTGGAGATTGTCCAATTGTTCATCTAAAGATGCTTTAACAAATTCTTAAGCACTACTGCAAGAATTTTATAAATGTAATAACTGAAATAGCCTCATATACAAAAGGTGAAATCAATCTCTCTCTGCCCCTTCCTTTAGTGTAGCCAGTTCTCATTAAGCATGAGAGGTATATCTTTCAAAGTGCAACTATAAATCTGCAAAAAATGTGACTATAATCAATCAAGGATATAAGAACTCAAAGGCCTTATGAGGCCCATGTCTTCCAGACTGCACAGTTCCTTCCTTGTGTCTACTCATACAATTCCTCTAAGTAAGGTGTTTTAAGTAATTTGCAGAGTTTAACAATTATTTAAGTTTTTCTGCCCAATACATGAAGACTTAAATTAAAAAAAATATTGAGATTCAGCCTTCTCCAACCTTTCATAGAGTGAGAAGAAGACTGAGGCAAGCACCCAGGTATTTAAACTACTAAAGATTATGAAGCAAATAATGGAAAAACCACAGCTACAACCAGAGTAAATTCAAAGCCATTTAACCTAAGGAAATATTCCTAACCTAATTAGGGTAATAGGAATACATTTTCCCCCTAAGGATGTTCTCTACTGTTCCTAATGTTTCTAGAATCTGTTTGGACGTAGGCAGTAGATAATTACATATATAAATACTTAATTTTGTAAAGCCATGATTCAAAATTTGGCAGCTCTGTCATTTCCAGTGGATTTGGAAAACATGAATTTTAAGAATTGGCTTTAATAGCAATGGAAATTTCTAAAAAATTTCCATTTGCTACTAAAACCAGTTCTTAAAGTAAGCCGCATTAGCAAGGAAATTGCAAAAAGGAAGAGAAAAGAAATTGTGCAATAACAACTAAAAAGTTTTCAAAGCCTCAGTTCTTGCTAATGCTTACCTCATTACTGAATTAGACAGACAGCAGTGGCTTCTTTGCAAACTTAATTTGACACATAAAAGCAATGTTGAATTTTCAGTATGATTAATAATTTAATACCATCTTTTTTCCTTTCCTTTGTATGTAGTGGGGAGCCTTAAATATAGAATAAGAGTAATGCATCTGTTTTTAGTCTGAAGAAAATTCCCACAATTTCAAACAAACAACCACTTTATTTGAATTCTTTGTGTAGTGCTGTAGTAATTTCAGCAAAAGCCTAAACCTTCTAGCTTTAATAATGTATGAGAGAATTGGCTACCCAAAGATCTCAAATAAACTATGATTGCATGATTGTCCTTTAAGATTTCTTTCATAATTTGGGATCAATGAGTACCAAAGGAAATCTTTTTCAAATTAAACTTGTTCATCTCACCTTTTGTGCGTCTCTGCCAGAGATTTTTCTTCCATCTCATGGTCAGTTTTGGCTAAGTAACAAACAGAAAATAAAGTTATACATAAAATAAAAATTGTTGCAGTGATGTTATTAAATAAGCTCTCATTGCACATAGTTTGGGGGAGAAAACTACTGTCTCAGGATTTTTTACATGATTCTTGAAGCAATGAGCTTGGCCTTGACTTTAAAATAATGAAATGTAGAGTTAATACATCCAGAAACAGTTTAAGATCACTTGAACTCATAGTAGAAATGAGCATATCTGAAGACACTTCCATATAAGGGTTTTCCTTCATTGCCCCCAATTCTTTATAAACCATTTTCAACTCAAATAAAGTTGTCTTTATAAAGACTGTCTTTCACAGTCTTCAATTCTGCCAATTTCACCATACTGAGAACAGACAGGATCACCATGAGCCAAGCAATTTCCCGCCAAATTCCAGTAGATAAGGGTTTTTTTTTCTTTTTTCAAGTCTCAAACTGAATTTCTTTTTAATAATAAAACACAGTTCTGGAAAAATTCACCAGCTTCTATTCCACATGAAACAAAAAGAAAATTTCTAATTACTGCACATTCTACACCCCACCCCTGTATCTTCAGTATATGTTGTGGGCATCTATGAGCGTATGATATGGGCAGCATAGGGAACTCTCTGAGCATCAGTAGAGAAGAGGGAAAGTGATGGTTCATTTGACCCCAGATTCTGGAAAATGGGTGAAGCATGCTGCTTATAAAAGCAGGGGAAAAAACAGTCTGAGTAGGTTTGTTTTTCCTTTTATTAAGGATCATAAGAATGATTAGATATTGAATAAAAGGATTAAAATCAAGTTTGCTGAAAAATATTGCTTAATAACCATCCAGTCTTTTTTAACAGGGACTGTAAATTTGATTCAAAAGTGACTACAGGTAGTCCTTGACTTACAACAGTTCATTTAGTGATTGTTCAAAAGTTACAACGGCACTGAAAAAGTGACTTAACGTTTTTCACAGATACAACCTTTGCAGCATCCCCATGATCATGTGATCAAAATCCAGATGCTCAGCATCTGGTTCATATTTATGACTGTTGCTATGTCCCAAGCAGTGGTGAAATCCATTTTTTTTACTACCGGTTCTGTGGGCGTGGCTTGGTGGGCTTGGCAGGGGAAGGATACTGCAAAATCTCCATTCCCACCCCACTCCAGGGGAAGGATACTGCAAAATTCCCATTCCCTCTCTGGGGCCAGCCAGAGGTGGTATTTGCCAGTTCTCTGAACTACTCAAAATTTCTACTACCGGTTCTCCAGAACCTGTCAGAACCTGCTGGATTTCACCCCTGGTCCCAAGGTCATGTGATTCCCCTATTGCGACCTTCTGGCAAGCAAAGTCAATGGAAAGCCAAATTCATTTAGCAACCAGGTTACTTACTGATCAACTGCCATGATTCACTTAACAAGTGAGGCAAGAAGGGTCGTAAAATGGGGCAAAATTCACTTATCAAATGTCTAACTTAACAACAGAAATTTTGGGCTCAATTATGGTCATAAGTCGAGGACTACCTGTACAAGCATTAGGATTTGACTTGCTAATAGTTTTTCCTATATTCCTCCTGTAGCAGTTAGATTGCTATAAGTTGAGCTTATTTGTTGAGAGGCAGAGTGAAGTAAGAACAAAGCCAATAGAAAATAAATTGCCCACTAGTCCTGTAGGCCTTAAAAAAGTGCACTTTTACTCCCTTTTAAAACAAAATGGCCCAGAAATTTGGATAACCTTCTAAAGATTCGTCAAATTTATTTTCATTCTCACCCATGAGGGTGGGGGTGGTAAACCATCGTGAGTCATTGTTTTATTTTATTTTGTTTGCATTAATGATCTTTCTATATGTTACGATAATCATCCGCTTAAAATTGAATATCTTTACAATAATACTGTATTTGATACTTTTTGATGATGAGTTATGATACAAGGTGAATTCTCCCTTTTGGCAAATTATACTAATCAAGAGTTACTGTGAAACTCTGATTTAAATTACACAAGCACATATATAGTCTTTGAACAAAATCTGAATAGAAGCTAGACCTAACAAATCTTGATGAAAAAAGTCTGGATATGTTGACTGCAGTTAGTGAGAACTTGCTGGACATTTGCTCCAAGAGACTTGAAGAAATGGTTAAACTAAATAGGACAACAGGATATCAGAACCATTAAAGTTCAGCTATTATGCCTACCATTAAAAGTTAAATTAAGTTAAATTAAATTGTGTTAATTTAACTTAATGTTGAAGCGGTCTACACCATATCAACAAGAGGTTTCACAAAGATTTTTTGTCCTCTTCGTCATTCTCCTTCAGTGATTTGTTGTTGTTGTTTTTGTTAGGATTGTGTAATGCTTAGAATTTTATCTCTGAAAGCTGTTTCACAGCATCCTGGTGTATGAATGTAGCACTTGTCTGTAACAGTTTAAAGTGACCACTCTGTTATTAATACTACATAGAGTTTTCTTTTTCTCAAATCCCAATCGTCATCTCAACACCCCATCATTAGACAAAATGCTTAGGAGAAATTGAAATATGACTACATCCACTTTTAAAAACCATGTTTTTAAAATAGACACTTGACCACTTTTTTTGTTGTTGCTAAGAAACGTTGACAAGAGATAGAGAAGGACAAAGCTTTGTTAATTCATGGAAATGAGATCCAAATTTCAGGTAGTCTGGATGTAAAATTCCATACATTTTCATCATATTGACTTTACAACCCATGAAGACACAGAGTTTCCCACAATAATAGTCAATGTTAAACTCAATTAAGTTAAGGCTCACAAACATGCTTCTTGGGGTTGGACAGCAGGAGAAACATAACATTAGCTTCACAACCATTTCATTTTATTTCAAGCCTGCAATTTAACATTAAGCCAAATTGGGCCTGGAGCCAAATAAATTTGAACTGGGTAAACCATTACATAATTATCCTTTGAGCAGAGGTATACTTTTTTTTTTAAAAAAAATTAGGCTTAATTACAACTATTCCTCAACTACAAATGCTAAACATTATCACAAAAACAGTGCATCTCCTTGGCATCCACTACAGTTGTTGAAAGACTGTTTAAAAACTTCCTAGTATAGGAAGGTATGTTAGTGAATGTCACTGAGGTGTACAACTAAGATATAAGTGAATACCTAGAATGAAGGCAAATATACGTGACACAGGATAATGTAGCAGGATCCAATCTGGGTCAGTCTGAGAGACCAGAGATTTAGTCTTTCGAGCACTGAATATGTAGAGTTCATTGCCAAGCTTATTCAGTTGAAATGGCAGCCTTTTTTCCCATTCTTGCTTATTCCATGGACGTATAATCTTGTATAAAAGTGATTTATACAAACTTTAGACATTTTAGTTTTCAATCATGAGATATGGAATGTTGTTCAATTAGTTTCCTGAAACTATTAAAACATTATACCATAAAAAATGAGGTCAAGCAAAACAGATGAAGATTCCTGCAGTACAGGCTGTCAGCCCTGGAGACCATCTTTTTTCTTTGGATCTTCAGGGCTGCCACACATAGTGCTGTGGGAAAGTGGGAAGGGGGGGTTGCATAGTTGGTAGAGTTATTTAGCCATAACAACATTCTTTTCTCTGAGAGTCAAGGACGTTCAGCCTGCACCTGGGGTGGCGTGACTGGGAGGCATCTCCAGTTGGGACAGTGGATTGATTGGACCATGTGATGGACATGTGGGTGCAGGGGGATGGGACTTTGACTTTCTTTTGGGTGGGGAAAACCCGGGAACTTTCAGATTCGGGTTTTCCCAGGTGTGCCAACGTGACATCTCTAATAAAATGGATCTTTGAGGAACTGCTTGCCTCGGAGTTGGGGGAGTTACTTGGAACCCTGACACAGGCAGGATATTGGACTAGAAGACTTCCAATGTCTCTTTCAACCCTATGATTCAAAGATGTATCTCTGTTTCCCCCCTCTCCCCTTAGGGCATTTCATAAAAACATTTCTTTTCAAAAATAGGCCTCTTGGAGATGAGAAGGGAAAGAATATGATAGCAATATCCAGCACTGTGAATCTCTTTATGATTGTGTGGGACATAGGATAAAAGTAGAAGTAGAACCAGAGAACATGGGTAAATACTTTTCTTCTGTAGGTAAAAACTGTACAAGTAGTAACAAGTCCAGAATCTTATACAGAACAATGAGAAAACATGAGCCAATGTAGATGAGTGATTGCTATCAACAGTCCTATGCCACATGTCTTACTCTTGAAAGAGATGGGAAGATGACACAAAACTATGTATAGAAATAACTAGAGAAAAAGGAGCCAACAATTTTTGACACTCAGTGCCACATTCATGCTGCTTAGTTACTGGATCTTAACTCTTAATAAAAGGCAACTGATACTGGAAAGGCTTGTGATGAATAACTGTTGAAATATAGGTATCTTGAAAGAAAGTATGCTTAGCATGAAGTAAAAAAAAAAAAGTTAGCAGGCAATTTCTGCATTAGAGCCAAAAATAAGTTTGCTGAATGTTCTTGGAGACCAAAAGTTTCATTGTTGTTTCATGAGCTTGCAACTGTAAGAATAGCAATTACTTCTCAATGAAAAAGTCGTCTCATTGACTAAACTAAGAACTGGATTCAGAAAGACACTACGGATGGAAAAAATGATGAATCAAATTAATGAGAAAAAAGTTAAAGATTACTTCCTTTCTTAGAACATGTATGGAACAAATCCATAGAAGCCAAGCAAATATGGAATATAAAGAATTACCCATAGTGATGAAACCAAATCTTTTACTTTTACTAATGTTTTTAATTAGGTTAAGGAAAGTATTACACACATCTGTTAAGAAACGTGTACACTGTCCTGAAAAAGCTGAGTCTCTTTATAACCTTCATGAACTATGGAAAAATTAAATTAAAAAAATGAAAATTCCATTATTAAAATAAAAAGGAGAAATCAACATCTCTTTAAATTGCAATCTTACAGAGGAGTTCGGATTGCAACTCCCATCATCTCTGATAGGTGGACATGCTGGCTAGAATCTATGAGAACTGAAATCAAATGATGTCAAGAGTACTGTCAGCCTATTTGATCTTAAGAGAAACATCTCAACTTCTCAGGGTAATAAAACATTAAACTGGGTATGAATAATCACAAATGGAATGCAGCAAGAAACTTTTCATCTCCTTGTCTGAATGTTTCTGCATGTTTACTGATTTTGATTTTCCTTGTTCCTTTGCTACATTTAAAGAATGCTAACATGGTAAAATTTAGCCATATTTCAAACATCTCACACAGTTAATTAAAAAAAATGGATAATTGATTAAAGTTTTGCAAGATGAATAATGTGAATTTTCCACGTTTAAATTAATACAGCTCTTTAAACAGGAGTGTTAAAATATTGTGCGTACATGTAGCAATGTATTACAATGTATTTATATGTAATACATACCATACAGCAGGGGTGAAATGCTACCGGTTTTGTGTACAAAAAAAAAAAAAATAGCGGCGGGTGCCGGTGGTTGGGAGAACAACTTGATTTACTTTTTCTTTTTTAAAAAAAGGAAATGTTTAATCCATGAACTGCATATTGGAGAACTACATACTCAGTGTTAATTTTAAGAAATTAAACTTCAAAAATTGTTTTGAAAACTTTTCCTGAATACATCCTGTACAAACAAATCTTCAAAGTTGTCCTTTTTTTTTTTTTTTTTTTATTTTTTTTCCACAATGGAATGCTGGAAAGAAATGCCATCAAGGAGCTCAAAATCTATTTGTCTGTGTGTCTGTCAGCACGGCAAGTCTCCCCAAAGTGAAAAGAGCAAGTCCTAGTTTGGTGTGGAGGAGACGCCAGCAAAAGAAATATCAAGTTCAAAAATGAACTGGATCCAGTTAGGGGCTACAGAGATTCCCCCCTCCCATTCAGTCCTATGGGAGAGGTGGTTGGATAGCAACTTGGAATGCTGCTGGCTGCTCCATTCCAAAGCCCTCCTCCCTTCTGGTCATGTGATTCTGGGTGGGCCTGCTATGAAGAGGTTGGAACAAATTTCAGAAGCCGTGCTCTGCATGCTTTCCTTGTTTTGCTTCTTCTCCATTATCTTTATGTGTCCAGTCTTGCGGAAGCAACCCGTTGATTAAATCGACCTCAATAACAAATGACCATAGAAAAACCTATTGCAATTAAAGCCTATCAAATTCTCAGCGGGAAAGAGAAATCCTGCCCGAACTTTTTCAAGTTTGAATTTGATCCAGCCAAATAAAAATGAGAGGAGTTTATATTCCAAGGTATATAATGTTACTTTAATTACAGAAATTAACCAAAGGTTTTGGCCAGACATCTCCTATAGGCCAAACTTTTTTTTTTTTTTTACTAATACTCTGCTGGGAAAGATATTAAATGGAAATGACATCTGCAGGGGAGAATTAGCTGACAAGAAGGGCGTATATAGGATCACTGCTTCCCTTTCCAATCAGCACATCCATGTCCTTTGTGGTACTTTTCTTTCTATAACAGAGTTTTTCCAGGTGGGAAAAACTGCCAAGAGGAATGTTTCTAAGGGGACTGAGAAGAGAAGAGGCTAGAGAAAGAATTGAAATCAGATGGAGAGATGATACAATTAGGAAAAACCCTTTCCTTCCATTGGGGCTCCTGTTGTTTCTTTAACTGTGACACATAAATAAAGGGAAGCATGGAAATCAGTTTTGAGCCTTGGCTGTAGACAGTGAAGGCTACATGGCAGGGAAACCAGGAATTATTCCCCAACTCAGATTATATGAACTTGTGAATAATTTAAGGGCTACAAAAGTTCACAAAGAAGAGGGGGGGGGGGGCAACCTATTTTCCAAAGCACCAGAAGGCAAGACAAGAAACAATGAATGGAAACTAATTAAAGAGAGAAGCAATCTAGAACTAAAGAGAAATTTTCTAAGTGAGAACAATCAACCAATGGAATGGCTTACCTTCAGAAGTTGTGAGTGCTCCATCACTGCAGGCTTTTAAACAAGAGACTGGAAGAGCACTAATCTGGAACGGTATAGGGTCTCCTGCTTGAGCAGAGGGTTGGACTAGAGGACTTCCAAGGTCCCTTCCAACTCTGCTATTCTCTTATTGTGTTATTTGTCGGTCTTCTGATTCTTGGCAGAGTCAGCAGGTGTCAGAATAATTTAAATCTTCCATTATCACAATTGCATGCCTCTTTGAAAGACTAGTCACCTGATATAGAAAGGCCCCATCTATATTGTCTTCCCTTTTTCTTCAAAGTCCATGAAGATCCAGGGTTGGAAGAATACTGATAGTATATTTGTTAAGAATTTCATGGTATACCACTACTAAAGACACTAGAAAGACATTTTCTCACTTAGTTCCAAAGTAGAGGTCCTTTTTTCCCTTAAATAATTTGAGTGTGTGTATTTGCGCATGTGTTTATGTGGGCATGATAAAGATCAACCACTGAAAAAAAATGAAGATGAAAAAATAACTATGTCCTACAAACCCACATTTCTTTTTATATTTCCTGAACGTGACCTGGACATTTTTAGAAAATTCTTTGGATTTTGTTTCCAAAACATATGACTGTCCAGAGGCAATCTGCAAATGAAATAACCCAGAAGTTTACAGACCCTTTGAAAAATATCACCATGTATCTGGACACAAGTCAAAGCACCAGTTTATGAAACTGTCAAGAAACAAATGTTGGAAAATTGCTTCCTACACAGAATACGAACTCAGAAAACTTTCTTAGAGAACAATGGCCACTAATAACATTCAGAAAGGGAGCACAGAACAGGTAAGCTATTTTGAAATAAGAAACCATCTGATTAAGCTAATCTGCACATTTCTATGGCTCCAAAATAAATAGACACGTCATTCACCATGTCTAAATATTGTTTCTACAACATTCTTGTGATAAAGCTTGGAAAGGTTAAATTACTAGTCATTATTTACCTTGACTAATGAATTTGTCCATGTTGTCTTTAAAGGGCTGGATGTGTTCTTCTAATGAAAACTGGCAAACCTTGCCTGCTTCTGTCTCACACGCTGAAAATTAAAGTAACATGAGGATTTGAAATAAAATGTTGATTTATAATATTCATTATAAAGAAAGTAGACTTTCATTTATAGTTTCCCTGTGTTGGATCCCAACAGACATTTAGGTTGAGTTGCAAAGACTGATTTCTCACTGAAAACGTACATGTTTTTGTTGCATTACTGCCACTTAGTCTATCTAAAGTTTATTAATGACATATGATTAGTCATGGAAATCTATATTAATGTAATTTTTAATGCACAGCAATACAACTTCAATAGTTATCATTGCAATGCCACATGTCTAGAATAAAAATGCATCTCACTAAAAAAAAATCAGCATGCAGTATCACAGTAGCGATATCCTATCTGAGCCATATAAAAGGCTCAACTGTTTGCTTTTCTGATGCAAGCCAAAATTTGCATCATTATGGATGCATACGTATGCAGAATCCAGTAGCAAATCTGAAATATATTGGCCAAAGAACAGCTCTTTAACATGCAAATTAGTACATCTATATGTTGTTATTGCTTTTATTCTCAAAACAAACAAACGAAAAGTATTGAATTCCACTGGCTATTTCCAAATCCCAGCTAAAATGTGGTGAATAATTTATCTTTTGTGGTTAAGATTTAATACTTATTGTTAGATTTATAGCACTTTCTTCAGGAACTCAAAGCTACATATATAATAATCTTACTCCAATTTTCCCCCAGTAGCCCCCACATGGACAAGTTGTGGTAAGTGATAATAATAACTGGTCCAAAGACACCAGTGTGTTTCATGATCACCAAAGTACTTCAACCTGGATCGTCTCAGTATAAATCCAACACGTTAACACCCTATATTCTTACCATGATAAACCCATAAAATTCTCTTGTGAACAGTAACTGACATTCACCATTTAAGAGAAAAGCAGAATAAAATTATGAAAGACCTTTAAAATGTTGAATGGTCTGCAAAGCTGTGGATAACCTTAACCATTTATTTCAAATCACATCTGAAAAAAACAACTGCTTGTGCTCATGCTAAGATATTGAACTGAATGATGTATTTATCAGGTTATCGAGCTCAGAGAATTTAATGGTTATGTTTAATTTTAAACTTCAAATTAAAACATTAAACACAGAAAGCAAAATCTAAAGTGATCTTAACTATTAAGGGTACATAGTTGTGGGTTTTATTTCACATGTGGTCCTAAAAATTGGCAGAATGGCAATTAAAGTTTCAAACTTATAATAACTGGAATTAGAAAAAAATGACATTTTGTGGTAATTTAACATTTTTTTAATTTAAAAAACAAAACAAAAGGAATTAAGGTAGCTTTTCTCATCTTGGCACCTTCCAGAAATAACTAGACATTCTATAAGAAATACTTCCAATAAAAATTAAAGAAGATTGAGTCAAAATGTACTACAGCTATTTGTTTATTTAATTCCTTAACATTGCTTATACATGAATATAAAATCAATGACATGGCTTTGAAAATAAAATAGTTTTTGAATCAGACCTAGAGAAGGTACATTAAAATTGCATTTGTTGTTGTTAGTTGCAAAGTCGTGTCCGACCTATCGTGACCCCATGGACAACAGGCCTTCCTGTTCTCTACCATCCTCTGGAGTCCATTTAAGCTCACACCTACTGCTTCAGTGACTCCATCCAGCCACCTCATTCTCTGTCGTCCTCTTCTTCTTTTGCCCTCAATCTTTCCCAGCATTAGGCTCTTCTCCAGTGAGTCCTTCCTTCTCATTTGGTGGCCAAAGTATTTGAGTTTCATCTTCAGGATCTGGCCTTCTAAAGAGCAGTCAGGCTTGATCTCCTCTAGGACTGACCGGTTTGATCGCCTTGCAGTCCAAGGGAGTCACATGAGTCTTCTCCAGCACCATAGTTCAAAGGCCTCAGTTCTTTGGCGCTCAGCCTTTCTTATGGTCCAACTCTCACAGCCATACATTGCAACTGGGATTGCAAATTACATTGGGAAATGAATATTCACTTAGAGCAAAACTGCCAAAAGTCTTAATGAAAGTAGTAAGACTTGTTTAATAGGTGAACCTGTTTTGTTTTTTAAATTAACTAACATTTGCTGCTTGAAGAGATTAAAAAAAAACAAAACAATACTGGATCTGCCTTACAAGGATAAGCTTTTAAAACTTATCCACAAGTGCAAATCAGATCGCCAAAACTATTTTTAAACTCTGTGGAATCCTTTACTCAGTTACAATAATTTACCAAGGCTCAGATCACACACGCTTGTAAACATGTTTAACAACCCTACCATGTAAATTCTATTGACCTCAATGAGACCATTCATGGTTACCAAGTTTAGTGTTTATAGGCTCTGTGTCTAAACAAATGTAATGTTAGGCCAATTACACAGTAAGTGCGGGAGCTGCGGTGCAATATAAGCTTGTTTTGATCGCTTATGTGGTTTCACTGACTTCTGTTGTCTCTTCAGGGAAAACCAGTCTGGTTTCTGACTTCAAGAGCAGAAAGTAGAAAACAAAATGTACATGTTTAGAGTGAAGAATGAACCGTTGACAGTTAAAAATGGACTGATTTTATTCTCTTTACAATGCTCAAAGCCTTGGACACAGCAAAAATGATCCTCATCTAGAATATGCACACAACAGATTCAAGATCACATGTGCATGTGTATGTGAGAGAGAGACAGAGAGAGGGAGGGAGCGAGTGAGCACTGACACATTTTGGCTACTAAGGTATAGGAAGAAATATTGATGTTATTATCAACAACAATTAATTAGAATCAGTATTTTGTATTATATCAATCCCCCTCTTTTGCCCAACTGAAGACAAAATAAGTGGATTCAAATTACCGATAAATTTATGGCATCACAAGGATGTGACAACTCACAGACACATACAGATATGTATCTGGATTCCAAATTTGCTGCTGCTTCTGGTAACAATATGCTATTTACATGACAAAAATAGCATGAGATGTCCACAATAGGACAGGTCTCTTTCTCCAAATACAACAGCTTGTTTCCAAGCTTCTGGGTACATGTGAAAAGTTCAATATGCATTGAATAGTTTGTCAAACCATAGCAAAAACAAAGCAAGCAAACAACAGCAGCAACAAATCATAGTCAATTAGACTGTAAATGGTATTAATATTGAAGAGTGAAAATGTTATGAAAGTTCAGCCAAACTTCTTTAGTGTATATTTTGTGTGCTTCATCTTAGTTTGGCGCACCTGGAGGAGAAGAATACTCATGTGCAAATGCTGTTTATTGATTTTAGTTTGGCGTTCAACACACTCATTCCCTAGCATTTTTTGAACAAACTGGGCCTATTAGGTTTTAATATTTCTTTATGTAACTGGATACTTGATTTCCTTATTGATAGGCCCCAGTTTATGTGAGTCAGAAGAAACGTTTCCATTTCCATCTCCTTGAATACGGGTTCCCCACAGGGCTATGTCTTGAGTCTATTACTGTTCACCTTGATGACCCATGACTGCTGTGCCAAGTCTGCTATGAATTATATTGTGAAGTATGCGGATGACACGACAGTGATGGGACTTATCCAGGATGACAGTGAAGATTCTTATAGGGAGGAGGTGAAGGCTTTGGTGGACTGATGCAATAAAAATAACCTGGTTTTGAATGTTAACAAAACAAAGGAGAATACTGTTGATTTTAGAAAGAATCGGCATAGTCATACTCCACTTTGTATCAAGGATGCAGCTGTGGAGGTGGTAATAGTATTAAGTCTCTGGGGGTGCAGATAACTAAGAATCTGACTTGGTCTTTCATATATTATCTTTAGTGAAGCAGGCAAACCAGAGTCTGCATTTCCTGTGTTGGATGAGGAGAGCACATATTTCTTCTTCTGTCCTGGCCACTTTTTATAGAGGCACAATTGAGAGCATTTTAACAAACTGCATCACTGATTGGTTTGGTGGTAGCAGTGCCTTAGATACAAGGTCCATACAGAGAGTGGTAAGGACAGCTGAGAAGATTATAGAAGCTTGCTTCCTATTATTCAGGATACTGCTTATAAATGCTATGTGCTTAGAGTTCGAAGTATTGTTAGAGACCCCACATATCTACTTCACGGTTTGTTTCTTTTGCTCCCTCTGGGAGGAGGTTTCAAAGTATCTATAGCAGGACTACTAGATTCTGTAACAGCTTTGTTCCTTATGCCATCCATTTTATAAACTTGCAGGATTCTTTTTTTCCCCCCGCCATATACATCCGAACTAGACTCTGATGTTTCTCTGTGTCATATATGTGTGTGTATGTGTGTATATGCATAATGGTTATCTTTTGAGAGCTGAATGCAACAAAATTTCATTTTAATGTATGCTGATTAGGGTACATTTAAATTGACAATAACGTTTTTATTCTATTCTATTCTATTCTATTCTATTCTATTCTATTCTATTCTGTTCTGTTCTGTTCTGTTCTATTCTATTCTATTCTATTCTATTCTATTCTATTCTATTCTATTCTATTCTATTCTATTCTATTCTATTCTATTCTATTCTATTCTATTCTATTCTATTCTATTCTATTCTATTTTAACCTGAAATATTATAATACTAAATCTCAGTTACTACACCTCTGGAAAATGTATTAAAAATACATTCAAATTTTACAAATTCAATGCATGAATTGTCCCTATAATTTAAACATGGAGAGATGTGTGCATCATGAATGCATCTTATTTCCTGCTCTAAACATTCTTCCAAACCATTTTTATTAATATATAATGGACATATACATTTAAAAATATTCTCTACAAGATTCTCATCTGATCTGACTACCCCACAGCCATACAGAAGCGGTAAAAGTTGGCAACTATAAAGATATTTTGGAATGTAGCATCAGAAGGGGAAATCACATTTAACTCTGGGTATACACCTTCTCTTTTAATTACTTGTTCTGGGAAAGGATTGTTCTGACTTAGGCCAATGACTGTTGGGGCTTCATAACCCTCTCCCAGAAAAGCCTTGTTTGGAGCTTTAAGGATTTTAAGACATGACTTCAGAGACTGAATAAAATCTTGCCTTTCATTTACATATGGTTTCAGTTTAGAAGTCTGGATACAGCAGTGTTTCAGTCAATTAACCCTTTCAGCCATATTTGCAAAGACTACTGCTGTCTGCGGATGCGGCAAGGATGATGAGCTGGCCACAAGAGCCTTGTATGAGATGGGTCACCAGCAGTCATGCAAACCACTGAGGACTTGAATAGCCTCATTACCTTAAATTGAATCACATCCAAAGATGCATCTCTTGGGTGCTGCTGTTCCTCATTCTACAGGAGAATAGCCTTGGAGTGTTTTTATATGTCACTCTGCAACTTAGGTCTATCTAAGTAGTTTAGGATTAGCATGGCATGGAGGTTCCTAAGAGTGATTCTGCACTGCCCTCTATCGGGGTTACTGACCTTGGTTAGCCAGAAAGTTTGTTTTGTATTCCTATATAGCTGATGGATCACCTGACATGCCACTTCTGAGTTGTATAATTTTCCCATTAAAACTATGTTTCTCAACTTTGGCGAGTTTAAGATGTGCGGACTTTAACTTCCATACATCTTAAAGTTGGTGAGGTAGAGAAACAGTGCCTTAAAATCTACACATGTACATTCATTAATCACACTCATACAAACACCCATTCAGAGCAAAATATAAGTTAGACATATTTATAGCATAACTGTAGAAAGCATATCAAGAAAAATGAAAACCTTAGATGTCAGAAAATTAAAAATAAAGTTTCAAACAAAGTTATTTCTATAGGGAATTATGTTATGTTTTAACCTACATATAACCTACATATTTCAATGGTAAACTGTTTCCTAATGTTGACTGTGAATCATATAGTACATTGTGAAGTAAATTTGAGTAATTCAAGTAATAATATGGCATGGTCTCAATAGAGTTATGTAATTATAAGTTATCACTGAACAAGACAGAATGTTTAAAAACATATTAAGATTATGACTTTTTCCACATTTTTTGAGTTCATATTTACTGATCTCGTATGTTTAAAGTTACGTATAATCACGTAGATGTCTGAAAGTAAAATCTCTGTAGATTTAAATTTAGATTTTGATAGAGTTGGAATTTCACTTACTGAATTGTGGCTAAACTGAGCCAGTTTGTGTCACTTAGTTCTTATAATCTAGGCAGGGAGTGGATTTCCCCAGCAATGGATATTATAACACCATGCCTTCACAGATGATGTAAAATTATTTAACACCTCCAACAATGCTACTACCCTTCAAAAAGACCTTGACTATGTATCAAAATGGTCAAACAAGTGGCAACTTCAAATCTCAATCAACAACCGCTCAGTCTTACACATTGGCAAAAATAATCAGAACACAAAATACAAACTAGATGATCATGACCTTGTTGATGATCCTCACTCAGTTAAGAACCTTGGAGTACTCATCTCTAATGATCTAAGTGCCAGAGCCCACTGCAACAGCATTGCTAAGAAGGCATTAAGGGTGGTTGACCTAATCTTGCATAGCTTCTTCTCTGGTAATATTGTACTTTTAACCAGAGCATACAAAACATTTGCTAGACCAATTCTTGAATACAGCTCATCTGTCTGGAACCCACACTACATATCAGACATTAATACAATTGAGAATGTCCAGAGATATTTCACGAGACGAGTACTACACTCCTCCGTTCGCAACAGAATACCTTATGCAACCAGACTTGAAATTTTAGGCCTAGAAAACTTAGAACTACGCCGCCTTCGATCTGACCTAA